>CM042315.1:44978125-45518125 GCA_023566125.1 Zingel zingel
ACAAACTACACATATACAGTCAGTTGCCAGTTTGCAGTTACAGTTTGGTAAAACGAATGCAGTCTAACACAACAGTCCTGCAGTAAATCCTCCCTTTATGAATGTTAATGTTCATCATGATATGGCAAATGTATACAAAAGCACTAAGGAAAAAAATCAATAAACTGTGCAGCACAGTTATAAAAAACTTCAGTAATTCACTATGTTGTTGTTTGACTGAACTCTTTATGAATGAATGAAATCTTTATTTCAAACGATTAAAAGAAAAAAAAATATATAAAATATAAACGAAATAACAAAAAAGAAAATGTATAACAAAAAACTAAAAGGGAAAGGTAGAAGCCCTATAGGCGTATCAAGTCCTACCCCCAGTCTTTACCACATCTAAATCACAGTCAAACAAGATAAATCAAACAGACAATTTTAAATAACACAAAAATAGAACTCCAATTTACGTCCTACTTTATCCAGCTATTAAGGAAAGGAACAAAAAGTCAAGCAGCATTAACATCAGTGTTATTTTCACTCTCCTTCCTCACGTCTGTAGTTTTGAAAAATAAATCTTTTGTACTTTTTAAAAATACTTGCACTTAATGTTTACTTACATGTTGCTCTGAATCATTAATTGGACGACAGAAATTTGATTATGAATGATTATATGATAAAACCAAATCAACCAAATCCTCACGATACTCTATGATTCGACTGAAAGTCAGTTAACAGTGATGTTGATTTATCGCACAGCTAGACCAACTACAAAACCCAGAATGCATTGCATTTAACTCAGACCTGCACACAGCAGGCATCTGCACTATGCCCCTGGAGAGAGAGAGAGAGAGAGAGAGAGAGAGAGAGAGAGAGAGAGAGAGAGAGAGAGAGAGAGAGAGAGAGAGAGAGAGAGAGAGAGAGAGAGAGAGAGAGAGAGAGAGAGAGAGAGAGAGAGAGAGAGAGAGAGAGAGAGAGAGAGAGAGAGAGAGAGAGAGAGAGAGAGAGAGAGAGAATTACGTATGCATACACACCACGACTGTACTCCTCGCCTGCCTGGCCTACATGCTCACTCACTTCCCCTACTTTGTTTGCTTCTGGTTGAGTGCCAGCATGATGTTTGCGGGATGCAAATGCTTGGCTGGGTGATTCATTGCTATGTGTGTGTGTGTACTGTACAAAAGGAGTATGTTGCCTGAAGAGGCTGGCAGACTGTGTGTGTGTGTGTCAGGCTATTCTAGTTACACAACCTCAGCTGTGTGTGTATACTGTACAAGAGGAGTATGTTGCCCGAAGAGGCTGGCAGACTGGTTCGTGTGTGTGTGTGTGTGTGTGTGTCAGGCTATTCTAGTTACACAACCTCAGCTGCAGTTGCATTAGATGTGTCAGTGTCAGTTAGTGAGGGAAGTCTCCCTGCATGGAGACAGACCACTGCGTACCACTAGCCCTCAGCTAGCTGGAGGCTCTGTGGCCTAACTCCATACATCAAGACCCCCACCTCAGCTAGCTCACCAAAAAACAGCATCGCAGTGGAAACATGATTTCCATGTGTGGTATATTTTTTTGTGCGGCCACTATTTGTGACATTCACCCAGCAGTAGTCTATAGAGTTTTGTTTCACCTCCACAGTAAAATGAAAGGATGATTTGGATCTCTAATCAAACTGAATGAAGCTAAGGACTGACTTATTTGTTCTGACACACGTGATCACAGTCATTGAAATCATATCTGACAGACAGGAAAACTGGGACTTGTTTGGTCAAACCCTCTTAGAAAAGCATGTGGCATTTCCATATGTTAGTCCCTATTATATAACCACACACTAACACATGCGTACTGTCTCTCCAGTGCACATGAGCCTACCATGCGACCAGGTCCTTGTGTCTGTGAAAGATCAGATGATCACAGAGCATCAGCTTGTAGCCTTCCTGATGCCATACTCCTTGTTTGAGGAGAGCTACAACAAACGGCCTAGTGTCGTGATGACGTCAATTTGGCTACAACCAAGGGCTAATCAGCTTTTTTCTCCCCCCTTTGTTGTTTCAAAAAGGCTTATAATTTAGCAAGAAGTGATTTACTGCTGCCCACTCTAAAATTCCTCTCTGTATTCCTCCTCACATGTGTAGATTGTTTACGGAGAAGAGGAATTCTAGAGGGATGGCGGTCCGCAAGGGGCTTGGTTGCTATGGTTACTAACCCCTGAGCTGTGTTCCATTTAGCAGGAAGGAAGCTAAATTATTTGCAGACAGAAAAGAGTAAGCTCATGTAGGGAAAGTGTGTATATATATATATATATATATATATATATATATATATATATATATATATATATATATATATATATATATATATAAGTTCTGCATCGACAATGTCACTGAAGTGAAAGTGTAAAAGTACTTCTCTGATGCAGAAAATGTGTCATTTTGAGTGGTATACTACTGTATATCATTGTATTCATTTTATTATGTAATAGTGTTTATTTTATTTTGGGTAGTTTAATCTAAATCAATATTTTAAATGATCACGTTTTTATAAGTACAATCTTAATTTGTGAAATAACTAGGAACTAAAGCGGTCAGATAAATGTAGTGGAGTAAACAGTCCAAAATGTTCCTCTGAAATGTAGTGGAGTAGAGTGAAATGGAAATACTCAAGTGCCTCAAAATGTATAAAATAAAAAACATTGCACATTTCTTTGTCTGTGAATGATTAGATATGTGTTCATAAATAAACCATATAAAACAATATTTACTTATTTGGTGATTTAACATTGCTTCAAGATTTTTTCTGTATATTGTCATTAGAGCTCATGTCGTTGCAAACAGCAGGGTTACCACTTTATATATACTTTTCTGCATATTGGGTTTTAAATAAGGTCAGTGTATTACACAAATATCAGTAGGGTCTGTGGGACCTTAAACAGTGATGAAGAAAAGCCAATGTCAAGAAAACATGAAATAACTAAGAAAATATCACATTTCTGAAATGATTTCTTTTTCTAATCCTTGTATTTTTCTTGTTATCTTTCAGACCACATTAACAGAGGTGCAATTTGGACCAATGAAGTTATTTAAAGACCCACTTCAGGTATCGTAAAACAATGCCAAACATCTGAATGATTAATGCTTATGTGCTTGAATCCATTAAGGCTTTCCACCGAACAACAGAAGTGCTCCAGTGAAATGTTTATGTTCATATCATTATTAGGGGCTTTTAGCTGAGCCGTGGAGCTAAACTTTGTATGACTGTATAAAAGTTGGAGCATTTTTTTTCTAGGATTTAAAAAAAAAAAAAAATTTTTTGCACTCAGAACTAATCTTGAATTTCTCAAAGATCAAAAGTCCCCATGCAAACATTCAAAGAAGAGGAAGAAAAAAAACTGTTAATGGAAGTATTGTGTGCGATGCAGCCTAGGGTTGTCAGGGCAACAAGGCCACACATTTATGACCAAGTACATACCATAATGAACAATGCACGTTATGGAAGAACTGCACAGAGGATCCATGGACCAGTTTCGTCACTGCGAATAGGACATTCTCTGACGTTCAATGGGTCATTATACAGTTTGGTACTGTGCTTGTTCCTTTGGCATGCATTGCTGCTTGTTGTGTGAAAACATGGAGTCAGCTTTTTAGGAATTGTTTATGTATATTGAGAGTGTACAACATTTGGTTTCAAGGGTGAATTGCAGAGCTGGAAATTAATTGTCAGCTATTTTGATAATTGATTAATGGTTTTATTCATTTTTCAAACAAAAATGCAAACATCTGCTGGTTCCAGCTGCCCAAATGTGAGGATTTGCTGCTTTTCTTTATCAGATATTAGTTGACTGAACCCTTTGGGTTTTGGACTGTTGGTGGGACAAAACAAGACAGACACGTCACTTTGGGCTCTGAGAAAAAAATAACAACATCACAGACAAAACAATCAATCATAAAATAATTGTTAGTTGCAGCCCAATTGTATAGCTCCTTCATGTAAAATACCAATATTTATTTAAATAAAGCAATTGCATTTAATAGAACAATGATGATGTGAATTCAGTTAGAGTAAAAAAAAAAAAGAGAAAGAAGCAATACATCAGACATCCTGATATTTAATGCCACAGACTCTGCTTTATTGTCTGATGCACTCGAGTGTGACCACAGTAGGAAAACGAGGTAGAGAGATATCCCCTTCCTGTTTTTGTCACTCACAGCTGATCCTGTCATGCCCTCCTCTCTACTCCTCCTCTTTTCACGTGGCTCACAGGATTTGGCCAGGCTTTCAACAATGATGTTTTCTAGACAGAGCAATCCCTGCCAAAAATGCTCGCAACCCCCTTCAAACTAGTTTTTCCCCTCTTTCTGTCTTTGTCTCTCTGCAACTTTCTCTGCCTTTTCCATTGGTTTCTTTGGAGCATAAACCGTGTGTCCTCACTTAAAAAAACAAACATTTGCGCTTGAATGTACTGTTGAGATTTTTTTTTTTTCTCCAATCTCTTGCGACTGGGTGTGTTATTATTGAGCGAGGCCTATCTGTCTAGTCTGAGCACAGGCATCTGAAGAGACCTTATCTCAGCCTATATTACCCGTTCCTCCACCTCTGCGGGAATGTTGACTTTTCTACCAACATCCCAATGTGGAATTCTGATCTAATTCCCTGTGCGTACCGAACATAGCTGCAGGACTCAGTGGTGATGTATTTATGACCCCGGACACTTATTGCCGCTTGTAGGGAAAATGTTCATATGTGGAATATGGTTTGCATTAGCAACACCCCTAAGAGGCGTAAGGGCTCTCTCTGCTTCAGGCCTGAAGCTGCATACTTAGATAAAGGCACACTGATCATTAGAATAAATTAAAAAGGACAACTGTCAAAACAACCAATCCTCTGTCCCATCATTGTGTGGAGGACAGTTGCTCTAGTTTTCCCAACAAAGTCAGGTCTTTGTCCCCTAACTCAATTTTACAGGTGTGATGCAAACTCAAAACTGCAGAACAAACTTTCCCTTCTTTACGTTCATCCTGCTCTCTGCCAACAGTTGGAGATGACGTCTGTTTGAGAGAGTGACTCATGAATCTGCTCTTAGTGCAGCATTGCTCTTGGAGGCGGGCCTAAATCTCTGGTCCAGTATTTACGCAAGCGAGAGGTTATATGAAAGTATGCTGGCAAAGAGAAAGCGTACGCTCTCAATGACTGGTTCGACGGTAGCAGCAGCCACAGGCTTGGCAGAGCGGGCGGGAGGGGCCGCAGCCAGTCAAGGCCACCTCGACTAATTGTGTCATAGATCACGACAGTGAACAATAAAATCTGTGACGCACCCGAGTACGAGCTGAGCCTGATCAATCAGGACCTGTCCGCTAGAGGCCTGAGGTCACAGTCAAGCCCACACTGCAGGCTGATTAGGACGACAGGCTCAAATGAGCATGAATGCACCAATGATGACTTGACATCTCAGAGCTGTTGATACACTGAAGCATCAAAACCACATTTTACTGTAGCTCTCTCTTCTCTTGTTTCTTAATGAAATAATTCTATAGCGCAGGGTGGAGGCAGATCGTCTGTGATTAGTTATGGCAGTTTTTCTAATCAGATCACAGCTACAGATCCATTAGCCCTGTAGCCGTTTTGTAATGTGTCCATGTCATTTCAAATAATGTAGTCTCTTTATACTTGTGACAAACCAAAGAGACCATATGTGCATGGATGTAGCATTTCTCCCATCATGTACAATTTAGATGTACACAATACTTCACAATTGCCAATATTTGATTGTTTAAGTTGTTTAACAAACCAAAATCATCAAAAATAAGTTGGTTCTATTTTCGCGGTGATTTGCCGGTTTTCTCTGTTTTTGTGTCAGTGTAAAATTAAATACAATTGAAAAAACATGCAATTAGGAAATGTCACTTTGTGCTCTAGGAAATGGTGATGTTCTGACACTTTATCAACTAAATGATTAATCGTTGAATCATGAATACATGTATAATAAACACTCGTTTTAAACCTGTTTACATGTAAGATTTTTCTCTTCAGTGTTTTTCTTCATTTTGACACCATTGCCTTTGAATATTTGCTGTGCCTGTGTATTATATATCTTTACAAAGCCCTCTTTAACTGTACTTTTCCATAAGTGATATATTTTGGGTAGTAGTAGTATGACAATTCAAGAGGTCACTTAAAAATACAGTTGGATATGTGTGCTTAGTCATGTCTTTTTTTGCAGGTACTTTTAGTTTTTGCCAAAGAGGACAGTCAGAGTAATGGCTTCTGCTGGGCATGTGAGAAGGGCAACTTCAGGTGCAGCATGGCACGAACACCCGAGTCGGCTCTTGAATGCTTTTTGGAGAAGCATCATGACCTCGTCATCATTGACCACAGACATTCCAGACACTTTGATGCTGAAGCACTATGCCGGTAGGCCACTAATCTCCTAATCACTGTATTTGTAACTATTTGTATTAGATTTGTATTTATATGTTGTGTTTCTACAATGATGCAGTGCAGTGGATTTTTGGCTTTTTTTCTTTTTTTTTAAGTTTAGCTAAAGTTCAACATTCACTGTGTAACAGATAAAACATGTCATGGAGCATTATAACATGACACATCAAAACTGCTCTATATTCTTATGCACGGATGAGAACATAGATATAATTTGCCAGCAATAAATGTTCAAGCATGGGACATTGAACAGTCAAACACAGAACATTTATCACAATTACAATAAAAAAATCTCAGTACTTTCCTGTAAACTGAAATTTCTGATATGCATCCGTTCAATGGCAGCATCTACACATTGCACCTTCTACGATCATTTTAAATAAAGGAATACATTATAAAAGAATAATCCACTGAAAATAGGACATTTCTGTTAATAATTTGTGATATGTAATATTTATATTATCAAAAAAACGGTAAATATAATAATAAAAAGAGGAATAAAACATGTTGAACCAAATGTTACAACAAACATTCAACTAAATAACTCACATTCTTCACAATTAGCTAATTACATTCTTTCAAATCACAATTTTGATTGAAAACAATTAATCGCTCAGCCCTGGTTCAGGTGTTACAACTGACTCGATATGTGGATTATTTTGTGATCAAATTTGTATTGATATTAAGGTTTCACATTGAAACTAATAAAAGTTACATTAACGGTAAACATAAAAAAAAAAAAAAAAACACAAAACAGAACTAATGATGACATTTCCATGTATTTTGTGATCCGTTTTTGATAGTGTGATATAATGAGCAAGGACAAGTCCTTCAAGAGCTTTACATTTGGGGTGCATGGCACTTCACAATTCAACGTCTTTGTCAACCTCAAAGATCTTTTTTTAATTTTTAAATCAAATTGTAATTACTATTATATTCAAATTAGTCAAGCTACTCCACCGTCTTTCTCCGTACCGTTCTGGTAACAGAAGAAGTGCCCCTTGTTGGGAATCACTAATGTAGTGGACATAGTTGAATTGAATTTGAATTCTGTTAGTGACTCCAAGGCCAATGACATAATCCAGACCAGATGATCCTGATAGGTACAATTATAGCCCTCATGAATTACAGTACATTTGGTGACACATGCAGTTATGAATCTGTGCTGGGGTAAATGGCCAGTTCACTTTAGGCCCATCAGCTTCCATCGCATGCTACCTAGTGGAGTCATGTCGATGAGAAATGAGCGGTGCCTGCCCATACCACCCTCTATCTTTAGCCTCTGCCCAAACCAAAAACACATTTACAAACATTCATTTGCCCTGCCCAGTGTGTATGTTAACCCCATTCATTTTGGCCCATCCATATGTTCAGTGTACACGCACAGGCTCCGATGGGGAACTAAAGGGCCTTTATGACCGCTGGCTGGGGGAAACCACAGGCGGATGAGTGGCCCTGTACACTGCATTCTTTCAGAGGCCTAGGCCTTCTCACAGAGCTCCACCACTGGGCTCTGCCTGCCTGGGAGAATCGGAGCATGAAAAACTGAAAAATACATTGATTTGATGCCATGGGCTTTTCCACCAGCCTGCTCACTGGCTAAAAGGCTCCCTCTGTTTACATTCAGGTCAATTAGAGCGGTCAACTCTTCAGAAAACACTGTGATAGTCGCCGTTGTGAAAAGGTACGTACAACTCGCTGACCCCCCCTTTCCCTTTCTGCTCCTTCTTGTCCTTTTCCCTCACTGTCTAATGATTTGGAGTATTGTCAGAACTAAAATGCCTGACTCAGCAGAGGTCTGTAGGTTCTTTAAACAAGCAATTGTCATATCAATCTTTGAGTGCTAACATGTGTTCTCTTTTTAAGGCCAGACAGAGAAGAAGCCTCTGTGATGCCCTTGATCAATGCCGGCTTTAATAGGGTAAGTGTGTGTGTGTGTGTGTGTGTGTGTGTGTGTGTGTGTGTGGAGGTGTCTTCTACTGTCTGTATTATTCTTTCGATATTTTTTTATATCCCTACTGTCAACACTCACCGTAGGACAGGAATACAGATTGTAAAACCTTTTTGTTTGCTCAGGAGACATGTGCATTAAGTTCCCTGTACCTGAATCATTGTTATTCATGGCATCAGCAGCATTACAATATATCCTGTAATGGGTACATTGATATGAAAATGAGATTTTAGTTGTCTTTGATTGATCCGTGTTGCCCTCTAACCCTCAGAGATACGTGGAGAATGCCAATATGATGGCCTGCTATAATGAGCTGCTACAGTTGGAGCATGGAGAGGTGCGGGCGCAGTTCAAACTGAGGTGAGTCGTGTACTTTGTACTGTACAGTGTTGTAGTTACATTTTAAATTAGTTACATATAGTAGTACCCTTATTCAAGGCTGTTGAGAGCAAGTCATCAGAAAGATGATCGGCTTTTAACAATTCTACTTTGTTATGCTAATTTTAATACTTTTTAACTCTTTCTTTAAAAAGTATATAAACGTAGATTGTGGTCACGGCTTGTTGCATATGTTAACAACGATTCTGATACTGTTGTCTCTCTATCTGTACAAGGGCTGGAAATGCTATTTTCACAGCTCTAGAACAAAGCCAAGAGGCCATAGAGATCACTTCTGAAGATCAAGTAATTCAGGTGGGTTTCTAATAAACTTTAATACTTCTAGTTGCTTTATTGTGATGAACAGGTCATCACTCTCTTACTCTGTCTTCCCACTCCTTTCTTTCTTTCTTTCTTTCTTTCTTCCTCCCTCCTTCTTTGCCGTTTTAGTGCCGGTTCATGTCTTGTGATCCCAGATCTCAGTTGCGGTCTCTGTCTTCCAGAATGGCTCCTTTTGTCAAGCACTGTTGCCATGTTATGTTCTGTTATGCATCATGTTATGTTTTTACATGCAATATATGTTTTTGAGCTCCTTGAAATAGACAACAAATGTGTCAGCTTCTCTGAATTGTTTAAGTAGACAAGGTTAATATGTCATCATCTTAACTGTGTCTGAAATTATTGATGGATTTTATAAACAGTCATCTCAAATCAAGCATTAACACTTGTGTTACCTCTCATTCGCAGTATGTGAACCCTGCCTACGAGTCCATTATGGGCTACCAACAAGGTGAGCTCATAGGGAAGGAAATAATGGAAGTGCCTAAAAGTGAGAAGAATAAGCCTGATCTCCTTGAAACAATAAATTCCTGCATACGGAAAGGAAAGGTAATGTGCATTCATTAAATCATCTCCACTATACATTTCAGGCCAAACACAATTTCCATGAGGTTTACTTAATCAGGATCTTAATCTCATCGGGGAAACAAATGAACACTTTCTTGTGATTGTTGATACTTGTGCACAGATAGTCTTGACATGTAGACTATCGCTTCACAATCAGATCACTTCTGTAACTGCTGCAGATATCTACTCCTGGCTTTGTGTCTGTGCATGCGTGTGTGCACGTGCATCCATGTGTGCTGTGAGTGAGCATCACTGGCCATCCAGCAGCCCTGTTTCAAGTGCATAAGAAGAGGGGTTGATGGCTGTGCTGTAATCTTACTACACAGAGAGCGAAGGTCAGGCCCAGACAGGCTAACAGCAGGAATGGCCTTTTTAAGCTGCCACGGCAGTCTGTTGGTGGGGGGACATGAAACAAGCGCGCCGGACTCCAGGAGCGCTCCCCCTACCCATTAAAGCAACTTGCTGCTCTCTGAAATACTCTGACCGACCCCACATCACCACCTAACATGCACCACAAACATCGCCATGCTGCATCCAATCCACACCCACTATTAGGACATTTTCAAATGATTATAATTATTATCGGTTGTCAGTTGTTATGATGAAAGGTTCCTTTGTCTGTACTTTACCTGTCTGTATGTTTAATCTCTCTCTCGATTCTGTCTTGGTATGTTCCAGGAGTGGCAGGGGATTTATTATGCCAAAAAGAAGAATGGAGACAGCATTCAGCAAAATGTGAAGATCACACCTGTAATTGGACAGGGAGGGTGAGTGACAGTATGTTGAGGCATGGCTCATTCAGTCTTGCCAAATGTAAATGACCTTTTCTGCAACCCAATGATTATACTGGATGAGTAATGATTGGATCCCTTTTTTTTCTGGTGTAATAATTCGCTTTTGTCATTCACAGAAAAATCAGACACTATGTGTCTATCAACCGGCCTTTAAATGATAATAATAAGGTGAGATGTGTTTCCAGTTTTGTTGATTAATAATGAATAATAGGAGCATTCTGGCCAGCATGTATCAATGTGCTTTTCTATTCTGTCCATGCAGATTGATAAATCCACTGAACGTGTGCAGGCAGAGTCTCAGACAGGTAAGATGAACCAACCTGAAAATGCCCACTGTTGATGCAAGACTGCTCGGTCTTAACTCTACTTTGTATTAGAATAACATTACAGGTGATTTGTTATGCTCAAGTCTTTCAGATTTGAGTAGTTCAGGTTATTAGCAATAGTGATGGAAGTTATTTCCATGACGGTGTCACTCGTGATCTGTCAAAAGTTTCAAGGGTGTGAGAGCCAACACATTTGTCATTAGGAAGCACAACAATTGCTCCAGTTTTACACAGATGATACACTCATTTTAACTTACTGTTTGCAGCATCAAATATCACCAAATATCTGTTAGATGTAAATAACAATAAATTGGGGACACATTTGGGAACCTGAGCTTTGTAAACTCAAAAACTTTGGAAATACGTCAGCGATTGCACCATACCAGAAAATCATTGTTCTCTTTTCGGTAGACTAACAGAGTGTCCAGTCCTGCTTTATCTAGCTGAGGAATGAATTCTGTCTTTTGTTGACCTTGAAAAAGTTATCCACGCTTATATTTCCTCTAAACTGGACTATTGTTCCCTGCTGTATTGTGGTATTAACCGTAAAGCCAATTCACAGCTGCAACTGATTTCGAAATGCAGCAGCTACGCTCCTGACAGGCCAACTAAATAGGGATCATATCTCTCCTGTGTTGGCGTCATTTCACCAGCTCACTGAAAAGAAGTGACTTTGAAATCTTGCCGTTTGTTTATTAAGCTTTGCATGGTCTTACAGCACAGTATATTTCACAGTAGCTCTTATGCAACACCCCTACGTCTCCTAGGTCGTCTGATTAGGGTTCTAAAAGTTGAATAGGCTTTGAATGTTATGGTACAACCCGGCCAAAAGAGTTAAGTCAGCATTTGTTATTTTGAAATATGTATTTTAAGCTTTCTTTTTCTTCTCTGTTTTTAATTTATTTTGTTTCTTAGTCTACTTTTACCTTTGTTTGTGTCTGAAGTGTGTTTTGTAATATTTAAAGTGCATTTAGAAATTGCAACAAAAAATAAATACATGTCCATGTTAAATGGCTACTTAGACAAAAAAGACTAACTACTTCTCAAACACCTCTACAAACACCCGTCCACTTCTGTCTTTCTATCACTTTAAACTTTGTCTTCACAAAACCCTGATATCAGTAAAAATCCAGGTTGAGTGCCATGTGGAAGTCAGAAAGTATTGAAAGATGGACTATTGTTGGGTTTGATCTTTTTATACTATTTACTGCACTACTTATTTTATTCCATGTTGTTATATTTTTTATTTGTTTTGTTATATTTTTTTACGTACATGTTGGCACTGGAAAAGGAGTTGCTTTTAATCTCATTGAACATGTGTATAGTGACAATAAAAGGCATTCTATTCTATTCTATGGGATTTGTTGAAAATAAGAAAAATATAGAATAACACTAGCCCTCTCCTAAATGCCTTCGACAGACATGACAGTTTAAATAAAATAGATTATAATGTCTACTATTTTGTATCTATTGATTTGACCTGTGAGGTTGACTTGACGATCCAATTTTCTGGAGGATTTCCAGTAGCTTCTTTTTATCTGGAGAATGTTTGATATGACGTAAATTATTACATTTCACTTTGTTGGGCAAGTCTTTAGTCTCACTTTTGCACTTTTTGTTCCCAACTTAGACCCATTATTAAAATGTTACAGGATTAAAACCTCAAAACTAAACTAAACTTGTAAGTAACCACAGAATCGGTAAGTCGAGCTATAGTGATCAAAAACTGACTGCTAAATTCTGGCGTCCCCTCCTCTTGCCAAGGATATTGTGATGGGGAGCCAAACTCAACCTTGTCACTAAACTTGAACTGTATACGTGTGTGCCATCGGCGTCGCCACGTTATTTCTACGTGGCTTCAGCCCCAAATGTTTTGACGGTAGCCCTGAATGTCATTTTTAATGTAGGCTCAAAAAAGTTTAGGTGCGCAATAATATTGCTACTTTTTGTTTGAGGTTCCCGTGACGTTCACAGTCTATGGTTCAGGCTCAAACACACAGAGCTCTGAAGCAAACCCGTCCGTTGCTTTGTGTCCACTCTCTTTGTAAAAATAGAGCTTCCGTGGTCTGTGCAGCTTCAGGCAGTCATAATGGACACGCTCAGCTGCGGGCATTCTGCGACAGATGTGCTCCATGTATTTCTGTCGTAGTTACAGTTTTCCACCTCCGATGTGAAGCAGTGTTCAGCCGCTTCCCTAAACTCATTCAGAGACCAGAGTCTCAAACAGGGCTCTGTGTCTGTCAGAAGGTCGGAGATCTAGCCTATCATATCAGCAGAGCAATAACGTAATGCACTATGTTGCAGGTGGATTATTTCCTGAAATATTATAACTTTATTTTTCACAAAATATCACAACTCCTCCAAAGCCAGAGAACACAGATGGGATGAGTTACATTTTGAATGTGCAGAATTTTTTAACATGAGCAGAAATCTTGCTGAAACAATATTACAGTCCAGGGATTTATTAATGAATTAAAATTAATGCATGTATCATTCACAAGAATAAGTTCCGATTTAAAGAGGTAACTTCATCAACAAAAGATGCAAAAGAGGAGGGATGAGTAGATTATGCCTACATGTGTGTTGACAGCAGAGTTAACATTTAATGAGAAAATGTTACTGCAGAATCTACAGGAGAATAAATATTTGAAAAGAAATATAATGCCTGAGAGCCTTACTGCATTATATTCCATTATCTTCTTATATTTTGAATTGTCACATATGTTTCCCTTTACATAAACAAAGATATATCCAGCATAAATTAATGCAGAAAAATGTAGAAATAGGTGCATAATAATTCATGCAGTAAATTAAGTGTTTAATGCTCAACATTTTCAGGGACAGGACCCCCAGACCCCCCACATCATATGTGGCCCCACACATCTGGAAACAAAACCTTTGCCTTTGAGTTGCCAGACCAGCTGTGATTAGGCCAAATGTTTGTGCCATCTAACTAACATCTACAAACTGGGCACCTGAAATGAACGTGCATTGGCTATACACAAGCTGGGCAAGCCAAACGCCGTTTTTGTGATCTGCTCTGCGTACATTACATTCAGTTTGTTTTAATGGGTCTGGGCTAAGCCCCGACCCTCCTCAAGTCCTAGAAACGCCCATGGTGTGTGTGTGTGTGTGTGTGTGTGTGTGTGTGTGTGTGTGTGTGTGTGTGTGTGTGTGTGTGTGTGTGTGTGTGTGTGTGTGTGTGTGTGTGTGTGTGTGTGTGTGTGTGTGTGTGTGTGTGTGTGTGTGTGTGTTAATGTAAAGTATTTTCTTCTCCCCAGACATCCAATCCAGTAAGCACAAAGACCGGAGGAAAGGCTCTCTGGACGTAAGATCCACAACGTCTCGGGGGAGCGATGGTGAGAGGAAAGGGAGAGCTACCCGATGGAAACTTTCCCACTTGTCTGTTTGCATCAAGTGTTGATTGGACACACACATGCAAACACACTCATTAGATGGAAAACTGCAGCTTAATTTGTTGTTGAATATTGGGATGTATTTTTTTCTTCTTCATCCTGCCAGGGAGCTCACAGCGAAGGCACTCATCAATGGCCCGAATCCACTCCATGACTATAGAAGCTCCCATCACTAAGGTGAGTTCATCTCCCTCCCCATCATCCCTCCCAGCCTTCATCATATGATTAGCACTGTATACTGATGTTTTGTATCTCATGACTGAGCTGCCACAATCGCCTTGAGCACTTCTTGTATAGTTAGTAGCACCCAGGCCTAGAGGCCATGCATACCATGTCGAAAGGAGATGATAAAATGCTACATTCATGCACGAGACAGGAAAGCATCATATAGCATTGTGCATAAGCATTATGTAGTCTGCAGCCTCGATAGTGGCTGGAGACTGTGTAGTGGCGATTTGTCCTCAAACTAAACAAAAACAAACAAAAAACTCAAAAACAAACAGCCACTGAAGCACCGAAGGAACGAATCTTACACATGGAATAAAAACGTTAATTGTCCAGGCAAGCATAGCGTTTTTGTGAGGTTTATTTAACCATTTCTTTGCAAGCAAGCAAACAAGCAAAGAAAGAACAATGGTGCCTCCCCTGCCCTGGTAAAAACACCATAAGCCCTCCTACCTGCTACTATCCCTGCTTACCCATACAGTATATGTAAACTTCACTTGGTGGCTCAGGCTGCCCAGTACCTTCAAAACAAAAGCACTAACAGGAACTCAAAGTAACTACAGTAACGATACTAATCTCATATCAAACTAATTTAGCCGTATAATTCAAACAGAACAGCAAAAACAAACAAAAAAACAGTCCCCAGGGATGGGTCATATGACACACTGCAGTTTCACTGCTGTATCATTTGACTGTGTAGTTAGTCCCTTTAGGCATCTCTCCAGAATGTGTGTGTGTGTGTGTGTGTGTGTGTGTGTGTGTGTGTGTGTGTGTGTGTGTGTGTGTGTGTGTGTGTGTGTGTGTGTGTGTGTGTGTGTGTGTGTGTGAGAACTGACCTTGCCATACCCAACATTTTAGAAATAAGATATTTTTATTAATGTTCAAGACAAACTGTCTATCTTATATGTTTTTATCTCAAGCCTAGATTACTGCAACTGGCTTTTATTTTGAAATAACAGTTTATCTATATTATATGTAATGTAATATAATTATATTTAATCAATTAATTCTGTTTAATCCATTAAATCTAAGGCTACAACCACCAGATGGTTAGCTCAGTTTAGCACAAAGACTAGAAACAGGTGGAAACCGCTATCCTAGTTCTGTCAAAACGTTACCTACAAGCACCTTTAAACCCCACTAACTAGCATGTCATATCTCATTTGTTTACACGAAAGTATAAAAACTACTATTTGTGGTTTCAAATGGTTTATATGTGCTAAAATATTTCTTGGCTTGGAGCAGCAGCTTTTTGAACAGAGCCAAAGGTTTATGCTATGCTAACCGTCTCCCCACTGTAGCTTCATAATAACTGACAGATATGAGAGGTATTGATCTTCTTAACCAAATTTGGCAAGAAAGTGAATGAGCATAACCTATTTACACTGGCTCCCATCAGAGCATGTGAGCAGAGCCCGAGCGAGCAAGAGCGTGAGTAGGAGAATTTTGGATGGAGCGCAGAGCGGATTTTTTAAATGTTGGAGCGTCGCCTTCTCCCGCCCGCTCCAATGTTACCGCTCACACTATGAACTTGAAGCATACACAAGCCTGTATCTGTGTTACTGCAGCAAAGTACATGCAGATGAACGGCGCCCCCCCCCCCCCCCCCCCTCCATCCCCATGTGATGTGTTGCAGGATTGATTTAAACATCTTACTGATTCATTTTAGGCCCTTTTAATGGCGTGGCCCTTGCTATATTTGTGACCTTTTAGCCCCCTGCAAGTGTGTATGCATATAGGAGACAACGCCTTTTCAGTTAGGGAACAGAGGCTTTGAATAAAGTGGCTGAATCCATATCTATTTGAAACTTACCCTGATTTTACCTGAATTGTTGTTATTTCTTATATGTTATGTAATCATAACTTGCTTTGCCTATTTTATTCTGGTCCAGTAAATGTATTTTATTAAATATTATACATTTTTAGTTTGCTTTTATTATTGTTGTTTTTTAAAAAGTGCTTTACAAATAAATATAACCTTATTTATTTCGTCGTCCAGGTAATCAACATCATCAATGCAGCGCAGGAAAGCAGCCCTATGCCTGTGGCAGAGGCCTTGGATCGGGTACTAGAGATCCTGAGGACAACTGAGCTCTACTCCCCACAGTTCGGCACCAAGGATGAAGACCCCCATACGAATGATCTCGTGGGGGGGCTGATGACGGTAAGCAGCAGGCCCTGTAGAGCACAAGGGTCCTTCGAGAAGTCTGAAACACCCAAACAGCTTCCTTCCGCTACAAATGAATCGACTCCCATAGGATAACACACGTCAGAGCGTTTGCAGAATTCCACAGTGATAACACGCATGTGTACATGAATGTCCATTCACCATGAAAGTCCATGATAAGGTGTTAAATGAAAGAAACAGAGGTGTGTGTGTGTGTGTGTGTGTGTGTGTTTCTGTTCATATTTGGGGGAGATAGAGATTAACAGACAGAAATGGTGAAGTACAGAAGTAGAAAGAGTGCCAAGTTGGCAGTCTTGGCAACAACCCCAGAGGAAGTGTTAGATTGTCCTTTGTGCTCCTGTAGGCTGGAGAGGAAAGCCCACCCCGTCCTCTCTTTCTCCCCCTCTGCCTCCCCCCTCCCCTCTCTCTCTCTCTCGCTCTCTCTCTCTCTCTCTCTCTCTCTCTCTCTCTCTCTCTCTCTCTCTCTCTCTCTCTCTCTCTCTGCACACAGTCACACTCACATGAACCTCTTCCTCTCGACTCAACAGGCCTGGAAACATCCTGTTCTTTGGATCAGATGAATAAGCATGGCTTTACTTATACATGTACACTCTGGATACACAGAGGCAGAGAGGTATTACACATGGTCTTTCCCCAGAAAGATTTGTTCTGCATAAGTGATAAAGGCTGATGAAACCGGAAAACCATGAGATGTGATTTTCAGGTTTGGATCGTTATTTATTTACGATCATATTGGTTTATGACGTGTCTGGTTGCATATGTATTTGTATGCGTATGTTGAGGTGAGTTGGGCTGAGTCTTAACTCAGAAGACCCAGTGAACATTAAGAGAAGAGCTGTCATCTTTATATATATATATATATATATATATATATATATATATATATATATATATATATATATATATATATATATATATATATATATATATATAAACCACTATTACCTTCACTTTCCACACCTCTAGCTCCTCTCTAAGCCCTTGGTATTTTTCAAGCTTCTTATGTTCCTTCTGGATGTTGCTGTCGCTTGGGATTGCTACATCTATCACAACTACCTTCTTCTGCTGTTTGTTGACCACCACGATGTCCGGTTGGTTAGCTATCACCATTTTATCAGTCTGGATCTGGAAGTCCCACAAGATCTTAGCTCTGTCATTCTCTGCCACCTTTGGAGGTGCCTCCCACTTTGACCTTGGGACTTCCAGCCCATGCTCGGCACAGATGTTCCTGTACACTCTGCCAGTCACTTGGTTATGGCATTCCAGTTATGCCGTACCTGCCTGCATTTTACACCCTGCTGTTATGTGCTGGACTGTCTCAGGGGCATCTTTACACAGCCTGCACCTGGGGTCCTGTCTGGTATGGTAGAGCCCAGCCTCTATTGATCTTGTGCTCAGAGCTTGTTCTTGTGCTGCCATGATTAGTTCCTCTGTGCTATCTTTCAGACCATCCTTTTCCAGCCACCGGTATGATTTCTCAATATCAGCCACTTCTATCTGTTCGTGGTACAAGCCATGCAGGGGCTTGTCCTTCCATGATGTTCCTCCTCTCCCCTTGCCTCCTCATCACCGGGTTTCTGCTGCCTGATATATTCACTTAGCAGGTCATCCCTTGGGGCCATCTTTCTGATGTACTTCTGGATCTTTGTTCTTTCATCCTGGATAGTGGCTCTGATGCTCACATGTCCTCGGCCACCCTCTTTCTGCTTGGTGTATAGTCTCAGGGTGCTAGACTTGGGGTGTAACCCTCCATGCATTGTGAGGAGCTTTCTTGTCTTGATATCAGTGGCTTCTATCTCTTCCTTTGGTCAGGTTATAATACCAGCTGGCTATCTACTGACTGACAGTGCATATGTGTTAATGGCTCGGACCTTGCTCCTGCCATTCAGCTGGCTCTTCAGGACCTGCCTTACCCTATGTAGGTACTTGGCTGTGGCCGACTGCCTTGCAGCCTCCTCATGGATTCCATTTGCCTGTGGTATTCCAAGCTATTTTTAGCTGTCTTGAACATCAGCTATGTTGCCTCCTGGTAGTTCCACCCCTTCAGTTGTGACCGTCTTACCTCTCTTTGATACCATCCCACCACATTTATCTAATCTGAATGACATTCCAATATCATTGCTGTAGAGCCTTGTGATGTGGATCAGTGAGTCAATGTCACGCTCATTCCTGGCATACAGCTTAATGTCATCTAAATAGAGAAGGTGGCGGATAGTCACTCCACTTCGGAACCGGTATTTGTAGCTCTTAGTGATAATCTGACTGAGGGGGTTCAGCCCTATGCAAACAGAATGACCTTGGTATATGCCGTACTTGATGTTAACTTGTGCGATTGGCTTGATGTTGGCCTCTATAGTTGTCTTCCACAGCGTCTTCCATTGAGTTATTGATAAAAGTTCTTAGTGTCCTGTTGATGTTATACAGCTCCAAGCATTCCAGTATCCATGAGTGCGGCATTGAGTCATAGGCTTTCTTGTAATCGATCCAGGCAGTGCACAGGTTACTCTGTCTGTTCTTGCAATCTCTGCCAATTTCTATCTGTGCACTGTTCATGTATTGGGCCATGTGTCTACTCATCTTAGCTGTAATGATGCCTGACTAATTGGAGGGAGTTGCTCCTTTTGAGGGTCCTTCATGATCAGGATTGTCCGGGCTTGGGTTAACCATTCTGAGTGGATCCCATCTCTAAGCAGTGGGATTGCATGGAGTGCAGTCAGCTTCTTTAGCCAGTAGGTGTGGATGATGGTCTCGGTAGGGATTTACATCTTCTAGCAGACTTTCAGAGGGTACTCTTTCTCTTAGCCTCGGTAATCGACCAGGTATCCAGCTTACTTATGATCATCTCTCTCAGGTCAGTTGCCCTTGTGTTAAGCCTGTCTGTTCTGGGGCTTGGTACCCAACCTCGGACCTTGCATCCTGGCTCCCCCTTGTCGCATCTTTGTTGTACCTCGTCAATCTCTAGCTGTGATATCAGTCTGCGACTGCGGATATTGGAACACTGAACTAGTAGTTGTTTCTTGGTTAGCATAGCTGTTGGGTTTTGAAGTATCCATTGGTCCCACAATTTTCTTCATGTAACCCCTTTCACCAGTGTTTGAATTATACCGTGAGCTTTCAAGGGGGTACAGCTATTTCTATTTTTATAGATGACATCATACGCTCATTTGCATATTTATGACATCATTATGCAATAATTTGCATAAAGCTTAGTGGTTGTGTCATCAAGGTAGAAAGTAAGAAATATAAATCTTTAGCCAAATAATCACAAACTCACTATGGGAATTTATATTAAATTTTAATTATTACTTAGGTAGCCTATATTTGAAGTAAAAAAAAAAAAAAAAAAAAATCTACTAAGGGAGGGTGAAAGATCGATAAAGAACACTCAAAGAAGGCTGGCTTGCCCAGGGCCAGGCCAGCTCAGTGGCGTCTTTCTCCTTCTCTTAAAACATCCATGGTCGCGTCCCGCTGTCTCTCCTACCTACACCGGCCCCGCACCCTGTCCCCCCTCCCCTTCTACCTGCCTACGCAGTGCCGCTGCACATGAGGAGAAACTAGAGAGGGGAGGGGCTGCTCCTCAGTCACAGAACAGAAGAGAGAGGACACTGTTTTGGCGGCCACTAGAGAGAAATACCTTGCATGCTTGCCGGACAATACTGTGTCTTTTCAACAGAAAGTCGCCAGATTTGTCACTATCGCTTTTGTGGAAAAAAAGTCGCTAAAGGGCTTTGAAAACTTGCTAAATCTAGCGACAAAGTCGCTAAGTTGGCAACACAGCAAAGAACACAGTCTGAATGTACCAGATAAATGGTACAGCCCAATGGGGAGTGAGGGTTTGAAAATTGCATATCATTAGATTATTTCCTGAATTGTTGATATGTGATGGTAATACTGAATTTAAATATATATAATTTTGGATAGGCTAACATTATATTTTTAAAAAAAGAATTTCAGTACCCCCTAAACTATTATTTTCCTCCCTTTTGGGAGGGTCCAAGTCTCATCTAGGGGGGTCGGACCCCCACCCAATCCCCCCCGTAATTCGAACAGTGCCTTTCACTGGGTTCACTTGTGTAGTAGCATTTCAGTGGTTCCATGTTCTCTGCCCTAGTCCACAAATGTCTTGCTAGCTATCCATCAGTAGTAACTGTCACCAGCTTCATTTAGCGATTTACCACACTGACAATGAATATTCGCGTATCTTATGAGCCTCAAATCTTAGTGTGAAAGCCTTGGTTAACCCACTAAACAACAGATTTTTGGCATTTTACTGTTTCTCTCTGTATGTGACAGAGCGATTATTTTTTTTTCCCCCGAAAGGGGGCGAAACCTTGTCGATTGGCGCTTGATGATGCAATGCTGGTCTGGTCTATTTTACAATTATTTTTATCTGATAATGGCACTAGAAAAATGGGTAAGGGGACAACAGTTCACCCCGTGAATAACTGGAATGTCTGTACCAGATTTCATGCAATATTGAGACACTCAAAACCACAAATGTCAGCTGGTGCTAAAGAAAAGTCATGTGATCACCGTTGTCATTAGGATTCATTATCTGGGGGGCATAAATGGCTGTACCAAATTTCATGGCAATCTATCCAATAGTTCTTAAAATATTTATGTCTGGACAGTTGAGTTATCCATCAAGTGTGGCTAAAAATAGCTTGATCAATCTTTACCTTCCCAATTTAATTTTCCAACACAAAGTCTATTATCCACAGCGGATACAAATCACAGTCAAGAGCCGGATCATTATACTTCTAACCACTGAGAAGCAGTGTTTGATTATTTGGGTGACGAACTGTTACCCCACAGATGAGCCCCAATTGCTATCGCAGCATGCAGCACTGCCCAGAGGAAGACAAATGACATAATGGAATAATTTACGGTAGATTATCTGACACGTGTACATAAATTATCATGGTGTCATTTCTGACAGAACTATTAAAGTTCATAAATATGGTAATGATTTTCTAAACTGCATATTGGTTTCATTAATAAGCTCAGCTTGGCTGCCTCATCCCCCCACTCCCTCTGTCTGCTAGTGGGGGGGGGGGGGGGGGGGGGGACATGAGGTGTCGACATAACATTGCCTACAAAATATTGTGTCATAGCACAGATGAAAGAACACTTATAAAAGTGTTAATATGGAAAATCTGTCTTTGTTTCCGCTTATTTATTATAATGTTGTAATTTGTTACGCTCTTGCCTCAGTCAAAATGCATTTCCTTCTGCAACTTTTTCAAAATGCAGCACAAGACATTCTGTCACCTTGACTTATGATAAACACAGATATTATTGTTCTCTTTGCAGGGGAAATTATTTGAAAATTAGCTATTGACATACTAGTTATGGTTCAAGGCTTTTAGGCTTCTTTAGAAATGTTAAAAACAAACTAAAATGACAATTTAGGTGGATGTAAACCTTAATCTTTCCAGATACTCCTGGTGCTCTGAGGTGTTCAAAACATGTGTTTTTGTAATCTTTTTTTTCTGATGGAAATTCCCCCTGACTTGCAGCTTAACCTGGGTAACATTTGTCTTGTTTTGTAGGTCAATGAATCATTTGTGTTAGTTGATACACACGATGTGCAAGTCACAGCAACACGAATGGTCTCACCCAGCTTTCTTTACTCTGAAGTCCAAGCTGATGTTTGTGTCTGTGTTGATGCTCCTAGCCGCTTAATGATGCAGTCAGTTTGTTACACTTGCTACATCAGTCCCTGACACGTTCTTTCTTTCTTTCTTTCTTTCTTTCTTTCTTGTTCACAGGATGGTTTACGCAGATTGTCAGGAAATGAATACATATTAGCCACAAAACGTAAGTTTATATAAAGAATTCAAACAATATGATTTGAAGTGCTGTGCTACATTTTAGAGTTATATTTATTTTCCAGCTCTCTTTATCTGAATGCCTTCTTTCTTGGGTCTTCCTTTGCTCACAGAGCCCCACCATATCCCCAGTCACTTGACAACTCCTCTGTCTTTAAATGACATCCCACCTCGTATTGCCCAAACCATGGAGAATGAGGAGTCTTGGGACTTTGACATCGTCAACTTGGAGGCTGCAACCATGAGACGGTGAGGCAATAACACAGTTAAGGGCTACCAGAGGAACTGTGTCTAATTTAAAAATTAAAAAAAAGCTTTGGATGAGAATTTATGTTAAACTACCATACTGAATCCTTCCGCAGGCCTTTGACCTACTTGGGCATGAAGATCTTCTCCCGATTTGGGGTCTGCGAGTTCCTAAACTGCCCTGAGGCCACATTGCGCTCCTGGCTACAAGTGATTGAAGCTAACTACCACTCCAGTAACTCCTACCACAACTCTTCTCATGCAGCTGATGTCCTGCATGCAACGGCGTATTTTCTCTGCAAGGAGAGGGTCAAGGTAAATTAATAAATAAACTTGCAAAACATACAATGAGTTATGCTTTTTGAATTTTGCTGCTGGTCCATAGTGTAGGCTAAAGTAGGCTCTATATATATATATATATATATATATATATATATATATATATATATATATATATATATATATAATTATAATATAATTTTTCAACAACAAAAAAAATGAAATGTGCCTTTCTTTGTCTTATGTGATACCAAATAAACATATTTGGGTTTTGGACTATTTTTTGGACAAAACAAGAAAATTAAAGACGTCTCCTTGGGTTTCCGGGATGTAGTGATCTGTCTTATTTAGGTTAATTCATTAATTGAGAAAACTATTATACTAATAGTATAATTAAACAATAATGAAAGTAATCGTTGCATCTTTATTACCCACTAGTGCAGTGCCTGTTCAAAACATGCCTGTTTGGAATGGGTTGATTGCTTTGCCTCCTGTATTGCTGCTTGCAGCTTTCTCCAGAAATAATGTACTCCGAAATAACTTACAGAAGGCCCCCAAAGCTCTTTACATACAACTGTAGGCCTATACTGCTGACTTACTGTGTACTTGTACTTCAGAGGAAAACATACATTTACCTGACAGAGAACGTTGCAGATTCAGATTCTACTCACAAAATACCACAATTAAAATATGATGCATTAAACTATCCAGCATTATATTAGAGTTGAAAATCTCCACCTTGAAGTACATTGTGCTGATAATGCCTCGCTTTTTATTTTAACTAAACATTTGAAAGCAGAACTTGCACTGTGCAGTCACAGGCGGTTTTGTAAAGCACCTAGTGAATGTGTTTTTTTGTAATTTGTTTTTTATAAAATTCACCTTTTATAAATGTCGCAGGTTCAATTGGTTGCGGTTTGGCTGTGGCTCATGTGGAGATTGAACGTGTCCACTTTTTTCGTGTAGCAGTCAGACATCATGGTAGTTTTAGGCAATGTGGCCTGGGCGGTAGAAGCAGGGAACCCGGCTGAGCAGTGCACAGAACGGCCGGAAAAATGTGTGCAACAAAACAACGTGCTGGAGAGCCCCAACCTGTAAACACATGTTGCAGCGCGGCTCAATCAGTGCCGGCTTCGCTGCAGCTCGTCTAGAGATTCAGCGTGTCCCATATTTCAGTATTTGCAAGTAGACGGCAATCAGTTTATGACAGATGATCAGTTTTTGGCAAGACACCTGTAAACGGTGAACCGCAATCAATGAGCTTTGTAGGGATTCAGCAACTACTCACCCTCACTGCACATGTGCCTCTGCTGTACTGCACATGTGTGGGGACACACGCACAGAGATATCCCGATTCATAGATAGATTATTAGCTTTTATCAGAAACTCTGGTCACTGAGCTGTTATGTATTGAAATGTATGATTAAAGTGGCAGTGTAAGCTCTGTTGTTACAGCTTTTATAGTGTAATTGGTATGATACCAATCCTAATAATTCCCAACAAGCGACAAATTAAATGTTTCCTGCTTTTTTTCCTCTGTGTTTGGTTTGTCAGTATGCTACAAAAATACTCACTTCTATACATGCCTTTTAGTTTTATCCTTAAAGCCACACTGCCCATGGAGTGCTGTTAACAACTGTCGAAGTCAGTGCTACATACCAAAAAACCTAATTCTTCCTAAATTATTGAATGTTCTGTATATGTTTGATTTGAGAGAAAAACAAGGTGACCGCACTGGTAGTTCATGATTAGATGTGAAACTACATGGATGGTCCTCAAAGTCAACATATTGATTTTTAGCATTAGTGTGTGTTAAAGGCCGCCATCCTTTAGTTTACAAGTGTTCGCCACAGCTTTGCTGTTGGGTCCAAACAGCTAAGGTATCTAGATGTTGGGATTTTAATACTATCAAGCGCAGCTCTTGGCTCAGAGTGTCAGTATCCCGTCTTATTCTATGTTATTGAAGAGAGTCGTGGTTTCAGGCCAAGTGTGTCAGTGGCTCAGTAACTAGTTGAGGCTGTGCACTGGCTAAGCTGATTACAAAACTGTCTATTTCTGATCTCAGTGGAGTGATCTTTTATTGGCTTAGCTAGTGAACTATGATGTTACATCACCCAAGGTTAATGAATCCCTGGAAATCTACGGACAGGTTAGCAGGTCTGTTATGTTGTAAATTATTGTAGAAACTTTACTTTTTACTTTACATTTTCTATACTTTTTCATTCATTTTCTTTTTAATTAATTAAATTATGAACTATTTCTGTTAATATTAAAGTCAATATTTGAAAAGGACAACTTTAAAAGTAGGTTCAAAATTAGATTTAAAAAAACTACAGTGTTCTACACACATTCAACAACATGAATTCTCTATTTGCTCGATCTAGTGCTTCATTATAGCTGTATAATTGCTTACATACAGTATATTGAGTGACATTAGAAATATGCACAATATTTTACGTCTGATGCATGTGTTTGGTATCTTGGGAAACCTTAGGATCCCTTGTAGATGCAGCTAAAGGATTAGGGTTAGGGCTAACCCTGTGTTGATAGCGGGATGTGACATGTCTCGTGAATGTAGTATAAGGTTATACTGTGCTAGCTTTTGGCCCAGTTCATCATTCAGAACTATAGACCAGGGTGGTAATATACTAGACTTTTCCTTGCCCAACAATCTGTCCAATCTGCCCTAACAGCAAAGTTTAGATCCCATTGATGAGGTGGCTGCCCTGATTGCGGCAACTGTGCACGACGTGGACCACCCAGGCCGCACCAACAGCTTCCTGTGCAATGCAGGAAGTGAGCTGGCCATCCTCTACAATGACACCGCCGTGCTAGAGAGCCACCATGCAGCACTGGCCTTCCAGATCACTACAAGAGATGATAAGTGCAACATCTTCAAAAACATTGAAAGGTAGGAGAGTCATTACGCAAGGAATAGGTCATTTAGCCATTCTCCCAAACTATTGAAGTTTAGTGGATCTAGAAGTATGTAGCTACAAATCCTGAAAAAAAAACATCAATACGAAGACCTCAAGTACTCTAATCCAACCGGCAATCAAATAAGTGTGTGTATAAAAGATCGATATTTACCTCAGTGTCTCCAAAAGAGCTACTCTAACAGTTTTTACTGACACAAGGGTTGTACTATTCCTTTAATTTGTTCCGAATTAGATGAACTTGCTGACTTTTATGCATCACCTGAAGTATCATAAGGGGATAAGCCAAGTCTGCGTATGTGCTGATGAAAGCAACACTGTGTGTGTTTGTGTGTGTTGACAGCGGCAGGGTAGTAATGTGATTTGAGTCCCAAAGCAGAATAGCTCACATGTGCTGGTCCTCTCAGAGGGGGAAGGTGAACAAAGCATCCATTCATCGCCACTGTCACTGCAGTCAGAAGGGGAAAACTGTTCACACGGGTTTCCATGCTTTTACCACACTGTCATCTCACTCTCTCGGTTTTCTCTTTTTCTCCTCTCCCTGCCTCCCCTCCTTCATCTGATTTCTCTCTCTCTCTATATCTATCTCTCTCTCTCTCTCTTTCTTTATTTCTCTCTCTCTCTCTCTCTCTCTCTCTCTCTCTCTCTCTCTCTCTCTCTCTCTCTCCCCTCCCTCCCTCCCTCCCTCTCCCTCTCTCTCTCTAGGAATGAATATCGAACACTACGACAGGCCATCATTGATATGGTGCTCGCAACTGAGATGACCAAACACTTTGAACATGTGAACAAATTTGTCAACAGCATCAACAAGCCACTGGCTGCTCTGGAGGAGAATGGGGTGAGATTAAAAATGCTGAAACACTTTTTCACATTTTTTTTTATATTTCATACCTGTGTAGAAATTCTAATTCTAATTTTAGCATTTCTTTCTAAATAGATCAGTGTTGTGTGTCACAGCAGGAAGGACACGGGAGCATTCAGACACTAGATAAACACAACTATTGTAATCTCGTTCTGTCACACACTGTCACAGAATCATTCTCAGTCGAGCAGTATGCAAGCAACAATAGTTTTAGAGCTTGAGAGATGTTGATACCGGTTCAGAGGACTTGTGAACTGTTGTTGCCTGGGCACAGATATCTTTGTGGGGAGAGAATTTTACAACTTGGTACCATATTTCTCTTCTGTATGTGGAATGCTCAACACAGACATTTAAAAGTTGTCTTGCCCTTTTAAAGGCAGGAATCATCCAAATAAATTATTTGATGCCGATACGAGGCGATTTTTCACTGAGGTATAATACTGAGTACAGCTTTCAGAACATTCAAAACATTGTGGTTTGGAGTTTAAATTTAGGCCTTTGTTTCACATATACTTTAATTTAGTTAACCTTGAGACTTAAATAAAACAGAGACCTCACTCATCTCGGCTTAGCAAAATAGACTGTATGTACTTCAGCTTAACATACTTGTCAGTGAATCCAATCTTGAAACATACAGTAGGCTGCAGATCATCTGACTACACAAACAATGCTGTACTCTTTTACATGTTAGTGTTACAAGAGCTCATAATGAACACGTGCTGAATACAGACTCTCCTCCATAAAGAAAACTTTTATCAGCTGTCAGTGCCATATTTCATCGTCTCCGTTTGGTTTATGAATAGTCAGTTATTTTTAAACACGTTCAGCTGCTGTGTGTGTGCTACAAGGGGCTATCTATTGTCACTAATACGTATACTTTCAGTTGTCTTTGTGCTAATGGTCTGCTTCTTTTTTATTTTTAGGGAAACAATGATGAGGAATCTGTCAAAAGCATTCTGACATCCCCAGAGAATCGCATCCTCGTCAAGCGGATGCTGATTAAGTGTGCAGACATCTCCAATCCATGCAGGCCTCAGGAGCTCTGTATAGAATGGGCCGGACGCATCTCAGAGGAGTATTTTGCACAGGTAATTAGAAAAAAATAGCACAGTGTTGATGGTGTGAGGATATGGATCTAGCAGGATTTGCTTTTGTTTCTTTTGTAATTAATGTATTTATTGTATGTGATGATCACTTGTGCTGTCTTCTCTGGTGCAGACGGATGAGGAGAAGAGACAAGGTCTACCAGTGGTTATGCCTGTGTTTGACAGAAACACGTGTAGCATCCCAAAGTCCCAGATTTCCTTCATAGACTACTTCATTACGGACATGTTTGATGCATGGGATGGTAAGACTGCACAGCATGATGCAAACACGAGAGATACAGCATTAGTTGTTACTTAGTTGATCTATTTTTTTCAACAGAGAATCTTATTGAGATCAAGTTTCTTTAAAAGAGACCAGTGTACAACAGTAGCATAGACAAACGCACAATAACACACACAGTTGACAATTATCTTATCACTAAAGAAGACGATTATAAATGGCATGAATATAATGTTTAGAAATCTTCAAAAGAAATGAGAAACGTCCCTATGTTGTTAAATACGGCTATCAAATTAACAATTAAAGTAATACCATCATTAGAAAGGGATTAACCTACTTTCACAAAAATGAATTAATGAGATAGTGGCATTGGTTTGAAAAACATCACGCGGTCATTAAAAACAAACCGTTAAAATCTGATATGGAGCTTCAACTTCTTTTGTTGTCTCTCCAGCTTTTGCAGACCTCCCCAATCTTATGCAGCACTTGGACAACAACTTCAAGTACTGGAAAGGCCTGGATGAGAGGAAGCTGCACAGCCTGCGACCGCCTCCAGAGTAGGCGCTGCAGTGTTTGGCCCTTGGACTCTGCAGTCCAGGGCAGCCCTCCTCTCTCCTGCTGGGGCGTCTCTCTCCCTGCCAGCCCAGACAGCCAAAAGGCCTCCTCGCCTTCACTCTCTTGCTTCTGTAGCACGCCGAGCGTCCACATGTCCGTCCATACAGAAACCACAGGAGGACTTCCTGACAGACAGTTGCAGCATTAACATTGCTGGCTTTACAACCCTGTCAGATGAGAACTGTGACAAACAGACACGGACAGCATCTTTATGAACTTCTCGTGCCTCTCAGGCATTTGCAGTGTAGCTGGTCAAGTGACATGACTGAGAGAGGGTTCTAACAGGCCTCCTGGCAAAGCAACCGTCCCCTAATTACCACGTGGGCACTGCCTGTGAAGTTGCTGTTTGAGTAAAAACTGCTTGTTTACTGAAGGAGCGAGCAACACTGGAGGAGTGGGTGGAAGTGTGGCCTGGATATGAAGTTGTCCAATCCATGTCAGGCCATATAATCACCTTTGACCTCCATCCCTGTGCTCGCAGCAAGCCAGGACTGCTCATTCTGCCCCTGGAGGCCACACCATGAAAGAACACTCCACTGCTTGTTTTTTGTTTTGTTTTTTGTGCTAAATTTTTATGTGTCCTTCAAAAACCCATCCAAGTTGACACGTAACTGTCATAACAGATATGGGGGGGATGCTTACTCTTTGGGTCAGGGAATGGATCTTTACTTTAGGCCACTGCTGAGACAAAAACCTCAACATCATGATCATAGGTAACTAATTACAGATGATTTGGTATGTTAATTTTTTTTTTAGATGTTCCATATTTTCTATATTAAAATCCATAAATGAATTAGTTGATAAATAAGAACAAAATGAATTTCAAAAAGAGAGAGAAAAGCCAAAGCTGATGAAGACAAAAAAAATTCATATAAAGCATTACCATATTAAACATTTTTATTTTCTTATCAAAAGTACAGTACCAGTTTGAATGAACACTTTTGTATTGCACTGTAAACAATATTAGAAATGTCTACGTCTCAGTGATTTGTCCAGGGATGGGATGTTGCATTGTAGAATAAGCTGTTATTGTTGATCATCAGGTGTGTGTGTGTGTGTGTGTGTGTGTGTGTGTGTGTGTGTGTGTGTGTGTGTGTGTGTGTGTGTGTGTGTGTGTGTGTGTTCATTGATGCAACAATCCCTTACTCTTGGTTTAATGCTGTAAACCGCTTGACATTTAACAACAGCAGAAATATGTGAAAACGTTTTGGACTTGAAATTTTTTTCTCCCAGACATTTTTGGATCTGGTTTATCCTACTGAAAAGACTGCCTTATTTTATACAATATTTATACAGTACATCCCACTGTGCAACTGCAACGGACATCTGGAGTTTTTATTATAACATAGTCAGAAGGTTATGTTTAAGTAAATCTCAATATTTTTATAGACAATGAATTTTACACTGGATTTGCAGCAAATGAGATCAACCATTATAGCTATCTGAATACCTGTGAATTGGAAGGTCACACAGAGCATGTATACAGAGAACTAAATGGTTAAGAAGAATGTGGATCGCAGAGTTGTCTATCACTGTCTTTAAGCAGTCTCCTAGAGGCCAGCTTGCATTGATTTTTGATCAAACATCATTCTATTTTGGCCACTTGTCCAACATCCTTATGCACAGACCCAGGGAACAGCTTTTTGTTTAAGGTTGGTTTCAGATTAGGATATTAATATATGTTAAAGATTGTTGCTTATTAAGAATATTTCCTCTTTAAACAGTATATAAATGCCATAACAGCTAAGGAAATGATGGTTAATAAGATGTATTGACCCCAGTTATCTTTTTTTCTCTCTTATGACAGAATTGTACACGCAATCAGGGGATTTGTTTGTTCCTTCTGATTCACATCTTGGTCTGAAGGCACGGGAAAAAAATTAGAAACTATTCAATGAAAAATAAAATAATGCCAATTATAAGTTTGCAGTCTATTTCCTGGAATGATTCAACATCTGTCCTTTACTTACTTATGTCATCTTTCTTTTTTCTCTCATTATTTATTAGCCTACACTATGCCTTATAAATGTATTTAATATTTGCACCGAGTCTGTCCAGCTATCATACTACCTATTTAAGTCACTTGGCTTACTTTTAACTAGCTTATTTTTTTTTTTTAAGAGCAATAAGAAAATATCAAGTTTGAATTGAAGGTTCCGTTTTTTTGATGGAGGCAAAAGATTCATGAGTAAACTCTGGTGGCTGGCTTTTGACACCTACTGTACCTACTTTAAAAAGGACAATGGAAAACAAAATGAAACTCTCTTCTTTATTCTCTCTTCTTCCAGAATGAAAGACTACCAGCTCTCAACTGCGGTCGGTACAAACAGTCTTGATCATCTCTTCGGGGTCACTCTTCATTTATTATTTAAAAAAATTTTTTTTTAAAGAACACAGAAAAGCATAATAGACTGCTTAGTGCATTGAATTGATCAAGAGGTGTGTTTAATTGCCTATGAATTCAACTTTTCATTTGTATGTTATTTCTTCTTTAAGAAGTAAAATATTCTCACTTTAAGGTTAGGATTAAGGATTATGGTTTAGTTTTTTTTTTTTGTTTGTTTTTTTTTAAGACATATTTGATTAAGATTAGGAAATGATTGTGGTCCTGGTTAAAAGAAGACAATGCTGGCTGTTAACAGGAAATGGGAAGCCCCTAAAGTGATTTAGCCCCTAAATCACTTTGTTGACCCATCTACAGTATCTACTGCAACCTCCTCCCTCCAGGGTTTTGTGATGTTAAACAAAATTAGTCAATAATTCACACTGCTGCTAGAGGTCCTTAAGGTCAGCTTAACATAGATTGTTTTAAACATTTTTTAAAGCATTTTTTCATGCAGTGCAAAAGATGTGTCTGAAGACAGCTTTCTTTTCAACACAAAATGCCCCACATTCAGCCTGGTAAAAAAGGATGTGATGTAAATATATAATAGATAAATATTGAGCCAAGCGATTACAACCTTAACACAATCTGTGAGAGTTACAGTTTTTAGTCTAGTTGTGTAATCTTGTACAAATATAATACCACAAATTCTTCTGTTTCTGAAGATAGTGCATTGGTACTTTTGGCGGCGTGGTCAGGGTTAATCATTTTCAAAAATTTCATAATGTCAGACATTGAATGTCTGTCTTGATAAAGCTTGATGGACTGGAGGAGAAAACAGCGACATGGGATGTCGGGAGCTGTGGTGTCCTTTCACTGAGACTTGGCTTGATCCAGGAGTGCCGCTGCTATTCGGGGTGACTCTTTTTCTGTGTGCCGATCTAGTGGCAACATTCTGCTTTATGATGAATCATACACAAGTTGAAGGATCTGATGGGATAACATTTCACTGGAATTTTAAATTGTGTGATTTCATGTACTGCTGCACCTCCATCTGTGTCCCCTCCCGGACTATTCGTGTGTTCTCTAATCAGAAGCCCTGGTTCAAAGCAGACCTAAGCATGAAGATCAGGAGATTGTGTGCAGCTTTTAAATTACAAAACACTATGGAGTATAAGCATGCCCGATATGACCTCCAAAAGTCCATCAGAGCTGCTTAGCGGACATACTCCCAAGAGACTTGAGAGCTGCTACAGGGACAATAACACAATAAGTATGTGGCAGGGAAAACACTCCATCTCAAACTACAGGAATAACTCCAGCAGGGCAGAAGTCTACGATTCCATTCTACCAGATACACTGAACAGTTTCTATGCCAGATTTGAGAGAACAGCGACACCCCCTTATAAAGTCCCCCTGCAAGCCTGAGGAGACTGCACTCCAGAGGTGCATCTCATGTCTCTTATTTGATAGCTCCTTGGTCCTCGGCTGAACCGGATGTTGTTCTGTCCCTCCTTCGTGAAGGCCGTTGCTAACTCCGCCCATACAGCTGACAAATTCATGTGATGCATCAGAGGAAAGGACGTCTCATCACTCTAAAACACATTTGTTCATTTCCTCTCTCCTCCCATGATTTTCTTGCGTCCCTCCAGTGCTTCCTCGGTGGGATGGACTAAGACGTGAGGAAGGGAGGCAAGTGGAGGAGTCAGGGATGCAATGTAAGGGAATGTGAGATGCACCTTAGGTCCTCAGGGCCCTTAAGCAGGTTAACCCCTGAAAGGCTGCAGGACCCGATAGTTTGGCACCGAGAGTCCTCAAGGCCTGTGCTGAACAGCTGGCAGGGGTGCGTGTTGCCTTTTTTAACACCTTTCTCATGCAGGAAACTGTCCCATGAATTTTTTAATTATCTGTCAGTATAGGTTCCTAAAACCCTACACACCACTAAAATGAACTACTTTAGGGCTGTGGCACTCACACCAGTGGCCACGAAGTGTCTGGAGAAGTTGATCCTCCACTCCATCAATTCTGTGGTTACGGACCCTGTGGATCCTCTGCAGTTTGCTTACCGCCCCAACAGGTCAGTGGACGACGCGGTGGCCCTGGCACTTCACTCCATACTTGAACACTTGGACACTAACAGCACACATGCACGCCTGCTCTTCCTGGACTACAGCTCTGTCTTTAACACTAAGACCATTGAAGCTGACTGGAACTGGAAGGCCTGGGAGTTCCAACACCCACCCGAAAGTGGATCCTGGAATTTCTGGTAGACAGACCACAGGTGTTGAGGGTGGGAAACAAGGTCTCTGCTAAGCTCACAGTCAACACAGGAACCCCACAGGGCTGCAGCCTCAGCCCCAAACAATTTTCCCTGTACACATATGACTGTGTCTCCACCCAGGACAATAACATTATCATCAAGTATGCTGATGATACAACCATCCTTGGAAGGGAGGGATGAATCACTATATAGGTAGTTAGTCCACAAAATCACCCTCTATGGGGAGGACAACGACCTGGTCCTTAACATAGACAAAACAAAAGAAATAATTCTGGACTTTTGGAGGAAAGCCCCTGCTCTTTACCATCAAGGGAACGGAAGTGGAGCTGACTGACAGCTACAAGTTCCTTGGCCTTCATATATCTGAAGACTTGATCTGGGCCAGCACAAAAGTGGTTGTACTTCATTATGGTAGTACAACAGCTAGACAGCTAAAGAAGGCCGGGCTTAGGTGTCAGCCCCTCACCCAGGCATACAGAGGACTCGTTGAAAGCATCCTCACACACTGGTTGAGAGGAAATTTCTTTAACGGGTCATCAAGACTGCAGAGAGGATTATCGGCTCCAACCTCCCCTCCATTGATACACTTTACATGCAGTGCTACAGATACAGCGTATCGTTCCCGCTTCCACAACAGCTTCTTTCCAGCTGCTGTTAGACTCGTTGCACAGGACATTAAAGTGGGAAAGACATATCACACCACACACCTACAATAACAGCTGTGAAAAAAAACTGTGAGCAATAACATAACGGTTTCTGTGTGCAATAAGATAAATGTGAAAGCATCCCAGGTGCAATAATAATATGTATATTCACAAGTAGAGTTTATTCAGTGTATGTTTCTGGTGCACTTTTGCCATTATAACTTTATTTATCTTCCAGCTGTTTTCTCTTGTATATGGTTCCTCCACTTTTATATTTCATGTGCAAATGGAAATTAACATATTTTCTATTCTATGTGACAAAACAAAAATAGATTGAGGAAGTTGGTGTAATATCCATGTCAAAGTTTGATATGTTGTATTTAATAATAATATTATTTATTATTATCAGAATGTTGTCCAGTCAAACCAATGATCATGGACCTGTACAGTCTATGCCATGAACTCATGAAAATGAGGGCCTTGCTTATTTGGATTTTTCTTTAATCATACTTAGCCTTAAATCAATTCTGAGTCTATTTTTTCTATTGATGTACATTTATAATGTTGATAATTCACCTGTTACACTTACATATTATATTGTGTTATTATTGCTATCATCCATGGCTACATAAGATGAAAACAGCTTAACTTCCGCCAAGTCAGACTTCGCGACAAGTCGTCAGAAGAAATCGCCAGAGAGAGCAGACCGATGGCTCCCGTCGTCCAGCGTCAACTACATTAGAAATTGTTCTAATTTTACTGCTGATTTATTGGAGTGGTGCTATGTCTTCGGGAATGACTGGACAAACACCGTACGTATCCGTTTGGTTTGTTTGTTGTAAATGAATGTGGTTACTTTAGTAGCTAATACGCGTTAACACCACACTGAACAGTAGCTAAGCTAGCCAGCCAAGCTAATGCTAGCTAACGTTACCGTGTTTGTCTGTTTAATACACCAGCTAGCTAGCTAGCTAGCATTGTTGTGGCCTGCTAAAAAAAAGTTAGCTTGAGGGGGTATCACCTGTGCGCGTACAAGTCATTATGAGAAGGCTGACTATAGAGCGTTTGCTATCAAAATACTTTAACAATGTATTCCTTCAAGTCTTCAATATATGTATTGGTGAAACGAGCGTCCAAAACAGGATTGTAACGTTAACTTGTTAAGTTAGCTAACGTTAGCTCAGCCTGGCTGTTGTTGGCTTAACGTTAGCTGACAATAAACAGTTAAGATACCGCAACGTCTGTTTATTTGGCACAACGTACAAACTGTGTTGTTAGCTTAGCCAAAAAGACAAAGTTGACCAACAAAAGACATTTAAAACTACACCGTTTAACGTTAACTTTTAGTGTAACGTTAACTTATTATGGGGGCTATTGCACTGCCGCGCGGTAACTCGCCGCCTCCAGTCATTCCAACATGGGGAAGGCGGCAGAGAGTGAAGCGGTTTTGATCATGGCGGTAAGGCCAAAGCGGTGGCTGCCCGCCCGAGTGGACACGCACAGATTCTGCTCTGTCGCCCAGAATTCATCGTGCTGATCTTCTGGCGGTAACCGCCGGGCGGCAGGAACCGCTTTTATAAACGCGGTTGCTGCACGGCGGTGTGAAACCATCTTTAACGTTACGATTGGTTGCAATAAACCGCCATCCACAAACTTAACAAGTGCTTTTAAAATATATATGTTCCATATTGTATCCCATTTTTTTCTTCTTCTAATATTAATGTGAAAAGGTGTAAACGAACAGAACCATACAGAATGCAGTGTTAAAAAATGTCCCATATGCCCCTCCTCCCTTTTTTTTTCAACTGTTGTGACCACCCTGTTTCTGATCTGATGACTCTAAATCATCTAACGTTAGCTAGACTTATTACCACTAAACTTATTCAGACAAATGCAGTGCCATTTTAATCTTGAAGATGTTTTCATTCATTTCTCATTTAAGATACAACAGATCTTCAAGATTGAAATGGCAAGCAAGTCCACTATCCTACTTTTTATGTAGTTGCTAAAATGGTTTAGTAAATGTGATTTTAAGTATACTTAATTGTTTGTTGTTGTCTCTCTTTTCTCAGGTGCCTTTCCAGCCGATGGGATAAGACAGCCCAACCTAAACAAAGTGTAGATGTGAGGCAGCAGAGGAGTAGTGAAAATGCAGCCCACTCTGTCTCTTTATCAGGAGTCGTCAGCAATGCCAGTTCAAACAACACCGTTTCACATCCACCACAAACGGGAGAAAAGCCAGCACCTCAGGGAGGAGTTGAAATGGCTGCGGCTATGGCTGCTAAAATAAATGCCATGTTAATGGCAAAAGGAAAGCTGTTGACTCCTCCACCGTTACTTGCAAAGGTGCACATGATTTAAAAAAACTATAGCAAATAACTATTATTGTTTATGCAGTTATTAAAGGGCTTACAGTTTTTCTTGTCATTTCACATGTCTTTTAGACCCCTCCATGTGTGTCTGTGCCAACCACTACAGAAGAAATGGTGGTCACAGAGGTTGACATCAACGATGTACCGCTAACTTGCAGGGACCTTCTTACTAAAGGCAAAACACAGGAGGAGGTAAGTGGAAAGTGAGCATTGCAGTGTTGCATTTGACACACATTAGTTAAAAGAAAATGGGGAATGTTTTTCTGTGTCGACTTGCCTTCTGTTGCTGCCTCTAGCCAGGTCGTCTTTGTAAATGAGAATTGGCTCTCAGTTGACTTATTTGGTTAAATTAAGGTAAAATAAAATGTCAGAAAACCACTTTAAATAAACAAACAATTTTCTTCAAGTCTGTCTCTTATGTCTTAATCAAATTTCCTATTACCTTTTTCAGATCCGACAGTTTAGTGGAGCAATCGTCTCAACGAAAGGTCATTACATGTCTGACGCCGAAAAGGGAAAAGCAGGGTATGTACTAAGACTAGGGATTTCCGAAGATAATCAGTCCTTTAATACTGGAAATCTGTACCGTGTCTGATCTGATTCTTATTTTTACCCAAATGTTGATTGTATCTTACACATGAAAATGTATGAAATAATTAGTAACACCTTTAGCAATTATAGTGATAAACTGTCTTGCTTACTTTATACCAAGGACATCTCAACATATTTACCAGGAGTGCAAGGTCCATCCAATAAAAATGTAATCAATCAGTGGCCATATAGAAGGAATTATTCAGTGTTAAAATGATACTGGGAAGAAAAAGAACAAATGTTTGGAGGAGTGCAGATGTTATGTGTTGTCCATGACATTTCTTATTTGCTTTCTTTTAGACAAAGACCTTTGTATTTGCATGTCCATGGAAAGAACCATGGGCAGGTCAATAGTAAGTAGCACTTTTTTTATCTGTTCAATATGCAGAGTTTGGCATTGTCTTCATCTAATGTAATTAACAAATGTAAGCATTCCAATACCTGTTCTTTATGGCTGATGTCCAAACGTTGTTGCCCTTTCTGCAAAATCAGAGGCTGTGCTGAGGATAAAGGAGATCATCTCTGAAGACCTTTTGAGGGCCTCAGCAGCATCAGGACAACAGATGCCTGTAATGCCTCCGCTCACACTCTACCCTCAGCCTCCTCGCCCTGTCATTAACCCACCTGTGCCACGGATGCCCAACACAACCTCAGTGCCAGGACATAGGCCCGCAGCTCCTCATTCAGGGGTAGGCAAGACATGACGTCTATGTTGAAGTTCACCCCTCTACAAATGGTGGTGAAACCTGTATAATTATGAACCTTAAAGCTGTATATAATAGGTCTCCTTTTAAGTAATAAATCATCAGGAAACTATACTGTTTTCAGGTTCAGGTATTTAGTGTTTCTACTAGAACAAGTTTACATAACCTTAAACAGTGCATTTTTCTCATACTGCCCATGGCTGCTGCACCTGTATTTCCCCCCCTCTGTCTGAGACCCTCTGTTGGATTGGCTGTCTCTTTAAGCCTCCTTCCCGAAAAAGCCCAGTCTGCTCACAGCAACTTAATACAAGATAATGTCTGGCTTTTGTTTGATATCTAGTATTGCAAAAAAATGCCTTTTTATTGAGTTTCCTCTAAGTGTAATTCTCTGAGTAAATTTAAGCTGGGCTTTTATTGTGAAGGGTAGACACGGAAGAGCCAGCGTTATGGCAGCGCTTCTTTTCCTCAACCTTTTTATTTATTAAAGAGATATTGTAAACAATTAATTATGCAGCTCAGGTTTTTTGCGTTGAATATTGATCGTATGTGTCAGTCAGGATTTTACAAATGGAGGTTAAGAAAGTGTGGCAAATGAAGACCATGTTGCCTTCACTGATACCCACCTCCCAAATTAAGTAGCAGAGAGAACGTCCCTGGCTAAAGGGAAAAGCCTTGGATTTCTGCATCTGCTTACAAAGCTGTCCTGCCTCTAATCAAACTTATGATAGATGTCAATAAACAACCTGACTATGCAGGGCATAATAATCACATTTCCCCTTATCCTCAGAGTTTTGTGCACACAAAGATTTTTGTGGGCCTGGACCAGGCGTTGCCCTCGTTCAACGTGAATGAGAAGGTTGAGGGTCCAGGAGGTTCGTACCTGAGTCACATCCAGGCAGAGACGGGGGCTCGAGTCTTTCTCAGGGGAAAAGGTTCTGGCTACATCGAACAAGCATCAAAACGAGAGTCTTTTGAGCCTCTTTATGTCTACATCAGGTATGTTCATTTCAAATGCTCACATTTGGCAAACTTTTCAAGTTCCTTATTGGGATTAGTTTACCAGAAAGGGAGATCCCACAGACGCACAGAGGGTGTTAAAGCACATAATATACAAATATGCAAACACAATGTCACTATACGAGCTACGAACAAGTCCCATGTTTATTTTAAAATGAAACCACAGTAAGGTTTTATTTTAGTTACTAAAACATTTTCCCTAAATCATAACGGATCATGACTTAACATGCTTTGTGTAAAAAAAGTTTGTCTGAATTAATGAAGTCAACCCAAATTTAAATCCCATTTTTGTATGTTTTTTATTTTTTCATTTGCACATAAATGCTAAAACCGCTTTCTTTTTGCTCTCTTAGTTCTGTTATTTAACATTTGACCCTTTGTGTGTTACAGCCACCCAAATTCGGCTGGATTGGAGTCAGCGAAGAAACTCACGGAGAGTCTGCTGGAAACTGTAAGTGCATGATATTGTCACCACAAATGAAGTTGTGAGTTTAACTTAATGATATGATGCCTAGCCTAATGGGAGGTTTAAGAAGGTGAAACTATTAAAGCGTTTAGTTTTCACTGATACCCACCTCCTAAAGTGAAAGTGGTAGTGTGAACCACCTGATCTCCAGAGAGAGGTTTTGAGTGCTCTGCACCTACCCACAATGCAACTCGGCTGGTAAAAATAAATAAACCTAGCCTTTGTGGATTGTTATCAAGTTGATATCAAGTTCTCATATAGTTTTTGTTTTACTCTCTCCAGGTAAGGGATGAAAATGCCCGTATGGCGTCGATGTACACAACCACGGGCTCAACACAACGTGAGTGTTCTTTTATGCTAACTAATTCCAACAGGGTGACCAAATATCGGGTACTAGCTGGCTGCATTCTTCTTGTGGTAATTTATCATCCCTTGTCTTAAAGGGATGGTTCGGAGTAATTTCACCCTAGGGTCCTTTGCACCTTTTTTGGGTCCTTGGCTTTACTAGGATAATGGAAGTCGTCTTCATCGAAATGTCTGCTACAGACATGGTAGCGCTTCTTCTTTAGCGTCTCGACTGGCGTCGTGATGTCCATTTTGAGAACGACAAGCCACTGTTGTAGAAGCTCCGGGTCATTGTAGCGAAACGGCAGATCATGGAAGGTTTCCGGATTGAACCTTTTTTAGCTTTTATACTGCAGCCGGGATAGATGCAACTGGGTGGCATCTTGTCCTATCTTTGAACTCACGCTGTAATAGTCTGAAGTAACTGTGTCTGACTATCTCACAACAATCCTCTGCTCAGTCATGTGTACAGTTGTTTCTATATAAAAACGTTTCGCTGAATTTTGAAAGATTTTATTTTTTATAAATGCTTGTATTTTCAGGTCAACACTTAGTTGTATTTCAAATATCATCCAGTTATCAGTACATTTCTATGGAGTGTTGAATTCACTTATCTTTTCCCTTACACTTGTGAGTTTTGCAAAGGACTTCAACGGGTTTTTCCCAAATCACAGAAGTGACGTGAACTCTGGGGGGTGTTTGGCTGGAGGTCAAGATGCAAAGGACCCTAGGGTGAAATTACTCCGAACCATCCCTTTATAACAATAGGTTGAAATAGTACATCACAGTTGTCAAAACACCGTTATTGATTCATGTGATATATGCTATTAACTCCACGTTCTATACTTTCATTTCAGCATACGCAGCACATGGATTTCCACCTAATAGCAATTACTCTAGCCAGGGGTCCTGGTATAACTATCCAGCAAATGGGTATGCTGGCGGCTATTCAGCGTACTCAGGAGCCAGTGGTTATTGGAGTAATGCAAATGGTCCCCCAAGTCATTCTAACATGTCGACAAACCCTCCATCTTCTCAGGCAATGGTTCAGTATCCGGTGTGTCCTAGGAAACCGCATCCTTATCTCTCCCAGGTAATTGCCAAAGATTAAGGCTGCCACTAATTGTTTTCAGCATTCATGTTTTTTTGTTTTGTTTTTGTTTTTACATTTTGATTGATTTAACCTGTAAAATTTGAAAAAAATATTTGATATGAAGCAAGTAAAATATTTCAATATTAAGTAACAATATTATTTAATTGCCATTATGTAGTCAATCATTTAAAAGATTGACCAGTTACTAATTTACAGTTACAAGTTTAAATCTGCCGAGCAAGCTTCACGTTAAAAGATTTTGTGCTCCTTTCAGCAAGGACACATGACCGCTGAGTTTTAGGTTTTCTAAAATCCTGCTGCTGCATCAGTGTCTGTGTTGGTTTTGCTCTACTTAAGCATCCTGGCAGCAGTGAGACAGTGGCGCCTGAAGGATCTTTAAGCACCCCACCTGACCCAGGAAGTCCCAGACGTCATTTCCAGGAGGGGTCTCGGGAAGAACAGGTTAGCTGAAGAACAACGCCTGTACATATTGCTGAAAGATCATTCTGGCCATTTTAACATGAACATGTCTTTTACTCAGTGATTTACCTGTTTGAGTTACGGCTAGCAGTTTAAAGCGTAACTCTCGCCAAAATGCAACCTAGGGTGTTTTTAAGGGTGCTCCGATCAGGATTTTTGGGGCCGATCACAGATTGCTGGGAGTAGTATCGACCAATGCAGATCACCGGGTCTATTTGAAACCTATTTATCGTATATTAATTTTAATATTCTTAACAACAATGTATAAGTATTAAAATTAACAGAAAATAATGTATTGTGAATTGTCAACGGTTTACTTTTATAATAATACAATTAATTTATTATGTGTCAGTAGCTTGTTGATCTTTATTGTTAGTTAATTTCCTATCCTGGGACACACATTCATACGGTTTGATAAAGGACTTATTGGACTTTAACTTATCATTGAGGTGTGTGTGTGTGTGTGTGTGTGTGTGTGTGTGTGTGTGTGTGTGTGTGTGTGTGTGTGTGTGTGTGTGTGTGTGTGTGTGTGTGTGTGTGTGTGTGTGTGTGTGTGTGTGTGTGTGTGTGTGTGTGTGTGTGTGTGTGTGTGTGTGTGTGTGTGTGTGTGTGTGTGTGTAACAGCATCAGCTTTCAGGCGACTTAAACATCGTTAGTCTACATTGACGTTAAAATGTATACAGGACGGTCTGAAATGTTTTGCACGGTCTTTCGCTGTACGTTTTGTCAATGCACCACTTGTTCCAAAAGTACCTTATGTTTTTCTTTACTTCGCCCTCAACAGCTTGTACCTCCATAGCTACTGCTGACTCCGCGGCGGGCCTCTTAACACCGGGGATATGTCGCCACATTTTTTAACAGATAATTTTCCTTTCGTCTGTACCTCAGCTCAGCTAGCTAGCTACATGGCGTCCCGGACTAGCGCTGAAAACTAGCTGCTTGACTATGTGTGGTCAAAGCCCCGGCTGTGAACGGTTTCATTTCCTGTAAGTTCTTCACAATAAAAGTCCTCCGTTATTTTGGTATTTGAATGTTTTTATTATGAAGCAACAAAATCCGGAAATGTTGGGGATTAATTAGCAGTAACGTAACTCCTATAAGCATTGTGCATTGTTACTTAGCAACAACATTCTTTGACAAAAACTGTCCAATCCATTACAAGGATACAAGGCTAATTTCCCACCCTGGTTCCGAAGCACTTTTTTTGACCAACTCGGGGAGACTGATCAGTCCAACTGCTTTTCTGCCAACGGTCAGCCGTCTGGTTGGTGTGTAACTTAGCTGCATATAGAACATTTTCTCACGAGTAGTGCGTCATCTGATCGGCCTTTATGGAGACCACCGACCAAACTAATTAAAGCCTTTATCGGCCGATAACGATCGGTGCCCGATCAATCGGAGCACCCTTAGGTGTTTTTTGTGAATGTACCCGAGTCAAACTTTCGTTTTTAAAAGCATATTTAGGACTGAAGCGCCGCTTTTAAGATTTACCGTATTTTTGTTTTTCGGTCAAATAGCCTTTTGAATGGGAACACTAAGAAGGCTCAACACAACATGAAACTTTGTTCAAAGTATCCCCAGGTGCTCTACATATGCGCTCCAGCATTGAGAACATTGTTTGTGTAAACAGAGTTTACTAAAAAAGGTTTTGAACGACTTACTTCAGCTGTTGTTGTTTCCGGTCGCTACATCTCGCCAGTCAAAAAGTGTTGATCTCCGAATGTGGATTAACCGACTCCATCGGAGGAAATGTCATTCTTATGAGGCTCCTTTTTCAACTACAAGGTCAATATTGTTTTTCACTAACGACAAAACGATCAATAATCCGTGCATTTATATGGGACTAAGCTTTAGGAGCTTTCCATCTTTACTCTCCTCCCTGTTACGTTGCATTTGGAGATTGACACTTTTATCATTTTTATTTCCATCAGGAAGTAATGCATATACCAGCATACTGTGTAATTGTATACTCCAATCAGAGTACATCTCATACTAGTAACCATATTCCTCTTCTCCACTTGTACATACACCACCCCACAGTTTCTCACACACGCACGCGGTTTCCAGCTCTCAGGCAACATACCGAGTCCTTATTGCTTAGGCCATTTAATTTAGAGATCAACACTTTTTGACTGGCGAGATGGCAGCGACTGGAAACACCAACAGCTGAAGTAAGTCGTTCAAAACCTTTCTTTTTAGTAAACTGTGTACACAAACAATGTTCTCGATGCTCGAGTTCATGTGTAGAGCACCTAGTGATACTTGGAGCAAAGTTTCAATTCAATTTTATTTATAGTGTCAAATCATAACAGGAATTATCTCAGGACACTTTACAGATAGAGTAGGTCTAGACCACACTCGGACAGACCCAGGCTCTTGGTAGGCGGTGTCTGACGATGCCGGTTGGGGGTTTGATGAACAATGGCAACAAAAGTCACAATAAAGATAATGACTAGAGTAGTTGTAATAGTTCATGGTGTCGTAGAGCACAGCAGGGCGTGGCAGGGTGTTGGCCAGACATAGCAAGTCGACGCCGGGCATTGCGGGGTGTAATGGGGCACAGCAGGTCGTAGGGCAGGACCACGGCGACAGCTGCCACCATGATGTAGGTGCCTTCATGATCCAAGATGATGGTGCTGTGTTGAGCCTTCTTAGTGTTTTTAAAAATAGTGATTTTGATATTATCATAGTAGTGCCCCTAGCACTCCAGTTCAAAAGTCAATTTGACCGAAAACGAGAATACGGTAAATTTTAAGTGGCGTTTCCGTCCTAAATATACTTTTTAAAACGAAAGTTTGACTCACAAAAACACCCTAGGTTGCATTTTGGCGAGAGTTACGCTTTAAGTGTCCGGTCTTCACCCTTCATAGAGAATGGAAAAGCTTTAATAATTGCTGCTAAACCACAAACATTGTATAATTACAGTTTATATTCTGTGAAATGATTCAATGAAAAGTGTCTGTCAGTTTCAGCTTGTCCTGCACGCATGCATGCTGTCTCTGTAGCTCTCGTCTATTTTTAGACTAGTCAAAATTACCCCCCTTAATACAAATGGTTGTTATACAGTACAAGGCTAAGCAGGTAAGATATGGGTTTAAGCTGTGTCACTGTAAGTCTGAAAATGGATACAATTCTGACTATTTGGAAATTCCCAAAATCAACTGTCAACCCTGAAAGCATTTCAGGCTCTGTCAAATTTCATTACATCTTTTTGTCATGAGACATATATCTTTAGAGGTTTAAATTAAATCTTTTTAGAGTTTTTTTTTTTTTTTTTTTGTGTGTATGAAAATAAAATGTTTAAAAAAATAAGGTTTTCACATACTAAAATTCCTATAGATCAAACATTTTTTTATTCTTAAATGTTTTGTACTTTGCTGTTTAGCCTACTAGCAAATCTCCAGAGGGGCCTGCTCATCAAGAGTCTGCACTTCCTGCCTCCAGTGTTGAAGAGAAAGTAGTCGAAAGGTCTGTTGATAGATCTAATTTCCCTTGTATGTTGTTCTTCATGGATCTCGTGTGGTGTAGATATTGATGTCTTTCTCTCGTCAGGATTCTGATGCCCCCACCGCCACCCCTCTTTGTGGCTCCTGCTCCTGTTGCACGCAAAAGGCCAAGAGACACGATGGCAGAAGATCCAGTCAGTCTGCCTGGCATCGCCGCCTCAATGGGTATGCATTTCTTTATCGCCCCACTTAACTGAGAGCCTGAGTACTCAGACATGTCTGTTGCATGACATGGCATCTTCCCCCCCCCCATCCCCCATGCCATGAACGGGGGAGGAGTGGAGACTCTCTCCACTGGTAGATCCCACTAACACGATCTTCTTGTATATGTTTTTTGTCTTTCCCCTGTTCTCTCTCTCAACATGTGTCCCTGGACCTGCCTGTTATGGATGTGTGCTCTGCTGCCGTTTCATTTGATATCTTCCCTCCCCTGGCTGTGGATCAAACGAACTCAAAAACCACCGCTAACATGGGGCTCCTCAATGGGTTTTCTTTTTGGTTTTCTCTCGCTTTGTCGTCATCATCCCCTCCCCGTTTCCCCCACCTTCTCTCTACTTTTCTGTCTCTCTGTTTTTACTGTGCTCTAACAGGTGTTCAAGAGGAGCTGTGCGAAAAGAAGTCTAAAGTGGACGAATCGGGGCTTGTGCCCTATGAAGGAGACTCCTCAGATGAAGAGGAGGAGAGGACGCACAGCAGTAAGACGGATAACTCATAACCCCTGTCCCGCCCCGCCCCGTCCCCACTGTCCAGGAAACCCACAGACCCAAAGTCGACATTCAGTAAATTAATAGTTCTCAAACCCCAATAAAAGGAAAAATCCACCCTTGCATTTTCAAACACTGTTTTAGGACTATACCAGTGTTTTACCCCATGTACTTGAAATAACCGAGTATTGCCGAGCACTTACCAAGCAAGCAGACAGTTTTCCATTCATCTCAGTATGGCACTTAAGGCCAATTTATGCTCCTGCGCTAAATCTATGCCGTGGGTACGTACGCAGGTACCTGGAGATAGACCCTGACGTGCACCTCTTAAAAAATGTAGCTACATGTCACGGAGACGTAGACCACAACAATGTCACGTTTTCCCCCCCATACTCACTTCCTGCTTCTTCATAAACATGAAATCACGGAGAGGGTTAACTTTTTCTGCTACAGATTCCTGACCGTGGTCAGAAAGCACAGGGGAGACACTTTGTTTCTCCCACTATGCCTCTAGAGTTAGTACTCGCTCCAAAGCTAATCACCGTCACTCGCTCTAACACACGCACGCACGTACGTACGTGCTGGCCCTGCTATTCTCCCTGCCGAAGAGATTGACCCAGACACCAATGCACAAATATAAAAGTTCTGCGTAGAGCCCCCGCAGAAGCATAAATCCAGCTTTAGGGACACTTGATTGACATTTCTGGTATGATTTTTATGTACGGAAATCCATTTTAGGACTTAAAGACAGATGACCAAGCTTCATACACTGTCAAGTTGACAATCTTTATACAGAGTTAATGTAAAGTACAGATTATTTGTAGTAAAGTACAGATTATTTGTAGTAAACCGGCTGAAGATGCAAAAAACACTGGTATGGTCTTTGAATTATTAACACTTTCTGATGTTTGGTGCTTTCCTGGACTCTTAAGGAAGAAAGGTTTTAATTGTCTTGTCCTGTTGTAGGTTTTGCTTTGTGTACTTCTGTTTCAGTTAGTGTTTTTATTTTTCTCCCAGAATGCCTTTCTGTAACCGCTCACACAATGGGTGTGAACCTGTTGGTTTTAGTCAAAGGTGGTCATATTTAAAAGGTATGCCCAACTTTATAGCAACTGTAAATAATTGATAATCTGCCAACTAGTTTCATTGTCATTGTGCATAGGTTTGTAGCCACATGTCTTAAAATGCAGCACATCTTGTGGCTTCATGCTCATTAGGGAAGTTTGAGGTTTTGGTTTAAAAAAAAAAAAAAAAAAAAAAGTCCTTTTTACAGTGTCTTTCTTCCTTGTGTTATTGCTGTCTTGATAGAAGCCTTTTTTTTATTATTCAAGGGTCTCACTCTAAAACGTGCACTTACCAGTTTCTTAAATACAGAGACATTTTTTGTTGGCAAAATATATATCTATTAAACAAAATATTCACCTTTTACAGTGTGGAAGTTTTCAGGGTGGATTTTTCCTTTTTTTAAAAGATGTGAATACTTTACAACTATAAATATTTTTATTTCTTAAAACAAACATCTTTTGTTAATCAAAAACAAGCCACTTATTTCTTTTTTTTTTTTTTTTTAAATTTGAACACTTGGTCTGCTGCAAGTTACTGATGCTATAAATACATATTGTAAAATTCAGTTTAACTTTTTTCATATCTTGGAAAATGGTGTATGCCTGTTCCCATGGAATACTATAATAAAACACCTAAAAACCTCTTATTGTCTTTGGATCCCACACATTTTATATTGCTGAGGAAGGTCATCAGATTTTTTTAGGTTTTTATAATTTGGGTGTTTACAATGTTTTTTTTTTTTTTTTTTTTAATTATTAGGGCTGTCACCCAGAAATTTGATAAGTATTAAAAAATAAAGTAGTTTCACTTTCTTCCAGCCCTGGAAAAGATTGGAGTCAGATAAATGTGTACTCGGGAGCCTCTATGGCATTGTGTACAGTAAGAGCTCCTGGGTTGTCCAGGCCAAAGCATGGGTGGACATAATTTCGAAAGTGACAGTGGAAGGTGTGTAGATGTTGTTCCAGATCCACATTAAAAAAGGACAGCGTCCCCCTCTCGTAGTCCAGTGCCACTCCTATGCGCACTGGGTTTACTGTAATCCTCAGGTCAGGACTCCAGCCATTGTGCAGAAACTCATATTTATGCCTAAAGGGAAGAAAGCAACATTATGATTGTGTAAAGCAAAGTTCTTAATATAGAGCTTTTTCTCTCATCCTGATGTGATCATTTTCCCACTAAAGCAGATGCTGAATCATGAGCCAGCAGTAGGCTTTGAAATGGCTGCAGATAAAAGAAAATGAGGAATGTGATTGCGAGTATGCAGAATCACCAAGAAGATACCCACAATGGAAACCACATTTAGGTGATATGTTGCACTGAATGATTTGCTAAATGTGACAATTCAACTGTCCTGATTTGCTCCAAGAAGAGTTGCCATAGCAACACTTAGAAAAGTAACATCTTCAACAGTGGGCTTTCCTACATTCAGTGGGCTTAGTTTTGCATTGAGGGGATGCATAATGTTTTGCATAGGAAAGGCAAACGTTGGTGGCTATGCATACAGTCTCTGCCCAGTTTCCATGTATGCAATAGTTGTCCCTCAGAGGATAATCATGCTAATTGTGGTATCAGATTGGCTGAAAAATGTGTGCCTATGTAAGCCAGTTTCTTACCAGCTTGTACAAGAAGTACATTTCATCAAGTGAATGAGCAGCAAACCAAGAGTACTTTAACCCTTGTGTTTTGTTAAAACTTGGGTTGCACAAACTGACTTGTTGACAAAATATGAAAATCCTAAAGCATTATTACTACACCAAACAAGGGAATTCATGTTTTAGAATTGATGGGCTATGCATAAACAATTATTTATTCCCGTTGCCAAAAAGTCATTCACAAACAAATGTACAGTATCTTATCCTGGGACATTACTTTCAGACTTATTTGGGAGTAGTGCTTCGTAAAAGTGCTGTTAACGCCTATCGCAGAGAGAATATGGAGACAGCTGGGGTCTTCAGGTTAAAGTTTATAAAATCCTATTTTAACAGAGATGGTGCACTGTTACCTGGACGGGGTGAGAATGTGTCTCATACACCAGGAGGTGTTGTTGGCTCCGAGGTACGAGTTCCTCTCTGTGTCTTCGGATGCAACTCCGATCCTAAATTCCGTCCCATCATCCACCTCAACTTCCCAGTAATGCCGGCCTCGCACTGGGATCAGATCCCCCAGGACAGCTACACATCTGTGCATACACTCAGTCTTATTTTACATAACACTAATAATGGGCTATCTTACAAAAAATTCATTATCTTCTGTCACACTTTTTTTTTGTAATAATAAAACAAATCTGTCACACAAGTAGCAATTGTATGCTTTACCTGGTAAAGGTGTTATCATCTAAGGCCATAGCGCTAATTGGCAGCTCCTCATCTCCATAAAACATGGTGAAGCCGTCTTCAGAGATGGACAGGCAAGGATGGGCAGTGTCCTCCAGGAGGTAGAAAAATGTACCTGCACAGGTAATCAAATGTTAGTCAACATATAAATGTGCAAAAAGCGGTGATAGGAAGTACATCTTGAAGTACAGTATTTAAATACAAATTTGAGGCACTTGTACTTGTTTTTCCATTTGATGCTACTTTATACTTCCCGTCCACTACAGTTATTTAACAGCTATAGTAGTTGTTTTTTTTAGATTAAGATTTTATAAAAGAAAAACCTAAGTAAGTCAAATATGATGCATTGTTAAAAATGAAACTATCCAACAATATATAAGGCAGTTCAAATTAGCTCCACGTAGATCACTTACATGTTAATCCAACCTGGGAACCAGGACCCACACCTGAGGCTAGTTTGACTACTTTTACTTTGCCTATGCTTTAAGTACATTTTGTTGCTAGTACTTCTGAATGCAGGAAGTGTAACAGGATATTTTTTATAAATCAGTAATGCTATTTAAATGATCTGAATACTGGCCAAAAGTACCATGAACAGGCTGATCCCAATGCTTCTCACCTGTTGTGGAGACAGTAATAACTTCACTCCTGTCGCTGGGCCCGCCAATGTTGACTGCTCTCACAGAGATGAGGTAACGGCGTCCTGTCTGCAGCTGGATCAGACACTGACAGCTGGGCACGGCTACTATCGACCTGGAGGATTAACCAATGGGACAGAAGGCTGACATCACTTCCTTTTTAAATATACTAAATGCACAATGATGACAACTTTTTGGATTGGCTTTTATTTTCATAGCTCTACCAGAGCATAACGCCTTGAAATAACCTGTCTCTATACAATATTAGTTGGATAAATGGGGTGTTTAACTAAGAACTCTGTCATATTTGGACCACGGACCCATTTTAATGAATACAGTAAGGGCTCCTCTATCAAAGAAAAAACAGACCCTTTAATTGAAAAGATTGACTTTGTGAAGTGACCCCAAATGCGAGGACGGTATTCTAGCTGTGGCTGACAGTGCTGCAGGAGCAGAAGCGAAGAATAGATTTTCTAGGACAGAGTGTGTCTTGATTCAGCAGCTCTATAACCATAGGACCTTAAAAATCCTAGGCAAGCACAAGCAAGGGCTTGTTTATGGATGAATTGAAGCAAAGGCCTTATTGAAAGGACAGGCCAGTGAAGATAAATACCATGGTGCTGCATCTTTGAAGCTCTGCAAATCCAGTGAAGCATTTTTGTTTTAACAGAGCTCTTTTAGTTTACCTTTGTGTGCAAACTCATAAAAAATGACGAATTTCAAGGAAAGTTAAATTAAATCTTGAGCTTGTTTCTATGTTGAATCTGTCAACTGTAGGTGCAGACAGACAGGCAGACAGACAGATACTTAATTGATCCCGAGGGAAATTTAGGAAATGTTGTATGTCTGTTATAACAGTTCTTACTCCGTAGTACCGCTCTCTGTGCCATCAGTACCCATCTGACTGAGCTCCACCGTGTAAGAGTCTACAGGGTTGGTGTTCCCTGACTCCCAGCGGATCAGAGCAGCCTCTCGACAGCTAGTACACTCCCTCTGCTTGATCACTGGAGGCGATGGCACTAGAGAGAGAGAGAGAGAGAGAGAGAGAGAGAGAGAGAGATCAACCATTTAGACTTTATTCTCTCCAACATTAATCATACAAGGCTGGAGTGATTACAAAATAGAGAACACTAGTGATTTTAGGGGACATCCTGAGACAACAGAACAGCTATTTCAACTGTCACAAGTGTAATGACGCCTCATGCACTTGTAGGAGTGCAACATTTATTACCCGTCATGTATAAGGCCTTCTCGCTCGCTGGGCTGATGCCTGTGGTGTTGGTAGCAGTCACCCAGAGTTCATACTGAGCATTGGGCAGCAGATCTGTCACAGTGCAGTGGGTCTCCTTCACCTTGATCTTGCTTACTGAAAGGCCGGCACAGAATTAGTTGTGGCTGCAATGATCAAAGCATCGTCACCAATATCCTCCTCCAGTAATTCAAAAAGATTCCCACATCAACAGATACTATTTCAACAGTAGATGGTGTTATTATGCAATGTGAATCTGCTGTCAGTGTCTCGGTGTTATACCATGTGGTGCACAGGCGCTGTCTGCCGGTGTGTCCTCCAGCACCGGTCTGTAGTAAAGCTCATAGTACTCCACCGTGTCGTCGGAGAACAAGCTCCAGCACACACGCAGCGACGTCTGGGTGGCAGAGTTGGGCATCTGTGGGTTGATCACCGGGGCAGATGGAGCTGTTTTTATATTAGAGTAAAAGATTCAACCCAGTTTTGTCATCAAGTCATACCATCAAAGGCACTAAGATAACGTTACTATAGCAGTTTTGCATAAAAAGCGATATATAGTGACAGCTTGTTCTAGTTTAAACTCAACACTGACACCTTTTTGCTATTTATTATTATTCTTACCCATAAAACATCGGGTAAGATCAATTTTACTGAAGGTGTAAAATACAGTGATATAAGCTTTGGTGAAAGCTCAATCAGGAAAACATTTCTCACACACAGTATCCCTTTATTCCTCTACAGGTGCATTTTTGCTATTTCTTCTTGATCTAACGCATCACTTCCACTTCTGATTTTACCATGTCTGACCAATGATCTTTCTGCTTGTGTTCCTCAGGTCGAATCAGCCCTAAGATGTTGAATGTTGTTCAATTCTGAGCTGCGGCCCTTTGCTGCAGTTCATTCCCCATCTTTCTCCCCTTTCATGTCTAATCTGTCCTATCGAATAAAGACCTAAAATGACAAAACAAAAATCTCCCCACCACCACAATTCCCCTCCAGGATGTTCAGGGAGATTCAACTGAGCGTTCCCATCACCCACCTGCTGGCTTTACGTGGTGTGATTCTAGACTCCCATCTCCTATTTTCATGTGGGCCTATGCTTAATGAATATGCCTCAAATTAATGGGGTCTAATCACCTTAGTATATCTCTGTTGCTAATCTTGATAAATATTGTTTTACACTTCCAAATTTAAAACACTAAATGGGTGGTGACAGGACTGAGAACATCACTTGATTATTAACCTACTAAGCCCCCCCACCTCAGACAATTTGCACTACCCTATCCCACCCCTACTGTTCTATTTATTTATTTACAAATGTACATACTGTAATTACATCTATACATAGCCATATTCTACTGCTCTTCATACTATTCATCCTGCACATACACTTATTCTTACTACTCTTGTAATGCTACCACACTGCACATAGCTGTACATACTGTACATATCTGTCTTTATGGTTCATACAGAATATCCATATTTATTCTGTTTTTCTTATTATGTATTCTGCTAATACACTACATACATTATATTATATTATTCTTACCACTATTTTCAATGTCACTGCTACTACAGAGCACATATCTGTACATGTTCATACTTTGTTCATATTACATAGCCATATTTATTCTGCTCTTATAACACTGCAATATATTTCTTGTCCTGCCTATGCACCACCTGTCTATACTTTGTATATCACATTGCACTTTTCTGCTTTTTTGCACTTAGGTTAGATGCAAACTGCATTTCGTTGTCTTTGTACTTGTACTCTGCACAATGACAATAAAGTTGAATCTATCTATTATTGACACACTGGTGGCCACCCTGTGTACAAAAACACAAAGCTAGCTGGTCTAAGCTGTCCAAGAGAACAATCTGTCAAAGACATCCTGGCAGATAATGACAAGAAAATTAACCTTCATCCGTGTGCTGTACTGACAGGGTTAACTGGGGGAACGGTTTGTAAATCAGACCTGGGACAACGTTGATGGAGTCCATCATGGTTTTGACATCTGACAGGTCAGCAAGGGGTGTGTTAAACTCAAGACTTGTAGACAACGTGAGGTCAACCTCCTCTTTGACAAACTCCTCGATTCTAGTGTAGTACAAAAAGAGGAAGAAAAACAAGCTGTGAATAATAAGAGTTAACATTTAGGGTAAAGCAGCTTGTGTCACGCCGCTTATTTGGATAACTTAAAATGTATTCAGTTTAGGGCTGCAGCTATCGATTCTTTTTGTAATCGATTAATCTAGCACTTTATCGATTGATTAATCGGATATTTTTTTAATTTTTTTTTAATTTTTTTTGTTTGCGTTTTTAAACAACCAAAACTAGACCTATATGTAAATATTACTTATACTTAACCTATTTTCATTTATATATTTGATTATAATGTCACACAGCTCTGTTACACCTATGCTATTAGATCGTTGATCAGCTGTTTCTCCGTGGGGAGAGAGAGAGAGAGAGAGAGAGAGAGAGAGAGAGAGAGAGAGAGAGAGAGAGAGAGAGAGAGAGAGAGAGAGAGAGAGAGAGATGCGCAACAATCAGCTGTTTTTCTGAAGGGATAGTCAGCGCCGTCAGCTCAGATCGTGGTCACCACTACGTATTTTCTTGTCTTTGATTTTGGTAGTTGTTGTGTTTGATGTAGTTTCATCGTCCATACGACTCTGTGATTTACTTTTGTCGGTCCTCTTCGTGGAATGGATGATTAAGTTAAACTCAATGTTTTCTGTCGAGATGCTAAAGCACTGACGTCGTGCTATTATTGTGGTAAGCTAGTTTGATTTTGCAGTAGACACACTGTACAGAGTTTTAGTTTTAATTAGGTTTGAACCGATTCCAAACTTTGGACCCTTCCTGTGGTCTCCTCCAGCCGGTCTCTCCTCTCAGCCCTCACTATTTACCTCTGGCATGTGTCTGAACTGACTCCAACCTTTGGACCCTTTCTGTGGTTTCCTCCAGCCTGTCTCTTCTCTTAGCCCCTCACTATTTACCTCTGGCATGTGTCTCCAGCAGCAGACGGAGCCGTCTGGTGTGTGACAGTAGCGGAAACACCGTCCGTCAGCGATACAACGTTAGTAACACTGATTTAACCAAGCTTCGAGGCAAGTCATTTTGCATCGAGGATTTTTTGTAATCGAATTATTCGAGTTATTCGAGGAATCGTTTCAGCCCTAATTCAGTTTGACAAAGAAATCTTAAAAAAAATTAAAGGTCCGCTTACTAGCTTTTCCTGGAGCATTTTGTGGTATATTGCAGTGGATGGAGTTTTCTCATTTGTCATGGAGACTGAGCTATTTCAATGCTCTGCAAAAAGCTAATAAGTGGACCTTGAGTACGGACTTACATGTCAAAGCACTTTTTTTGAAGGCCAAGAATTTACTTTCATGCTCAAAATGTGTCAACCTACACAATGTTAGTATGAGACTGAAAGCAAAAACACCTGGAAACACAATATCAGCCCCGTGCCATTAATGGTTAGTATTTTGAAACCACACTGCAGTCACGGCCAGTGCAGCATCACACCATGTGGCATACTCACTGAGCAGCTTCATAATTACCTTTTTATGGTGGGCATAACTGCCTATCAATAAAGGCCAAAGAAAGCAATTTAACAAAGTAAATAAATGTAGAAATACTTAAAATTATTTCATATCCACAATCACATCAATTGTGATGATGGCAAAATCCTCTACAACCGGAGCCATCTATCATCATGTATACTAGGCATGGGAATCACCAGAGGCCTCACAATACGATATCATCACGATACTTATGTCACAATACGATATTATTGCGATTTTACAGTAAACATATTGCGATATAATTGCAATTTACAATTTCAAATGATGTCCCCACAGGAAAATATTGTCAACGTCTGTTTTTATCTTCATCTCACTTCCATTTTATTGCTGCAAAATGGGATTGTCAAGCAGACAAACTGACCAACACATATATAATAATAGATCCATACTTGCCGTCTGTGTATCGATACTGTGTATTGCCGTGGAAAATATCCCGATACTATGGTGTATCGATTTTTTCCCCCCACCCCTAATGTATACAACTGTAATCTGCACTTAAACACAAGCAAGGACACCTTTAGGAAAAGCCTCTTGTCTTGGCTGCGGTAGACCTCCTGGGCTGTCTCAATGAGTTCCTTGGAGGCATCCATCTCCCGGCCACAAGCCAGCAGCTGCTTGTACAGGGCCTCCAGCTTGCCCTTCTTCTCCTCCTCCAGTCCAGCCGCCCTCTCGTCATATCGCTGAGACAGCGTCTGGAGCACATCGTTGTAATGCTGCTCCAAGTGCTGCTCCTGACGGCCAAAATTCTCCTGACACACACATTTATATGATCATACTTAGGGATTTACACGTGTTATGCATTCAACAAAATATGCAAAGGAAAGAAAAACCAGGAGCGCACAACAGATCAAGGGAGGCAATGAATAAAATGGATGTGTTTGGCTCGTGAGTTCAGGCCCTCTAGGAGACAAAAATTGAAATCTGACATCTTGAACTTTATTTCTGTCTTTAAGTTTAATAAAACAATATAATAATAACAAAGTATCCCCAAAATGCTCACACAGACATACAATGACAAATCACTGTCAAAACACATTACAACAATCAGTTTCCCTAAACCAATTTCTTGGAGAACATTTACCTCCACAGTGAGAAAGATTTCCTCCAGATGACCTGCAAAGTTCTCCATCTCAGCAACCTTCCCTTGCAACCGATTCCTGATTGTGACGATCTCACCCTGAAAACAATTGAAAGTCAGACTTCTTTCTCTTTATAATTCAAACCAGTAACATAAACTTTTCAGCCTGTGCTGTCAGGACTTTCTGCTCATGTCTTTGGCTTGGCAAATAAAACCTTACATGTGGACATCTATCTTCTGGGAGTTAGCTACAAATAAATCTGGATCACAGTCATTAAGTGGAATTCATGGCCATTTTTAGGGATATAATAGGATGTATAGTTAGTCAAGTATTTAAGTGTTTTTAATAGCGTGTTTTTTGTTCACAATTTTTTACGGGTGCTGGTTTTGTATTTTTGTCGCCTATTTTCACCAAGACATCTAGAAAAAAGTTATTTAAATCCCCAAGAAACCATTGGGGTTGAACAGAGGTCAATTAAAATAAGAAAATAGCAAATGTTTCATTCATACATAATGGGACAAATCTGTGTTAGTGTCCCTCACCTCGGTTCCTCTCTCTTTAAACACATCATCGTCATCAAGTCCTTCTCCTGCCCCAGTGGGAGACGGAAGGCTGTCCTCACAGGGCTCAAAACGAAGGGACTCATTGGTGTCAATAGAAAACCTCTGGAAGGTGGAAACTCCTCGGGTCAGCCTCCCTCCTCTGTCTGCCATAGTGGTCAACTCTCTGCTTAACTCGTGGTGCTCAGCTTCCTCTGCAATCACATCCAGTCTGCCTCCTTTGATCTCATTCAAGTCCATTAGGAGAGTCACTGTGGCTGTGGGAGGTTTAAAATCTATTTATGATTCACATACAACAATTTATTTCAGCCCTTCCTGTTCTTACCTAATTAGATCGACAACAATTTAGAATAATATTCTAAACATCCTGCATCCAATATTAACTGAACAGAATGAACACAACAGACTATGAGACCTCTAAACAAAATTCTTCATACTTTCACTAAGCAAAATGCCTGTGCAGAACAATATGTTTGTCATTAAATGATCAATGGTGAATGAGCAGTTCATAGCAAATTACCTTGATAATTCAGCAAACCAGTCTGTTCTAAACAGCCATTACAGGCCAACAGTGGTGTCCGACAAGCCAGCTCTGTAAGTAGTTCAACCCTCACCCAGAAGCTGTGACAAAAATAGATGGGACTCAGATTGCTCAAATGTCATAGGCATGCCAAACACCCATGCAGGAAGTTAGAAATGCATTGAATACAACTATTAATGTAGACTAATCAGGGGCCTCAGTTTTGTTAACACTGTAAAACTTGTGAAACTTAAGGGTCTGGCTATCATTGGATAATCTGTAAACCTAATTCATTTGTAATTAGAAAATGAAGACCACATATCTGTTATTTGTTTAAAAACCAAAAAGGAGTCGTACAGGTGTCAGAATCAAAAAAAGAAAAGAAATTGACCGGGTAGTCACCGTAGTAGCCATATCATTTATATAGGCTAGTCTATGGGTAAAACACGGTGCTTTTACTTTGAAATCCCCGGGGCTGGTTCTGCCGCCTCTTCCTCCATCTCCAAAGGGTGTACAAGAAGATATGAATTATGTTCATAATTTATGGTTATTCGTTTGTTAATTTAGTTGAGCTCTCCTTAAATTTACGCTGTAGCTTGCAGTCAACACGACCTTTTGTTTTTGTACAACTTGTACAAAGATTCTGCGCATTTTACACTGCAGTACACACTTCCTGTCTCTTAAAAAAAACATTTCTTTTCTCATTGTTTAAGTTCCATACTTGCTCTCAGTTATATTCATGTCTTTGTGACTTAATAACTCATTTTTTTTACACAAATTATGCAGTCAATAAAGTATCAATATGTATGATGGTATTATTATTGTTTGGCATGTTTTATAACATGTTAGAGGTAGACTTAAGTTACTGAAATCTTCCCACACAAGTCCTGATTCAAAACCATCATAATATAAACTGCATCTTTCTGGAACATTTTTTTTCCAAACAGTTAGTCCAGAAAGCTGCCTATTTAAAATGGATTAAATGTTTTTTGTTTGGCAGTCTACACATAATGACCCATGTGTATTGTATTATTATTCTCATTTTTAATTATTTTTTTCGGCTTTTTATCTCATAATTATATTACTTTGTATGGGACAGTTTTTTACTGATGGGCTTCCACATAACCCGTGTTGACTGGCTTGGTTTGAATTGCTAAAAGAAGGGCTGGGACGAAACAGCTAACCCTGGTCCGACCCGGGTCATCGGTGTGAAAGAGGTATTATACACCCATGGCTCCAGTCATAGACAGAGAAAGGCTCCAGTAGGAGGTGGAATTCCCCTCACATGTGATTCAAAGGTCGAAGTTGAACACAATACATGGGGCATTATGGTGCCTTCAGGTGCCTTCAGGGCTCCTCATAAACTCCCTAAGAGGTGATTCAAAGTCTTTTGATCAGAATATCTTAATTATGACCTCGTCTGCTCGGTGATCAAAATTAGACGCTGGCACTTTTCCGTAACTGTTGCTCTGACGTTAGAAATCATGCAACACTGACCTATTGTTCACGGAAAATAAGATTACTGGTGAGGAATTGCGTGATATCAATAATAGAAGCGGTGTGTTGTACTTGATTTCTTAGCTAAATAATGTGCGCAAAACTACACGGCTTGCATTGTCTCCTCTGTGTCAAAATGAATTATCATTACAACGGTAGATGTAGCTAGCTATCACTTTGTGAAAGCGTTAACGTTCGGTTTAACGATATTTCCCGATATGTCTGAGGTCCTTGAAGGCGGCTTACGTCACACAAATGGCGGACCTTGTAAACAGAGCCAATAGCTTCTCGGAGGCCAAAGTGAAACATCTCTTTTAAAGATGAATACCGTAGAGTTTGAGCGTTTAGATAGTCTGGAGGGCTGGGTGGCCGTTAAAAGTAACATATTTGAAGAACCTGAGACGTTTAAGCTAGGTTTCATCGTACAGTGGAATGTCATCGAGTGTAAGTTTGCGGTCACCTGCCACAACCGGACGTTACAACGGCAAAAACGCAAAGCCGAAGAAGTCGCTTTCGGCGACGTTCAGATGAGCTGGGCTGGACTCTTCTCCGTGAGCGATTTGAAACACATCCATCAGCAGTTTATATGTGTGGCAGACGTCTTGGTTACCTGCTTCCCGGATTTGTCAGAGTTCGAAGATGGCAACATTTGGGACTTGCTCTTCCTGAATCGGAGGTCAGGTCTCGAAGACGACGAGAGGGATTTTGACACGCCGTGTAGAAAACTCGAAAAATACTTCAGCACAGCCATTGACATCTGCGGACGAAAGATTGTGCTCGATACGTTGTTCACGCAGGATGAGCGGGATGTTGATGAGTACTTTGAAAATCTACAGGAGTTCAAGAGGAAGACCATGCAGGAGGAGATGTCGAGGGCCAAGGCTCACGTACGGCAGGTGAGGGGGTGTGTGTGATATGTGTGTGTATATGATATGTGTGTATGATATGTGTGACAGCTGGGGGATCAAATGAGCCACAGGTGTGCTTACATCACTTTCACAGTGTGCAGGGGCCATGGACATATACACTCAGTTGCCAGTTAGGGACACCTAACGTTAGCCGTCTAACACTACCCTGCAATACATCCTGCCCAAATAAACATTATAAAAGATCGGTTACACTTTACTTGAAGGTATATACATATGAGTGACATGACACTGTCATGAACGTGTCATAAACATTATAAACAAGTCCTAAACGTTTCTGACATGACGCTTCTTACTTTAGTAAGTGTCATTCGGTTTTTGTTATGACAGGTTATGGTTATAGTTATGGTTAGGGTTCATGTGGCATGACTGTGTTCAAGACAGTGTCATGTCACTCGTATGTAGATACCTTCAAGTAAAGTTTTACCTAAAAGATAATTTTTTTTTAAAGATCAGATTATGTCAATCCCATGGTGAGGGTTGAGTAAATATTAGAGACAATGTTATAATATTTTGTTTACTTCATTTGATATTAATGAGGATAGACTTCAACAGTGTAAACAAAAGACGGACTATTATAACCTTTTAAGAAGGTAAGATTATTGCAGTGCTGTTGTATTGGACTGCAATAGATTTATACTGTATGTTTATTTACAACACGTACTGTACTGTAGAACACTGAAAGTGCCAGTAAACCAAAGATTATGCTTTCTTTCGATGTCCATGTTATCTTCTATGCCTCTTGCCTGTGTGCATCACAGCCAAAACACACAGAATAAGTCTTAGGAGCTATCTTTGATGCACTCAAAAATAACAAATAAAGAATAATTAAAGAAAAAGGATTGAGGAATTAGTAAAGCTTGGGAAACCTCTGTAAGGCTCTGTATTTCCCTTAATATCTTTTTGAATGTTACCCTGCTGGAGTAGCACCACACAGTGGTGTTACATGTCTACTATGACACAGCAAACCTCTGCTGTTTGCGCAAAGCTGCAGATTTTGCACCAGCAGCAGCACTGATGTCTGTTTTTCAGCCTGTGGTTTTGCCCTTTGACATTGTATTTGAATTAAAATAATTTGTTCACAGAAATGTAACTCCATTTGCTTGTCACACAAGTAAACATCATAGTGAGAGATGAGACACTGGACAGTCTATATCTAATGCAATCCAATACAACAATGATGCAGTAAATTCTACCTTTATTAAGCTCATATGATGTTTTGTTAAGACTGTGTCAAAGAGCAGATTGAAGGCTATAGTTTGTGGTGTATTTAATTTGCATTATATCTTACGACTAAACCTTATATTGTTCCCTTCAAATACATAAACAGGGGCAGGGAATCTTATTGTTGTATGATAAAATAATACAGAAAAGGGTACTTTTTTTTTTAAACTAATCTCTTATGCTGCTTTCACCATGTCCATTCCCACATATGTCACCTTACCTTATTCTCCCCTATACCTGACAGCATTTCAGTTATTGATCAAGCTGACCTATGTGCACACAAGGTCTGTGGTCTAAAGGTGTCATCACTTGAAACCCTTGATAGGAAATGTTGATAGTAGATTTGAGGAGACATATTTGTTTGACTTCAGTGGTGAGTGGTTTCAGAAATGCAGTGGTATTGAACCACTAACCTCTGGCTTCACCGGTCAACTTTCAGTCCACCTGGTTATTAAAGTTGTATTCATATTTGTTTTTGGGCATTTTAGGCCTTTATTTGATAGGATAGCTGAAGTCTTGAAAGGGGAGAGAGAAGAGGGGGAATGACATGCAGCAAAGTGCCGCAGGTTGGAATGGAACCTGCGGCCGCTGCGTCGAGGACTGAGGCCTCTGTACATGGGGCGCAGGTGAGCTACCCAGGCGCCCCGATATTGACTGTTCATGCTCATATCGGTGTGATATGAAAAGCAATGCAGAGCAAAGACTCGGCTGTGGGCTCAGAATAAACCCAGGTAATGGTGTTTATGTCTTCCATGTTTACAGCTCCTACAGAGTCATGGCAGTGCAGACCGAATGGTCGCGCTGCTTGCCATCTACGAAGAAGAGGACGAGGCCTACCAGGACCTGGTCACTGTGGCCACCACCTTCTTCCAGTATCTGCTCCAGCCTTTCAGGGACATGAGAGAGCTGGCCTGCCTCTATAAGATGGAGATCCTGGTAAATACAGACATGTATTTGGCAGCTGTGGGCTTTTGTCAGGATGTGGTGAATTATCATATACAGAGGTTGCAATTTGGTTTGGTAACTAAATATTGAATATATTGCCGTTAGAATTTTAAATGTGAAACAAAAATTAAAAAGGAGCCCTTGGACATCCCACTGCTAGTTCTTGTATTATACACTTACGCTACTGTCTCCCTCCCTCTGTTACTATCACTGTCACTAACTGGCAGCCTTCTTAGATAGTGAAAATACAATATATGTATGTACTTTGTTTTATTCAGTGATCAAGTTCCCTTTCATCCATCTTAGCTATTTAATTTGTAACTGCAGAACCTCATAGAGCACTAATTGGCCTGTCTCATTAATCCAACTCTCTATCATGGTCTAGACACACACCTGTGATGTGGAGTGATTGACACAATTCAACATTATTTATGAATTCAAGGAAAATGTGAGGTTGAATTTTATATCCTCACTATATATGTGGGGTAAGTATCTGCAAGAAGTCTGCATTAAATCACAGAGTGTAAAGCTGTTCACTGTTTGTCCTACTGTGGTTCTCTGCAGAAGTCTTTGGAGTTTGAGGACTTGGGTCCTAAGAGAATTGCAGCTCTGGAGAAGGAGGCAGAGGATTGGAGAACGAAAGCAGAAGATGCAGTCGCCTCAATTCAGGACATCACTGTCACCTACTTTGCACAGACTTCAAAGGCTCTGGCTGGTATAAGTTGCTGTGTTTATTTCTCTTATTTGTGTATGGATGAATTCATTAATGACTTTCGTGGGTCATTCCTTAGCACACAGGAAATGAAGGGCAGTAATTTAATTAAATTTTATTTATAGTGTCAAATCATAACAGGAGTTATCTTAGGACAATTTACAGATAGAGTAGGTCTAGACACACTATAGTTTAAGGGGACCTAACAATTTCCCCAAGAGAGGAAAGACAGCATGCAGAAGCAAACATTTTATATGGATTCACTCATTCCTCTATCTATATGGCTGGCAATTGTAGCTATGTTTATGTGTCTATGAACATTCCATTTACTTTAAGTTACGCCTGTTTGCTGGAGGTTTTTAAAATGTATGCATTAGGGGCCTGAGTAGCTCACCTGGTAGAGCAGGTGCCCATATTGAAGTTCCCCCCCCCTTTCTCCCCTTTCATGTCTTCAGCTGTCCTATACAAATAAAGGCCTAAAATGGGCAAAAAATGATCTTTTAAAAAAATGTATGCATTAGAAATGCAAGAGGGAGGTTAGGGAATATAGTAAATTACAACACTTGCATAACACAATAACTCTGAAATTCTTTGAACACCCCAAAGTGATTACATCCAACTTTGTAAAGGTATCCATGGTGTTTTTCCTTTGTTACCTGTTATTGTGTTTTGTATAGGGCTGTCAAACGATTACATTTTCTTAATCGCGATTAATCGTTGAATTTCTATAGTTAATCACGATTAATCGCATGTTTTATCACATTATTAAAATTATATTATTTTGCATTTCAGAACTGTTTTTAAGTAGATATTAACAATGGAAAGCCATTCTTACCAGTGTATCTTGATTGGGAATCAAATGAATGCAAAGAAAGTGACTTTATGAACTTGATTTTAAGATTTGTATTTGTTTATTATATATTTAACCTAGTCACACATTTGAATTTAACAACAACTTTGAATACACCACAAGGCTGTAAATTACCAGTTTTCATTGTCTGTGTTTTTCCGACAACAGCAGCTGCAGATTGTTACATCCCGGTGTCGGAATCCTCTACAGTGAAATACAGACAAACTTTACGCCGTTTAGCATTAGCTGTCAGCATTGTAACCGTGTTTAATCCACCTACTAGCTAGCGGTAGGCTAACGTTAGCTGCTGTCGAGTATAGTGTTAACTACATGGATGTGTTAAGAGAGCGGTTAACTAGCGTCATGTGCAGCGATGTTTCTGTTTCCTGTAACGTCTGTTTCAGAGCGTCAGAGAGAAGTACAGGCATATCAGTGGCACCAGAATGAGGCACCGAAATCCCTGTTGCTATAATAATGAAAATTAACACATTATTCTTGACCCTTAATAGCGTTAATCGCGATGCGATTAACGCGTTAATGCTGACAGCCCTAGTTTTGTACCCTTGTTAATATATATATGTGTGCTTTGTGTGACACATGACATAACAGACCCTTGTGTGTATGTTCAGCTATGTTAAAGCAGATGGAGGAGGATAAGTGTCGTTTTGGAGCCGCTGCCTGGGCGTCTGCAGCTCCAAGACTGGAGAAACTACGCTTCCTTCTAGCCAAAGAAACCCTGCAGCATATGAGAGCTACGGAGATGTGCCTCAACCGCAAGAAAGACGGCATCAGAGAAAGGGTGTGTGTCTCACGTTTCTTTTTAAATGAACATAAACCACAACTTTTCTAATGGTTCTGTTATTAGTTGGCACATTCCGTAGTGATATTCAATATTGGACTCTGCTACAGTTAAAAGGCTTTAGTTATCATTCAGATCTTTATCTCCAGTGCCAAGGCCAACACTTTGTAGTGGTTGTAAGTCTGTAGAGATGTGACACGGTGAGTCTTTCACTTGGTATTCCAGTCTGTTGTGAATCTCTGGCTGCTATAGTCCTTTTGATCTATTTATAAAGCCTCTGTAAAAACACAGAGAATCCCCACGATACACCCCTAAAACCTGCATGCATTAATAAGTGAATGCGTCTGTGTCTATATACACACTAAAAAATTACCTGCTACTGTATATTACAGGGGTGGGAGGGGGAGGGGGGGGGGGGGGTGTACTTCTAATGTCAAGATCACAGTATTTTGGGTAAACCGCAGCAAATTACTTGCTGCTGTAGAGTCGTGCTGCGCATTTGGAAAAGAAGAGAAAACAACTTCATCACCTTCACCTTCATGTGGCTACATCATTCATCCGATTTCAGCTCTTTAAAAATCAGGATGCTGGCAGTACCCCTTTGAAGTCATCATGAGCCAATACAGAGACAGCTGTGTGTGAGCATTGAAAATAAGATCAGTAAGCTACACCTACGCAAAATCTTGTGCTGGTGGCAACATATCTCTGTGGCTCTTTTGAGTGCACCGGTGTACCTGCAGATGTCACAGCGCGATGCCTTTAATGTGTGTGCGTGTGCATGAATATACACAGCACTAGTGTCATATCCAGACAGTATCGATAATTAACATAATTCAAGGTATTTAGGGACATACATATGCTTTGAATGTGTCAGCTCATTGACTACATACTTAACATTACTGTCCTAGATTGCAGGTAGCTGTTGGTTTCATCACAGTGTGAAAATCAACTTGCAGAGATTAAAATTGGCTTTAGATAGGTTAACCAGCACAGAGTCTCAGCTTTATTTTTTTACTTGGTAATTGAAAGCAGAAACTGTTGTGTGGAGCAGGGAATAGTGGACCCAAACGCAGGGAGAGAGCAGGCAGAAGGTTTGAACACAAGGATTTATTGGAAACAAAAAACGGCAGGACAGAGACTGGAAAAACTCACAGGGAAAAACTCACAAAAATAACTCAGGGAAGAATACTTCACTAACAGAGGGGAACACAAACTCATGCAGGCAAGGCAATGGACACAAAACAATCTGACAAGACCCAAAGGGAAACACAGAGGCTAAATACATGAGGTAGGGAGCAAACTAGGAACAGGTGGTACAAACAGGTGAAACACATTAGGAAAGACAGGGTAATCAAAAAAGGCGGGAAAACACAGGAAGTAAATTAGACAAGACAGGACAGAAAACCAGACTATCAAAATAAAACAGGAAACAGAAATATACACAATCAGAATCAGAAATACTTTAATAATCCCAGGGGGAAATTATTTTTGTTACCACTCCAGGTATACAAACAACATGTACAAACAACATATATTATCCCGACTATTTACATATATAATAAAAACAAAAATACAGTAATAATAAATAAAATATGAAATATTAAATGTACAGTGTTAATGTGCAAAAAGTGCAATAAAAAGAGAGATGATTGTCTATATTTGAGATGAGATGATTACAGAGAGGGGGTGTGTGACTCTCTGAGGGAGGCGTTGTAAAGTTTAATGACCACAGGCAGGAAAGATTTCCTGTGGCGCTCTGGGTGAGAGGAGTCTTCTGCTGAAGGTGCTCCTCTGCTGGGCCAGTGTGGCCAGCCATTATCCAAGATGGACTGAAGCCTGGACAGCATCATCCTCTCAGCCACGGTCGTCAGTGTGTCCAGCTCCTCCCCCACGACGTCACCAGCCCTCCTGATCAGTTTGTTCAGTCTGTTGATGTCTGCGACCTTCATTCCACTGCCCCAGCATGTGACAGCGAAGAAGATAGCACTGGCCACAACAGACTGATAGAACATCCTCAGCATCGTCCTCAGGAAAAAGAGTCGACTTTGGCCCTTTTTGTAGACAGCCTCGGCGTGTCTAGTCCAGTCAAGCTTGTTGTTTAAGTACACCACCAGGTACTTGTACTCCTCAACAGTGTCCACAGAGACCCCCCGGATAGAAACAGGGGTCACGGGTGATTTCGTCCTCCTCAGATCCACTACGAGCTTCTTCGTTTTTTTGTCACATTGAGCTGCAGATGGTTCCGCTCACTCCAAGTGACAAAGTTGCCCACAACAGTCCTGTATTCATTCTCATCACCCTTTTCTATGCAGCCAACTATTGCTGAGTCATCAGAAAACTTCTGAAGGTGGCAGGACAGTGCAATAGTTGAAGTCCGAGGTGAAGAGAGTGAAGAGGAAGGGAGAGAGGACAGTCCCCTGTGGAGCCCCAGTGTTGCTGACCACCCTGTCACACACACAGTTCTCGACACGATGGGGGCCTCCACCTGCATCGCAGTCATCTTCTCACCCAGTAGAGCCGGACGGATGGTGTTGAAAGCACTGGAGAAGTCAAAGAACATGACTCTCACAGTGCTCGCAGGCTTGTCCAGATGAGTGTAGACTCTGTTCAGCAGGTAGATGATGCTGTCCTCAACTCCCAGGCTGGGCTCAATTCAGGATCAATACACACAATGGAACAGAAATATACAGAATAAATCTACAAAAACAGGAAACATACAGAAATCATAATACAGGCAAAAGGAAAGTCCAAAACCATGACAAGAAACTATTTTTAAACCTCCTTGTGTCAAAAAATCAAACCCAGTCTTTCACTAAATAGGTTTCAGTTTGACAGCTGACTTTAAGTGAAGTTCATTCAAGTATATATATATATATATTTATTAATAAATAACCCTGCTTGCTACCAGAGTGTGCTTGAAGGATTATATGTCCTATCAGACTTGGGAACACCTTGCCTCACCATCCCTTTGTGAGAGATTAGTGTACCAAGAGTCAAGTCTCTGCAAGTTAAAGTTAATTCCATACTGAAATTAATGGAAACCAGCAGCTGAATCTATCAAAACATATGGTATGCTTTAGAAGATGGTCAGCAATAAGTATGCACAGTATGTCCTTATTAGGCTGTAATATGCAAAGCCACAAGTGTGATCCTTTGCCATTTTTCTGTTGTTGTGGTGCAGTTGAGCGGCCTGTCTGGCAGAGTCAAGAGCCACACAACTGATTCCAGGTCTGCGTCCAAGTACGGTCAGCAGCAGGACACAGTGGACGAGCTGGAGCTGGAATTCTATGAAACCCAACTAGAACTGTACAACACCAAGTTTGAGATCCTGAAGAATGAGGAGCGGCTGCTGGTGGCTCAGATAGACACGCTGCGACGGCAGATTAAAGGTAGACTACACAAGTGTCATTGTGGTGAACAGTAGATGTGTAGGCTACTTCCTTTTGAGAAAGATCTAATCACCGTGAAAGACAGTGATGTCCTTGTATAGTCCAGTTTAAAGCACTCAATCAACATTTTTTTTGTTGAGATGTATGTAACATTCCGTATTTAATAACACGTCCTTTTTAAGAAAGCATAATAAATAGTAGCTTACCTAAAGGGTCAGGTTTCTTAAGCCACATCAGTTCCTGTTTTATTATAAAGGCCCTGGACACCCACACAGGTGTTTTCACAGAGCTGGCCGGCTGCCGGCATAACTAGAGTATATTTACACTTTGAATTTTGTTACGCCACTTATATTACAGCTACTCCAAGGTCTTATAAAGCTAACAATGGTGTCCAATTTCAGTTTAATGCATTTTTGTTAAAAATTAGGGGTTTCTTTAGCTGCTAGTGTCCCTTCAATCCTATGTGTACAGATCGCGGCTAGTTAGCTTCACTTTCGGCATAACTAGAGTATATTTACAGTTTGAATTTCGTCACGCCACTTATATAACAGCTACTCCAAGGTCTTATAAAGCTAACAATGGTGTCCGATTTCAATTTAATGCATTTTTGTGAATTTCAGAGGTCTAGGAGGAGGCTAGCTAGCTCTCATTGATAGAGCTCCATCCAGCCGCAAGCTCTATCAATGAGACTCACAGACAAGAGGCGTTTATTTCCCCGATCGTTTGTTTAAATAACTCAACACACATATCCATTATAAAATTAACTGGAACCTGTGGTAAGAGATTGCGGGCGTAACAAGCTCGCTGACCGCGCTCTCACTCACACACACCGGCCATTTAGCAGGAAGAGGAGAGCTGCAGGCCCTGGAGCTCTGTCAGGGCAGCGGCGTTTGGTAGTCCATTAACCCAAAAAACGGTGACTTTGCCCAGGTATGGAGTGCTGTGGGCTACCAGCCGTGGCGGAGCTCCATCTACCTCACAGCAGGCCGGTGGCGAGGCAGCAACACAGGCAGCACTGGCCGCTGAACTCCTACACACAGTCGGTCACAATTTGCAGTTAGCCATAAATTTTCGTAAACGGCCCATATGTGACCTCTATATAGTTGATTTCTCGCATAAAAAAGTCTTAGAAGTGAATTTAGTGGTAAAATAGCAGATGACCAATGTATACAATTTCTGAGATCTACGCGACCTATTCAGAAGACTACCTGATCTCAGGTCAGTGGTGTAGCCCACTGACAAAGATAGAGACTAGAGCCAAATGAGGAGGAGCCGCCGAGTTGACGTCAACTCGGTGGTTCGTTGAGATTTGCCCGTTTTCAGAGGCAGTTTCAAATTGTGAGATTTGCAGAGGAAAGAGGTGTCAATGGGATTTAGAGGTTCTATGTATGTCCTAGTTACCCACGATTTTACCCACAAGGTAAAATCGTGTTTGCCTTCTATCACCACTTTAACAACTAGTTCAATCAACCCAGGGTTTCCAAATACAGTGGCGCGCATTCACATTAAAGAGGCGGTGTTTGCACAGCGTGACCAATCACAAACATCTACCAGAGCTGCATATTTTACATAAGAAGAGCAAACTAAATTACAAGGCTTAAATCAATATCACTTCCCCATCAGTCAGGCACAAGATCTGACCATAATTACACTTGTGCTTTCCATAAACTGCCGTTGCTTTAGCCTATTATTTCAGTTGCAACCCTGGCAGTGGTAAGCGACCGTGAGAGAAAATAAAAAAATATAAAAACATAATTCGAACCGATGTGCGCATTGGCAACACACGGCTCAAGAAGCCGACAAATAGCCTATACGTAATTCCCTCCCCTTAAAATCTATAGGCTATCTTTCATAAAAATATCCATCAGGGAATGTTAACGGGGTTGTCAGTCTCTAAATGTTTTAACTTTTATGAGCGCACCTCTCTCTCTCCCTCTCCGCGCACCGAGCTCCACCGGATCTTTTAAGAACGGTGACGCCGTTATCAATCGAGTGTTGATTGGTCGGTAGGCGGTGCTTTTACACGGGTTGATCTCTTATCACCAACATAACCTGCTCCCGACCAGGTTAGGTGTTCAGCAGAAGTTACCACGGCGATTTAACCCGATAACAACTGATCCAGCGTCGTGATACACAAAACCCTGGGTTGAACCTGAGGTTACCTCGTTAACGCCAACTCTTGCTTCGTAGTACAGGCCTCTGGTTAAAGGTGGGCCGGAACATAGTTGGGAATTTATAACGTCACAAATTTCATCTACCAATAAGAATTATAAAGATGTCATGTGTCCTGCCCTAACAGGTGCAACAGAGCTAACTGGAGGCTCAGGAAGATGTCAATCAATCAGTTTATACACACCCACAGAATGCTGGGAAGAGGTCTAATCAGCCAGAATAACTGAAAACACCTGTGTGGGTGTCCAAGGCCTTTGATGTACTCATGAATGTACAGACAACCGTCACTGGAGTACTTTGATACTGAAGAATACTTTAAAACAAGATTATTCTCAGGCAAGTTCTGAAGTTGTACGGAGCATCTTTTTTTCTATGATTTCTAGATGGATTTATTGATGTTTATTCACAATGGACATCAGAGATAATGATAGTTTAAAACATATATGTGTATCATGTCTGTGTGTTCAGATTTGACTGAGTTATGACTCTGAGAAGGAATACAAATCAGGCAGTAAAACCTCATGTTTTCACAGTTTGGAAATCTGTGAGGGGGAAATGGGTTTTCCTTTTTCAGTTTTAATTTGGTGAACTGGCCCTTTTAAAATGGTTGCATGTGTTTAACTAAAATGTCACATTTCTTTGGCTATACGTTTGTGGTAGTGTTTCATTAAACTGCATTACATTGTAAGGGGTCTCTTACATTTTGTCCACACACCTTACAATATAATGCTACACTACACTCACCGTAGAGTTGAATCAACACCCTTCTGACACAGTGTCAGTTACACACATGTTTCACATATCCATTACAGGACTGATGTATTGGATTACACTATGTTATACAGGGGTTTCTATTTTTCTGGTCACTCAGTGTTGTTTACAGAGTTTACTTTGGGGGAATATTTTGTACATCATACTTCTGGGACGTGTGATGTTTGCTTCCAAGTTGTGTGTATGTACAGGCTGTGTCTGCCTGTCTGTGACTGTTTTCCCAACTAAAAAGCAGGATGGTGTCCTCGACTAGTTGCTGCTCAGTAAAGAAAGTGGGGGGACAGAGAAAGGAGAAAGGAGACTGCTGAGTTTATGGAGTCTTTCAAAACAGAAGTGTATACAGTACTGTTAATAAAATACTCACCAGTGGGAAAGAACTTTCCCAATGCCCTTGTTGGAATATATGAATTATTAGAATTCTACTTCCTTTCTCACTCATAACTAACACTAGACTGTGTAAACCCAGCCCGAACTGCCGGCGATTTGATTTTGCCCTGCAGCTCAGGCTGGAAACCTGTACGTTTATCTATCCTGCTTCCGTTACAATTTTGCGGGGACCAATCACAAACTGGCTTATCCACCTGGCACGCTATTGGCGGGTTTAACACGATTATGATAGAGAAGCGACCAAGCAGTTTCTTGTTTACATTCGGCCACCGAAGCGCAGCAACCCGTTGATGCCGCTGTAGCTGCTACGTCACCCGGATCGTTGGTCTGATTGGTTGAAGGACTATCCAATTGTGTACAGAGTCATTTGAACTCTGTCCGTTGATCACGCCTCTTGTGCAGTAGAAAATACAGAGCAGACTCCCCAGACTAATGTTCAATCTTAAAAGATTGAGCTTGGTCTGGTGATAGCCAGACTAAACTAACACAGGATAATATACAGATCAGGTTTCTTGTGTGTATGTAAACAAAATTAATACACACACAAAAAAGAGCTGTATTAGTCAGATTGCTCCAAAAATTCCAAATTTAGAAGCAGCTGGTCAGTAATGAATTTGATGAATTATGATTCCCTTAATACATAGCATACTGCTGTGTATTAAGGGAATCTGTTTACTCTAAACTTCTTTAAAACCCTAGTTTTTTTTACCATCCATAACTTTACCTGCATGAATCAGGCTTCTCTTAACCCCTCAACCTGATAAAGGAAGCTAGGTTTCCTGTTGTTGTTGTTTCAGAAATAAGTTTACCACCAAAACAGGAAATAAATCTGATTTCTTAGGTGCATGTACAGTGTAACCTGCACAGTTGAAATCGCACCTTGTGGCTTGGTTGTCTGGCACAGAGGTATACATTGTTTATGTACATGTTGTCGAGACAAGTTAATTTCCAAAGTAATATCCGAAGCATCGTATCATCTCTGTTATTTTATACAGAATGGAAAGCTCAAGTGATGATGTAAGAATTACATTTCTGTGAGTTGAAAGAGCAACGTTTTGAACAGGCAATGGGGAGTTTTGAGTGATTGGACTGCATTTGTGTTGTAGAACTGAAGGAGGAGGTGGTGTACTATGATGTGTGTGAGGATCCGGAGGAGCTGCAGAGCATGGTCCACATGGGTATTCAACCAACGGACTCTCCGGCTGTCAGTCTTCTAAAACGACGCCTACAGACCTTGGAGACCAAGAGAGGCAACATCTGTGCCCGACGAGCTTATCTCCGCAACAAAAAGGTGTGGGCGAGTACCGTTAAACATGCATTCGTTTCCAGATGACATTCTCTGCCCCCTTAAAAAACAGATTTTTAGTGACATTTTGGTCCTTTTCGAGGGTATTGATTGGTGAACAGTAGATTGGAAATATTAATGAAATTGTACCATTTTACTCACTCTATCGCCTTCACGTCCCAAATTGCTGAGTTTTTAAAAATATTTTTTTATTATACTGTTTTATTTTTAGCTGACGGAGTAACTGAAGCACAGTTGGTGCAGTTAGCATTTTCTCCTGTTGCTGGCTGCGTGCTCATGTGTCTGATTGAAAAACATGTTATTGCTAAGAACAAAGTGGAAAGAATCCCCTGAACCCCACGGAACACCTACAGTAATCTACAGGCATGAATATTTAACATGTGCAGTAAAAAAGAGGAACATTGTGTGAAAAATAAAATGCTGAGGTGTTTATCTGCCCCTCTATCAGTTTCACTGGCATTTTCTGAACTTTAAAGGACATATTTGCCCAAGTACTATAGTGTGAACATGTCAAGCTGCAAATGTGTATGTTTTAGTGTACAAGTATTAATGGTTGTGTGTTTTTAGGATCAGTGCATAGAGGCCAACGAGCAGAAGAGGCTGCCCGCCAAGCAGAGCTCCATACTCTTCAACCAGCACCATCACGTCCACCTGGTATGTCGCCACGGCAACGAGACAACCCACAGAGATGCTCCCAACACTGGCAGAAGCCACAAATGAAATCAGATCCAATTCTTTCTCTCTAATTCCTCTGGCTGTCTCCCTCTGTTGTCTGCAGAAACGAGAGAAGAGGAAAGAGGAGGAGCAGCAGAGGAAACAGTGGGTGGACCTGGAACGAGAGAAGACTCTGAGCAGATTACGATCCTTCAGAGAGGTCAGGTTCTCTCATTAGCTGTTTTCTCACATGGTCCGGAGAATCCGGTCCGAACTTTGTGCGGAGTCTTTCACGCATGTAGCACACAACAGGAGATTTGTCTGTGTCAGACACGTTCTCACCTACTGGAAATACCGGAAACTGGAAATACTCAGTTTGGTTTAGACGAGGGGTGGCGCCCGGGTAGAGCATGGCAGCAGACAGGACATGACAGATTAAACCGCGGTTACGTAGCAGAGTCGTAATTTGGTCATTAAACAACCGAGTCTCTAGCCATTCTTTGAAATTGTCTGATGATTTCGCATCGGCCCGTCCCTCATCTCTTTGTCTCTCCAGTTAGACATTTTTGGATGTTTGAATTCTTCCGGTTTCGCGGCAGCCACATAATAGAAGTGAATTCAAGGGACAATTCACACATGGGCTCAATCGACATTACACAGACTTGGTACTAGGATAAAGTACAGGGTAAAGTCCGTTTAATGTGCGATCCAACTGATTTGGACCTTTGCGTTCTCACATACAGCTCCTCCAGGTAAAAAGAGTTTCAGTGCATGTGTAAAAGGAGCTATTGTCTCTGCTCGGCCTCCACTTGCAGCTTCCCTTCTCTTAATAAAACCCCAGAGGCTCCTGCTTCCTTTCCCCCTAATTTAATAGTTCACCTAAACATTTAAATCCTGTTACCTTGTGTTGTCTTCCCTTCAACCTTGGAAAAAAACCTTTTTTTTCCTGACATTTTTGACGTCTTTTTTTTAAACGTTTGTTTTTGCTTTTTCCAACGTTTTACATTTTAAAATTTTTCTTCTACACATTTTCAGCGCTTATTTCTACGTCCCATATTTTCTGATATAAAACAAAAATTTAAAAACGGGTCAATGTGACCCGAGGTCAACACAAGGGTTAACTACTCAAGCCCCAAGTGATTGGGTATGCGAGTGGTAACATAACCGCACTGTTGTTGGTTTGATTCCAGCTGGGTAATGACATTTGTTGCATGTCATTTCAATGATATTGGTGATCCCCTAACTTTTCATCTTGCATTGTTATTGTGTCAGAATTTCAATTTCAGTTCAGAGTTTTAAAAGATCATCCAACTTGAGCAGAACGGCATGTATTTATTGTGTGGTGGTATTTTGGTCTGTGTGTATTTTGTGCACAGTCTCTTCAGTTTAAACTCAAGTCACTGACGCCAAAAACACACTGGACGGGGAAGCGCTGTGAAGAAGAGCCATTTTCATTTCGCCGCCCATGTTATCGAGTCAGTTCATACCAGCTGCGATCAGGAGCGGAGCGGCCATTTCGGCATCTCCTCTACTTGTTTTGCGAGCCACAAGCGAATGTGTCAAGCTGGGTAGGAAGGCCACAGCGTAGCCGGATCGTCTACAAAATGAAACACCCAGGTTTATGGTGATTTTGGCTGTCTTGACTTCTCAGCTGTGTCTAGAGCGAGACGTGATCAGACACACACACACACACACACACACACACACACACACACACACACACACAGAGACAGACAGACAGACAAATAGAGTGACTGACACACACACAGTTCGGAGCGGCCTGGCTGACAAATGAACATTTAGACTGTGTGGGTGTCCTCTAGTGTCTGCCATCTCTCTCAGAACATTAGACAAGATAGTGTCCTTTTTCTAAAACCATTTCCCCCCTCTTCTACCATCTTTTTCAAGAGGCGGCAGGGCCAGTACATGCTGAAGACTCCTCATTCCAGGATGTCTCCTTCAGAAGTCCCAGTTCCCTCCCAGCCGCTGTCCATCATCAGCCTCGGCCCCTCAGAAGGACCCTCCTCTGTCCGTCCTGCACCCAGGCGCAATAAAACACCCCAAATGCAGCAGCCTAAAGACATCCCTGTCCAAATCTTCTCTGCACCGCCACCGCCAACAACCACCTGTCCTACTGCTCCTCCCCCCCCACCACCACCACCACCACCTCCACCTCCCCCACCACTGCCCCCTGCCATACCTCCTCAACCTGTCAAAGCTTCGCCTTCCTCTGAAGACACACCAATGCCTCTCAGTGAAAAAGAGGACCCTCCTTTTCCAGCCAAGAACATGCTCAAACAAAATATAGGTGAGAGTGGAATACATATAGTATAATTCTGCTTTATATGTGTCTGTAAGAAATAGACATCAAAATGTTTTTACCAAATCCTCCTGGTAGATTTAAAAAACATTTTGACGTCTATTTTACTATATTCGTGGGGTCCAAAAACCGGGGAATACAGTATAGTTGTGGGGTCTGCACAGCCTTGCGGGGCCCAAAATGCTGGACCCCACAAGGTTAAAGGGCTGTTTGAGGGTTAAGACTTGGTTTTAGGATCAGGGTTAGAATTAGGTTATGGTTAGGGTGAGGGTAAGGGTTAAGGTTAGGCATTTAGTTGTGATGGTTAAGGTTAGGGTAAGGGGCTAGGGAATGCATTATGTCAATGACATGTCCCCACAAAGATAGTGAAACACACATGCGCGCACCTGTAAATGGTGTTCTGTCCTAAATTCATAACTTCCCCCATGAGGCCAGAGAAGGCATTTTCCCTCAGTTGTGGTCCTGCTGATGCACACTCTCAGCTCCAGGGAGACTTTAACGTCCAACATGACTTCATATTTTCTGAGCTTTTGTATAAGGGGGAAAAGAAAGCTGTTCATAAAAATGTTTTGAGAAAGCCCTGTGCAGTCTGAAAATGTATAGATGCTTTACCAGCAGTGAAATTAAAACCGGCTAAATGACCAACAATGCATTCTTTGTTTCTAGTGCAGTTTTTTCCATTCTTGTAAAAGTGTCTGTTTTCCTTTTTATTGTTGTATTAATGTAGGAACAATGGATGAAGTGTTGGCCTCATTGCAACGTGGACAGATACAACTTCGAAAGGTCCCCGTTCCCAGCGCAGCGTCTCCTGCTGGGGACTCGAGGAGCAGTCTGATGTCTGCCATCCGACTGGGAGTCACCCTGAAGAAGGTGAGATGTTCTACAAGATATCTGCTATAAGATCTGCAGATATTTTGTATCTGTGTATATGTCAGCCGATAAGTAACCAGAAATTTCAGTACACACATGCCAAACTGGGTAACTTAGAAACAGTCACCATAGTTTGTCTACCCGAGAGCAGTGACAAGATGATGTTTCAACTATAAAATCAAGGCATCGAGGCACTAGCAAGAGTGACAGTTGACCCTTATAGACAGCGGCAGACACAGGTATACGTAATGACATTATTAATGGCTGTAATCCATTTAGCTGCTTCAATTTCAGGATCCTTGTATGGAGCATGCTGGCTCTGTTGCATGGACAACACCTACATGGAACAGAGCCATGCTTAATGTTATTAGTTACACCTGTGCTTTCAAAATCAGTCAAATTATCTTCTGTGAAAAAAAAGGACTGTTGAGACAATTTGAACAGCAGGAGGTAATATTGATTTGAAGGAAAAATGGTGTTAAATTGACTCTCGTCGTGCTGTAGATGGTTCGTGCAAGTGATGAAGTCCCGAGCGGCAGAGACAACGAGCTGGAGCGCAGCATCAAAGCCGCCATGATGAGGATGAAGAAGGTGGCAGCCGACTCTGACGAGGATGACAGAGGAGACGACGAGACACACAACACAGACTGGGACAGCTGAGAACTAGGCGCTGCACAGTTAATCGAATATTAATCGTGATCACGATTTTGGCTTCCCACAATTAAATGCACAAGATAGACTGCGATATTGTCCTCTACACACATCAGACTGCTCGGTTTATAACTTGACTCGGCCAGATATTTCTCCGCTCTCGGCTGAGATGGAGGGCATAGCGCTGCAGTGTTTTCAGTTTTCTGTTTATTTATACAGTATTAACACTGTTACAGTTACAGTGTTTACACTGTATGAATATGGGGCTAGCGGACGTTTAGCTAGCAGCTTAATCCCGACAGAACACCACAGTGAATTTCCGTCAGCATGCACGTTTTTTTCAGCTTGAACATTGTTGAACCAGATCAGCTAATATTGTTAGTGAGAGCAACAAGTTAGCGGCCTGACATGTCGTCACTGTGTGTTCTCGTTTAACTATATTCGTGGGGCCCAAAAACCGGGAATACAGTATACTTGTGGGGTCCGACCAGCCTTGTGGGGCCCAAAATGCTGGACCCCACAAGGTTAAAGGTCTGTTTGAGGGTTAAGACTTGGTTTTAGGATTAGGGTTTGAATTAGGTTATGGTTAGGGTGAGGATAAGGGTTAAGGTTAGGCATTTAGTTGTGATGTTTAAAGTTAGGGTAAGGGGCTAGGGAATGCATTATGTCAATGACGGGTCCCCACAAAGATAGTGAGACGCACTGTGTGTGTGTGTGTGTGTGTGTGTGTGTGTGTGTGTGTGTGTGTGTGTGTGTGTGTGTGTGTGTGTGTGTGTGTGTGTGTGTGTGTGTGTGTGTGTGTGTGTGTGTGTGTGTGTGTGTGTGTGTGTGTGTGTGTGGAGAGAAACGCCACAGTAAATGAGAGTAAAGACTCACACTGAGCTGAAATTAAAACACTGTGCTGCAACAATGTGTTTTTTGATTTTAATCAAACACGTTCATTTTTAGGGATTCTGTTAGTCTACAGCAACGAAGGAAAAAAAACAACCAAAATATATCCAAATCCCAAAATAAAAAAACTGAATATCTAACCAACGAACACATATCCAAATAGTCCAGCCCTACTTATTTTGCTGCAAAAATTTTAGTTTATTTAAATGTAAAAGTGCAATACAAATATGTCGTCCCTAAAATCAATGAATAATTGTGATAAATAATCGTGATGTCTTCTTAATCAAAAATAATCATGATTATCATTTTGGCCATAATCGTGCAGCCCTACCGAAGCCCCCCCCCACCCCCCACACACACACACACACACACACACACACACACACAGACACACAGACACACAGACACACAGACAGAGGCTGTTCTCTTACATTACCCCCACTATGTTTTCTTCACGGTTCTGAGCTACAACTTACGTTGCTGCCAAATTTTTACCAAAAAGCTTCCTCTTAGACACGGATGGGATTACGCCTCTTCTGACTTAAACATGGCAGTTTTCAAAATAGCCCTGAGATGTTGTAAGGAATCCAAAACCGCTCGAATCCAACCAACCAGCTAGTGTGCAGGATCAGGATTTAGACTCCTCTAAAGCAGCTGATTTGTAGAAAGCCCAAACGGAGCGAATGAGGCGTTGTGCTTCACCGCTCATTAAGAAGAAAAGCCAAGCAGTAGTGCTGTAGTACAATGTGTAAATGATTGAATTTCTCCCAAGTCGCCATCTGAAGGCCTTTTTGTGAGACTGTCACACAGCAGGGGAAGCCTATGCTGCAGGCAGAGACAACCACACTACACAACTCCAATGTCACAAATACTCTTTTACCCACGTTGCTGAGTCTAAATTCAATTGACTTCTATTATTTTGAAAGTAATTAAATCTGAAAAAATATTTATTTTTTACTTGACTTTACCCCAATAAGGGCTACAGCAAACTGTTTTTTGTAGTTGCATTGTGCATTTTATTACTAAACAAAGATAAGTTATATCCTGAAGTACGGAAGTGTTAATTACAGGGCTGCAACTAACGATTATTTTTCATAGTCGATGGATCTGTTGATTATTTTCTCGATTAATCGATTAGTTGTTTGGTCTATAAAATGTCAGAAAATGGTGACAAATGTGGATCAGTGTTTCCCAAACGCCCAAGATGACGTCCTGTTTTGTCCACAACTCAAAGATATTCAGTTTACTGTCAGAGGAGAGAAGAAACTACAAAATATTCACATTTAATAAGCTGGAATCAAAGAATTTTTACCTTTTTTTTGTCTTAAAAAAATTACTTAAACCGACTAATCGATTATCAAAATAGTTGGCGATTAATTTAAAAGTTGACAACTAATCGATTAATCGTTGCAGCTCTAGTTAATTATTTACAGCCTACATGCCTGAAGTCTACGTCATTGTTTGTGTTTGATGCACTGTTTTTCTTTTTGTGTCGGAAAAGTGTGAATGTCTTGGGCTTAATTTAGGCGCAACTTATACATAGTCTTATTTTGTTCTCTATGATGCCATAACAAACACTACGTTATCTTTTTTAAATAACCAAAACTTCCTTTTAGTTCTGGAATTACTCTTTGATGTGCACAGCTCTGTCTCTAGTTGTGGTTGAATCCTCTGAAACGGTTTGCAGTCAGGTTGTTGATGTTTAGGGCAAACTTTGTACTTAAGACCTTTGAACCTGTGACACAGAGCACTTACCTGAAAAGACAAGTTTATAATGTATTATGTAAAAAAATTAAATACAATACTGTGTATGGCAAGACATAATGATTAATTGCTGCAAAGATATGAAACTTGTTCCAGTGTGTTGCAGACGAGCTGATGAGGGCTGTGGCTGAAACACACTCGTACTGCTGTGTTTTAATAAGAAATAAAGATACGTTAGATCATAAACATGAATTGTTGGCAATTTATTTTTCATTCAAAATCTGTTGATTTGAGATCTTGTGTATTGCTCATGGTGTTCCCTCATGGTCTTTCCTGATCACAGCATAGCTGTAATAATGACACCAACCCCCCCCCCTCCGTACTTTAAATGAGTCACATCATCCTAAGAGGTGTCTTATCAACCTGTGCCGGTGAACCTCCGGTGAGTGTGCTTTGGCAGATTTGTCATCTACACGATGATGATTCATATATTGTACTATCCATCCCTGCAGCAGTCGCTCTCACTAATCTCTCTGCAGTGACAGCTCAGACATCCCCAGCCAGTTGTGATTGGGTTTATTCAGCTCTGTCTACTTTAGAGAGCAGCTAGTAGTTCTGGCTGCTCTTGAACATCTTGTTTCCAGGGCTGCTGCACCGTGTGTGCTTGTTTTACTATATTCGTGGGGTCCAAAAACCGGCGAATACAGTATAGTTGTGGGGTCTGCACAGCCTTGTGGGGCCCAAAATGCTGGACCCCACAAGGTTAAAGGTCTGTTTGAGGGTTAAGACTTGGTTTTAGGATTAGGGTTAGAATTAGGTTATGGTTAGGGTGAGGATAAGGGTTAAGGTTAGGCATTTAGTTGTGATGGTTAAGGTTAGGGTAAGGGGTTAGGGAATGCATTATGTCAATGACGGGTCCCCACAAAGATAGTGGAATAAACGTTTGTGTGTGCATGCGATTTATTGGTATCATCCAGGTGATTCAGGTGGAAGATGGGTCATTCACCTTGAGGAAGACGCACGTGGTGGGTATTTAGAGAAACTGGCAGATCGAATGTCAACATAAAAATTTCGCAGCCTGTAACTATGGCAACAGGAAGTCTGCGGTAGTGGCCTGCAGTGCCATCTTTCTCTCTCTCTCGCTGACACATTTACAGAGCAGCATAGTCTCTTAATGATGTTTCACCAACTCGCCCACTCAACACCAGCCACACAATGAGTCTCGCTGAGAGAGTTACTGCAGAGATGCTGCTTTTGCTGCATCACTGCTTATGTATTGATATACGTGTGATTGATAAACGACAACAGTTAAGATTTATTTTAGTTATTCATTCACTTATTTTTCATTTAATGAATTCATAATTTAGTCTATAAAAAGATAACATCTAGAGCCAAAAGTTGTTGAGATATTGAAGTCTGGACCAAAGTGTTGGATCAACCAACATTGCCTTCCTGAGCCAAAGCCAAAAAGTGACAAGATCCAGAGCCTACAGTAACAGCAATGATTTGTTTTGTCCAAACAGTTAAAAAAATGTCCTAAAAGAAACAATGTTTTGTCCATAAAATATCATGACATAGTGAAGCCAAAAGTGCCATCATCACATTGCCTTTTTTTATATCATGATTAAGCTTCAAGTCTGTTTTGCCCCCTGCTGGTAACTCCACATTTGAGAAGCAATTTTCAGTACTCCACATTATGCTGAAGAGGCATTTTGTCATTATTTTTTAAACATTTTACAGACTTAACAATTAAATGTTTAATACAGTTAAAAAAAAAGGATTAATTTGTAGCCTAAAGTTAGCTGCAGTCCTACACAGTTAATTTGCCATCAACTGACTTAATGCGTCAATTAACTAATCATTTCAGCCCTAAATTGGTGCTCATTCTGCATATTGATTCATCTTCCACTCAGATGCACCTGTGCCAATCAGCTGATCGCTGACAGTGAAAAAGACAATTAAAGACAGAGATCAACATCCAAGAGTCTCATTGGCTAAGAAAGATGACCAACTCTCTTGCGTAATTAAAGCGTTATTTGTTGGCAGGTTGCACTGGATCTATACCTCTCATTGTCAATCATTCACACGGTTATTCACACAAAAGAAGCGAATGGGATTAAGTGGTCAAGGGAATATGTCCCCTGATCCACCCCTGCAGTTAGTTCCTCGGCGTTGCAATGATGTTGGAGTTTAAGGGTTTTTAGATCCCTCAAACAAACTCTTGTCTGCGTTTGCTTTATTTGTTCTGATCTCAGAGAAATTGGTATGTGTTACTGATTAAATCCCACCTCTTTTGCTTTGGTTATGTGGGTCTCGGTTAGGATTACACAGCTATATTTAGTGCTATGTAAATCAACATCAGAGAATAAGAAGTGCGGTGGTGGAGCTTCTGTACTCGAGTCTCGGCGGGATGCAGCTCTGGTGCTGTAGCTTCATTCCACCTCCTCATTCTCATCCAGGAGAAGATGCCTTTAGACTTTGAAAATGTCAACACATTTGTAAGCTTTAACAGTATCTTACTTCCCTACACAGAACCCACAATACGGATTTGCGACTAAATGGGGATTAGAGAAACCTCCCCCTCCTCTCTGTTGAGCGCTCGCCAAAATGTGGCCCACTACTTCAACATAAAAGAAGACACTGAACTCAGCATTGTAATTAAACTAAATTTTAACAATTGTCAGTTCTATTGTACAATATTGAACAGGAGTCACAGAAGTGAACAAGAGGCATTGGTTCAAAAGGAAGGATCATACTTTGTGTGCCAGGTAGGTGATTTATGAACAGTAGAGTTAAACAGAGAGAAGCAAAATGTCCCTTCACAGATCCAAACAGTGATGAAAAAATATAGAATTATTATAACATAGTATTACCCAGTAAATGTGCCACTGCAACATATGCCTCTTATTTCAAATGTACCATGTTTCAAGATCGACTTCCCCAAAAGCAGCTGTGACACCATCCTGCAAACAAATCCTCAATTATAAAACCTCTGAATCCTGACAGTTTGGTATATTTTATATATTATCTTACATCTACAGAGACATTATAGGATAAGGTTGATTTACTTGGTATGTTGCAGAGAGGCACCAAAATAAATAAATATGTAAAACAAAAACCAAGAATCTGACAGGGTTTGTAGTGAAAAGGCCAATGCCATCTAAATGTTTTCAGTAAAGTACACTTTCACATTATTCACCCATTGAGCAGCACCTAGACCCCTCACCCACACATAACCACCACCATAACAAAGACTAGTGTGTAGGAAGCACATCAACAGCCTTGGAGACATCTTTGTTCTACATATGGACAACAACACTATTGAACACACAAAGTCCTCTCAACACTGCACGGACTCATGGGAAAATTGGGGTTCCTATTAATATTTTTGGATGTTCTTGAAGGAAAGCTCCTGAGACAAGAGAACTTTCCTTCTTAATGCAAACATAAATCAAAAAAAGAGTGTTTCTCGGAAAACACCCACAGAAGAGTTGATGACTTCCTGCTGCGGTCCCTCCTTGGACTGGTTTTTGTGCCAACCCCCGTTTTGTTCTTGGAGTTTATCACCACATTAACGTCCTTGGGATGGGCTTGCATGCCTGCGTTTTCTTCTCATCTCATTTTATTAGTGAGCATGTTTGTTTTTCATCAGGTTTTCTCACAAAAAGTTATAATTATGGTGATGGTCATCGCTTGGCCAGTTCTCCTTGCCAGGTAGATTTAGACTCACCTGGAGGCACTTTGTGTCATGGCCGTTTGTCATGTATGTGCATATAATCTAATGTGTACAAACTGTCTTCTTACACACCTGAGATAGACGAGAGGCAACAGCAAGGACAGTCTGAAGAAAGATTTCATCTCCATTTCTCTGAGGGGGCCACAAGGATTAACACCAATTATTATTTGAGTGATGCTAAACAGCATCGTCTTTGTGTGTTATTTATTTTAGCCCTTTTTTAGTCCCCTCTTCTACTCTTAGCTCAGACTGCCTGTGAAGAAGTGCTGCAGCCTTCAGAAAAAAAGACAGATGGACAGAATCTAAGAGCCCACCACCAGCTTTTTAAAGTAGTCCCCCCCCCCCACAGAAACAGATAAGAAAGCTCAAAGTGTGACTCTTGATTTAGTTTCAGAATGCCAGCACACAAAAGGGAGCCATTTGCTGGAGCATGCTGGCCTTCCTCCTGCCAGTCTCTCTCTCCAAAAACATCTCTCTCACACATGGTAGTGTTTATTAGAAGCCAAAGCTGATAGTGTCTGAGTGGACATCACCTCGGGGGAGTAGGTGCCACATAGTTTCTGCCCTGAAGACGTACTGTAGTGAATCCTCCGTACCTGACCTCTGACCCTTTCAGCTCAGTGCCACTTTACTCAGTTATCAACACCTAGCTTTGAGAGCCCCTGCCGGAGCTCATGCAGCTCGTCTATCTTTCCATCCAGCGTATCCATGAACTTCTTCAGCTCGTTCTTCATGTTGCCCTGCTTATGTTGACTGTCGTCTATGTCCAGCTGAAGAACCCCAATCCTCCCCTCCAGTTCCTTGTTCTTCGTCTCGGCAGTCTGTAGACAGACATTAGGAGAAAAAGAATTCAGCAGATGGTGGATACAGAGAAATCAAATTAATTTCTTGAGAGGGGTGACAGAGCATATGATGTAGCAGTGCAGGTGTCTTTATCTTAGAGATGCCAGACCAAAGAACAAAGACCAAGCTTCTTACAGCTACTGTCAATGAGATAACAGCATTTCACTCCTTTGAGTTCTGGGGAACATTTGCCAAAACGCTGTAGGAAATAAATCCCCATTTTCATCATCAGGACTGAAAACAAAGCTTTATATTTAGTAAAAGGTACATTTTTGCGTGAGGATGGGAGGGTAAAGCAAGTCTTTCAGACTAGCAGGCGACACAAGTGACACATTAATGCCTAAGATACCATTGAAGGGAGAGGTTTAAAATAGGAGTGCTAAATGGGTGTTGCGCCTGCATGACTGGATACTCCAGCTGAAACCTGATCTTCACGTGGGGTATCGCCTTTAAATAGAGAGGTGCCATGACCACAAACACAGAGGTAGAGTAAGTGGATTCATTTTTAAAAAGAACTAAGCCACACACACACACACACACACACACACACACACACACACACACACACACACACACACACACACACACACACACACACACACACACACACACACACACACACACACACACACACACACACACACACACACACACACACACACACACACACACACACACACACACACACACACACACACACACACACACACACACACACACACACACACACACACACACACACACACACACACACACACACACACACACACACACACACACACACACACACACACACACACACACACACACACACACACACACACACACACACACACACACACACACACACACACACCTGAATGGACTGGCTGAGTTTTCATTTTGGGCCTCATGGATAAACTGAGGTATTTGAGAAATCCCATTGTCTAGGCTTCTCCTCAGTTTGAGTAGCTGGTTAGCTGAACTCATGCTTCAGCAAGTTCTGTTGTCCTTGTCATTCATCCAGCTGGCTGTTGCAGAAACAAACCAGGCGGCCGAGCTTTGTGAAGCACAAGAACTTTTTTTTTCCCCTGCCCCGGCTTGAAAGGCAACACATGCGTGACAGCTTGGATGATAAAATACTGCTCTGAGTCAGTCAGAACAAGGCGAGATGAGCGTCACTATCAATGCAGCTCATGTCAGACTTGGCCCCAACGCGATTGTATTCACCAAGCCTGGCACTTCTAGTTTTACAGAAGGTTTGATATTACTCAATGAGGAATCAGACTTGACAAACAGGGGCTCTTTGTTCGTGAATCTGTATTGTTTTTTTGCCGACTTGGTCATCAAAGCTCTCAAACAACTTCAGCTGTTTTTGTAGTCAGCAAAACGGATCAAATCTGCACTGCAAGGAAACTAATAAGCCGTGACAAAGATGTAGTATCTCTGTTGCACAGACGAGAAAGAGGACACCTTTTCAAAGAGGCAATAATCTACTCAGTGTTGTACTGGGGATGGACCTTTATTAATGGATACAGTAACCACGATGTGTGTTAGTGAGACACGTGACGGGAATGTTGTGTCACCAGCCCTCAGGCAGAACTCTTTCATTCTCATCTCCGTGTGAAAGCGCTGCTTGCGCCTCCAAGCCTGATAGCACGTTACCTCGCTGTGACAGACATCATGCACTCACGTGTGCTGTGAGCTCAAGCTTTTATACTCTGCTGTAAATCACACCTGAGAGAAATGTGGGGTTTGTGGGATTCCTGGGTGCTTTGAACGTACCTGCAGTTTTGCGGTGATGCTCTCGCACTCCGCCATCAGTTGAGGGATTATCTCTGCCTGCGCCCTCAGATTCTCCAGCTCCTGGGAAAAATAGATACAGACACCAGTTAATCAAAACCCAACAACTTGTATCAGATTGATTTTTTACTATATTGTTTCTTAAGAACATTACAGCTCATTTAACAAAAGAAGCCAAACTTTTCAAATGTTAAAGACAGTTCAATATATTGGGAAATACACTTCCTCGCCGAGAGTTAGTTAGCTATATCTGTCTTTATGCTAAACTAACCAACTGTCTCCTGGCTTCAACTTCACATTTACCGTAAAGACATGACAGTGGCATCGATCTTCTCATCTAACTATCGGCAAGAAAGTGAATAAACGTACTTCCCAAAATGTCAAACTATTCCTTTGTGAAGCAGATCAAGAGTTATGATTTATATCAGGAACTATCTGATCAAACAGTAAGTAAAGAGTACAAAGCTTTTTGATACTATGTGGTGCTACGGACACATTTCAGCTGGTACAAAACAAAACAAAGATGGCAGCAATACAAAGCAAGTAAGGCACAATGAAAAACAACGTCAAGGGTTAAAGAAAGAAACAGACTAGACTGATTACCAACACCTTGATTCCGTTTTTCATCTCAAACATCTATTTTCACTGTGAAAGTTTCATCTTTCTGCAGCTTATACACACACACTTGTTTCACTATCTTTGTGGGGACCTGTCACTGACAATGCATTCCCTAGCCCCTTACCCTAACCATCACAACTAAATGCCTAACCTTAACCCTCACCTAATTCTAACCCTAAAACCAAGTCTTAACCCTCAAACAGCCCTTTAACCTTTTGGGGTCCAGCATTTTGGGCCCCACATGTATACTGTATTCCCCGGGTTTTGGACGAATATAGTAACACACACACACACACACACACACACACACACACACGCACACACACGCACACACACACATGCGCACACGCATCACTCCAAGCACTTGCACACCAAGTAATAATTGGCCCGGGTCTTTGTAGTCACCTGCCGCAGCTTTGTTCGGTTAGTTCACATGTGGCCTGCGCTGGGGTCAATACCACAGTGAACGCTTAATAATTCATAGGCAAGTTAATAATTGGGGGAGTGGAGCATGTGCATTTCTAGGCGGAGGTGAGTCACTCGGTAGATGAGCCTCTGTGGGCCGTCTGCTGTATCAACAATGAGACTTCCTTCTGCAGGCCCCTCGGTCAGTCAGGAGCATTATGGCTCATACACAGGACTGTGGAAATGCTGAAGCCCCGAAGGACACGATTCTTTGCATATAATATTTCAAAATAGCTCCAGCTCTTTGAACTACTTCTTCTCTGTTGTTGTGTAAGATGTACCACTCTCCAAGGAAGATGTTCTACTAATACTCAGGCTGCCAGGTGCTAAACTAGAATATCCCAGAGTCACACCGTGTACCTCAGGGAATTTAAAAGGGTCTTTACGCAGCAGAGCCATAAACGTCATTATGTTTCAACACTATTCGATTCAAACTAAACGATTAGTTGTTTAGACAATCAAAAAAATGAATCAACAAAATATATTTGAAAATCGGTTAATCATTTAAGTCATTTATAAAAGCAAAAGAATCAAACATTTGTTGGTTCCTGCTTCTGAAATGTGTGGCTACATTGCTTGTCTCCGTTTCAATGTGTCAGACTTTTTTTTTTTTTAAAGATTATTTTTTGGGGCATTGCCACCTTTAATGGACAGGACCGCTAGGTGAGAAAGGGGGCAGACATGCAGGAAATCGCCTCTGCGTTGAGGCATAAACCTCTATGTATACGTGCGCCTGCTCTAACAACTGAACCAACCCGGCCACATGACAGACTTTTTTTCTTTAACTTTTTTTTTTTTTTTTTTTTTTTTTTTATTTTCTTTTTAAATTTGATTGACTCAACCATGATATACTTTTTAAAGAGTGTAAAGCTTGATTTGCTGCAGTGTCCAGGTTATATAACCTGCTGGTCTATGCATCACTTTATTGGGATCAAACTAGAAAATACCTAAAAGTACTTGGCTACATACTTTAAAAAGGCCCTTGTTAACGGAGAAAAATACTGAAATACTGTCTTTTGCTCTTGAAACAATACTAACTTATCTACTATTTTCCTCTTATGGCAACTGAATTTGGTTTGTTTATCTTTCCCTCTGTTTCACACATGGCTGATTGTGTCTCCCTTTCATGACGTTGATGGGGGGGGGGGGGGGGGGGGGCACAATCACTATAGAAAAAGGCAGCAAGACTCTCAGATGTTACCAGATATTTGGTCCTAATCATTTGTCTGCAGACAGAAACCACATTTAACCAGCGACAAGCAAAGGTCAAAAGACTGTGTGGCCACGCGGGGCTCATCCTCTTCAGAAATAACAGCACCATTTGGCTCCGTTGAGCTGACAGTCAGCTAGTTTGGATCATGGATGACTGATGCAGTATACATAAGGGGATGCCACTAATAGCATTTGTGCCAAAATTACCTGCTGCTCTGACTACATACAAAATCAGTGGATACATTTACATTCCCCCGCCTGACTATTTTCACAGTGGAATTTAATTGTACCAAAACAGGACATATATCAAGTAAATTGCTGAAAAAAAAACAAGCAGCACAGAAAAGTAAGATAAAAGGACATTGAGAGAAAAACATTGGGCAGTAGAAAGGTCTGGATTTAGCTGGGTAGGCGAAAATAACAAGACAGATCCATACAAAACCCAAGATCCCACAGCAAAACCTATGGTTTCCTACCGAGGTATAATCACCTCCTGAGGGAAAGGAATGGTACAGAGTAAGAACAAGAGGTGAAGAGCTGAAATGTTGAAGAGCTGAAGAAGGGAAAGTAGATCTGTAACTTCAGGAGATGAAGAGGGGAGTGTTAACATGATAACTGATATTTTCTTTATGAAGAAAGGATGAAGGGGACTGAGTGAATCATAAACTGTCAAGGTAAAATACCACAAAGAAAACATTGTTTTACAAACTTTACAGACAGCCTTGCTCTCAACAGTGGCCCTGTTGTTTCAAGACAAATGCACTGCAGACGGCTCACCTGCTCTTTTTCGTGCAGCTCAGCCTCCAGCTCCTGCACTCGTACAGACAGTTGGGCGTTTTTCTGCTTCTCCTGAGTGGCTTCGTTACACTGAGCTTCTAGTTCTGTTATCTGCACACAGAACAGTTGTTTATTAAAAATGTTTTTACTCTGAAAAGTAGTCAATGTGTGACAACAGGTTTTTAGAACATATTCCCATTTTGTTTACCCATCATACTTTTATTTTATTTGTGAAATCCTCAATATTATAAGTGAAAACTGACACTAGCAATTAGACAAAAAACAAACTTGCAGCATGCTGCAAAATGAAGAGTATCATTGCAACACCAGCCCAGCTGCAGTAACAGCCCACATTGATTATGAAACTAAAATTATTCTATTTATAGTGGACTCTGGTGCAGGGAACACAGAAACTAATAAAATGTGCAGTACTTTGCTCGCTCAAAGTGAAGAAATGGGGAAAAACTTGAGCTTCATCAAAGTTTGGTGAGGGCCTCACTTATCCCACCATACAGATTTTAAATGATAGAGTAACAGATAATCTACTCATTTTGAGAGAATTTGTTGTGCAGTTTTGTTCCTTTTATAAAAGAGGCAACACAGTTTCTAACCGGTCACCTTTTCTGCCAGCAGGTTGGAAGGGTTTGTCTACATTATTTAACTTCCCTGACTGGATTACCTTTTCCCTGAGCGTGTCACTCTCTTCCTTGCAGGCACTAAGTTGTTTCTTCCAGCTCTCTACATTAGCGGAGGACTCCTGCAGTGCGTCCACCAGCCTGGCATTATTTTCTCTTAAAGTCTGCAGCTCTGTTTCCCACTTCTTGGCGTTGGTGTTGCTGTCAGACCAGAGAGAGACAGAGAGATTAATGGAGGAAAAAATTAGGCAGGTTGGTGCTGAAATGCCTGGGGCTTGTGCCCACTGACATGACACATAATGCTACAATATCCTTCCAGTCATGACTATTTAATTAGGTGTTGATGTACATCACATGGCCAAGACATATTTCAATCATTAAAATAAGAAGTAAGTGGGAAAAGTCTCAAAGGTCTAATGAGCTGCAGCCCTGATATGTACCAACATACAGTTTATCTTTTCATACCACAGTGTGTGTGTGTTTCTGTCTTATCACTAAGGTTGAAGAGATTGCGATGTATATTTAGTATGCATCGCTGTTCCCTTCCACATGCATGGCAGGTTCGAAGTGTGCTGCTCTCCATCAAATGCGGACAGACTTGCACCGCAGCATTCTGCAACCCTAGGCTGTTTCACTGCTGTGACACACTTCCACAAAACAAAATCTCAATGTAAGCTTGATGCACTGGGTTGAAACACATGTTTTCTCCTTTTACGTTTTGTTTAGAATCAGTGTTTTAAACACGCATGATAAAGCTTTATTACACATCTGTATTTTCCTACATAGGATGTTTCCTGGAAATAACTTTCCAATTTGGTACCAATTATAAGAGACAGTTGCTTGAGTTTAATTAGTTGTCCATTAGAATTCATTTAATTGAACTGTCAATGTAAACCAAAGTAAATATTTGTTAGGTACAAAAAACAAGCAAAGAAGGGAAGAGCACTTTAGATTTGTATAGCTGACTTTTCGGCAACAATGTGCCTTCCTATGAGCTTAGAGCATTTTACATGCGGCGTAATTCAATTCAATTTACTCATGCAGATGTTCATTTTGTTCTTATTTTCTTGTGTGCGTTAAGTATTGCCAGTGAAGGTCCGTTAATTGGTCTTTGTTTTACCTCAGGATCTTATATTCCATCTGGATCAAATGTCAGTGATTATTTTGTTGCTACCCTGTACCAATTCTGGCTAAATTTTTTCACTGTAGTTTTAGTTGACTCAGATGCCCTTGGGTCATTTTAATCCCATCTGGAACCACATCTGGTGTTTCATGCAATTACCGATTTATACACTCAGCATCTGGATTATAAAAGGCCATATAACCAAATGGTGGAGTAGAGCAGTGTCACTCTTTAGATTAGATCAGATGATTTCTGAGCCCTTAGTGGACATGTTATTATCCCGGCAGCAATAAAATGAACAGTTTGGTGCAGAGATAATTAGAAAAAAAAAAAAGAAAAACAATTTGTGAAAGTGATTAGGGGCTGCTGTGAGTTTACATGATATGATGCCTGTTGAAGTGAGTTTTGCTGTATTGTCAGATTATGTGGCACGTGATTTTATCTTGAAGGGGGAAAAACATTTAGATGCAAATCAAATTAAAGAGGATCTTCTGAGGTTTCTAGAAAGTAAAGCTTGCCTCTGTTCTACTGCACTCTTGAGACGTTCGTTCTCGGTCTTCAGCACAGCAGCCTCCGGAACAACATGAAAGATTTTCTCATCATCTGTTCCATTAAGGCTGGACGCCTGGTTGGATGAGGGCGTCTCACGTCCAGACTCCTGGTAGAGAACAGAGGGAGAAGTTTTACGGTTCAGGGCAGGTTCTGATTCAGTCTACCTGCAGCTTTCTAATGGTCTGATGGGTTAAAATCCATAAAATGTGTCTCATAAATCTAGCTCTGACTGTGGAAAAAGGGCCCTGGGCTTCTTTCAGTGAAACACTGAAAACACCCCATCAACACGTCAGCTTTGACAGTGGAGGGGTGTGGAAAAAGTGATGCCAGTATTTATCGTGTCATATGGCCCAGCAGCTTTGTGTGTCACAGAGTGGGCTTCCTGCCATCGGGAGTCAGTGTAGGCAGAGAGCAGGCCAGGATGCTGGATGTACCTCCAATCAATGCTGCTTACTTAATGACGGGATTATCAACTTGAGATCATCTGTGTTGAACTGAGAAACTTTTATTGGTTTATTATTTTCACTGGCTTCCTTGTCCTCTTAACTGCTGTGGCACCTGGCAGGTAGTAGGTATCTTAGGATAACTTTTGACCTTCTTTTATGACAATTCATTCTGTTGTGTTGACTTGTTATATTCAACCCAAGCTTCATAGGCCTGTTTTCATATAAACATTTAAACTTAATTTTTTGAATTCTTGATTATGCCAGAAGCTATTACTAAACACATAATCTGTACCCATTGGTGCTTGTGGAAAGGAAAGTGAACTAAACTGACATTTTTAATTGCTTATTTTCTCTGCAGTGTTGCTAGTTTTCTCTCTGTACAGTGACTGTAGATCAGACAGTACGATAGCAGAGGTGTTGTACTAAATCAGAATTTTAGACAGCAGAGAGATATCCTTTACCTGGGAGTGATTACTCATTGTCTCCACCTTTTCTTGAGATTCCCTTACTAGCTTGGCTGCATCTTTTACCTCCTGGAACTTCTCAGAAAACTGAAAATATGAGAGAGATGTGAAAGAGCTGTGAGGATTAGTGGTAATACAAGCTGAAATGTCATACGCAGTGTGGCTCATCTTAAAATGTTTTGGGAGACATGGAGCCGGCTACCTATTGATAGTGAGGATTTAATAATCAGATATACCCTTAAATCATTTTCTGCTTGTTTCATTTCCCCATCTGATGTTCAATTGGTAAAAAAAAAAAAATAAAAAAAAAAAAAAAAAAATTGTCAGCACAGTCACTCTCCAGTTTTAGGAAAAATAAATAAAATCAACTGTCTCTAAGCTTTATGGATGCTTTTGTGATTGCATGTGATGCTGCAGAAATGTTTCCTCTCACCTTGGCCAGTTGCTGCTCCGAAGCAAAGCCCAGTCCAAACACAGTGTTGGCCCTGCTGTCCGCCCACTGGCCAAACTTCTGCGATGTCTTGGTGAACGTCATGTTCGGCGTGATGGTACTGTTGATGATCACCTGTTAGGACAAAAACTCATCATTAATGTCTTAGCCCTATTGGATATCATACGGCTAATCAATCCAGATGTATATACTCCCAGCATGGTTCTCAGGTCCATCTGACTGGCACACTCCCTCAGAAAGATGCCTGCTGCTGGGTTTTAAAAATTGTACGTCTCGTCCAGGCAAGACATTAAAGAAGGAACTCCAGCATCTGCATTTACATGATGAATAGTCCTATTGATTAAGCAAAGGACAACCCCCTATTGTAGCTTTATAATCTGTAATACCCACACTGACAAATTTGATTACAATTGGCTGTATACTATTTATAATTTTTTTCTTAGGATCCATATGCCTGTTTGACAGCCTTTGTAAAATACAAAGCTATTTTGTAAAGCAATCTTTGGACGTATTTAAAGAGTATTGATCTTCTGAAGAAATGAAATATAAATTAATGATGCAGGATGGCAAATTGTGAGTTTCATTGTGCCCTACAATGTCCTGTGAATCAAATTATCTATCTTAAATGCTTTTTCATTTTAAAGATATGTAACAGAGTCTACTATACCCCTGCCACTAAGTTCACATGAAACAAGCGCCAACATAATTTACTGGGATGCTATTAACACATGATGTCGTAGTGTCCGTCTGTTCAGGACTTTTGGGGTTGTTGAGTATCCAAAGGTCTGTCTGAATGGACAGGTAGGGCCATACCAATCATACCATATCAAATAAAAGAGGAATTGTTAAAGGTTTTACAGCTGCCAAACTTTAAGTCCAAAGAGGGCTGCTGCCTCACAATCTTGGCACCAGAAAATGGCTGACAAATTTTTATGACATTGTATTTCTTGAGCCGCCCAAAATGAATATTGCAAAAACCTCCAATTTGGAAATGTGGTCACGTGGAGTAGTGCAAATAAAGTCTAAGCTTCGTGGGTCATGACCAGAGAAAGACACTACTTTACACCCTACTCTATTATGGTCAAGCAGTCCATGGGAGATCCCGTGTGTGTGTGTGTGTGTGTGTGTGTGTGTGTGTGTGTGTGTGTGTGTGTGTGTGTGTGTGTGTGTCAGTCAATCTCTATTTGTGTCTCTATAAAATCTTTATAGAATGTTTTGTATGCCCATACAGAATATACCCCACCCATGTCCACCCACCCCATGGCGGCAACCCACACTATGCAGTGGTGACTGCTGACCCACTATCCTCTAAGTAGTCAAATTACATTCTCCGTATTTGCTACAATACATATTCACCTGTTGTAGATATGCAGTAAATCAGCTGCAAGAAAACATCTTCTGCAGTCTAAAATTGTAACTAGTGCACAAGGCAGTGACAGTAGAAACCAATAGATGCAGAACACTATTTTAGCCTGACCAGACGGCACAGATTTGTGTGCGTTTACTGAATCACTGTAGATATATGAACGTGTCTAATCATATAAGAACAGCTAGATGTGTATCTTAAACACAAGCAACTTTAATTTACTGCTGCGCATGTACACAAACTCTATCTCACTACCAAGATATAAGAGAAGTTAAAAACAGCACATGGAAATTACCCTAACAATTAAGAAACAATGGACAGTTTAATCACAGTGCAGCCGTTGTTTCATAGCAACATGGCTCTGATCACAGGATTCGAGAATTCAAATTGCTGACAGACTCGTGTCCTTTTCTACGCCCCCACTGTTTCCCTCTACATCTTTTCAGTGGCAGAGGTGTTGAAACTCTTTACACTGCATCATCACTGGACACAGAGACCCAAAAAGCAGAGACCGAGCTAACAGAATGAGGATATTAGCACACAATCAATACCCTCATTTCTGACACATTCAAAACAATGCTAATGGATCCTGAAAAGGGAGATCACTGCACATACACATAAAATGTAATTTACAGTTTATATATATCAAATATTACAGTCGCAACTTCTGATTCAGGCTACATTCCCACATCAATGGGGTTATAAGGAGAGTGGCACATTAAGGTGCCAGTAATCTGATTTTAAAATCATGACTCTTTCAGAGGCTTTATCAAAACAAAGGTTACCTAATTTCCCCTGAAGAGGAACCTGAGCAAAGCCTGAACAACACTCACACGTCTCATCTCAAGCAGCTGAGTGAATATTTAACAGAGTTTACAGTGTTGGCTCAAAGAGAAGTGTTGAGATAAAATGAAACTTTAATGATCATTGTGGAAAAACTGGGCCGTTGCTGCAGAATGAAGCAAAACATAAAAGGAAAGATTGAGGTAACCAGATGGTTAGCATACCTAACCAACCTTTTAAACATAACATGTCAGAAAGAAATATATGAATCTAAATAGTTTCCTTCTGAAAAACTGTCGCAGGTTATCCTCAAATTTATCAGATTAATCACAGGTCAATCAGCCAATTAGAGTCTAAATTTCTTCTCAGTTTCATCTCCTTTGTTTGCTAGAAATCCTGTCAAGAGCCTACTCTACGTAATCATGTTCACATGTTTGCTTGAAGTTGTATCTCTTCAAATTGACAGACTTGTCAAATTCAACTTGAACTGAGGTAGTTAACCTGTCCCTTGTTGGGCTGATATGCCTGAATTGCTAGATTTTATGACATAAAACTGACTCTTGATTTACGTATATAAAATGAGAATTTAAAAATGAGTGAAATTGGTTAAATGAGACAAGATCAACCTGTTTTTTTTCTGAGTCACTGAACCTGTCTGTGTTATGTAACAGGATAACAAGCAGCATGAGCAACTTCATACCCCTGAAAACAAACACACACACACACACACACACACACACACACACACACACACACACACACACACACACACACACACACACACACACACACACACACACACACACACACACACACACACACACACACACACACACACACACACACACACACACACACACACACACACACACACACACACACACACACACACACACACACACACACACACACACACACACACACACACACACACACACACACACACACACACACACACACACACACGATGATTGACTGAATTATTTCAAGTTAATTGTGATAAAAAGCTAACAACATTGTTAATGAAGTTTTTGTTTTACACATATGAAGAGTTTGGTTTGATGTAGAGCTGAAGCAAATTAAGTCAATTAATCAACTACTTGATAGACAGAAATCTAAAAACCATTTTGATTGGCCATTTTAAGTCATTTTTCAAGCAAAAATACACTAACATACCATAGTTCCAGCTTCTTAATTTTTAGAATTGTAAAACTGAATCTGTTTTAGACTGTTGGTCAGACAAACCAAGCCAATTTCGTGGAAAATGTTGACATTTTGTTGATCAAACCATTAATTGTATAATCAATATTGCCAATCATTTACTTTTTTAAATATTGTGTGTTTTATCTTTTTTACTTAGTTTTTTATCTTTTTATTTATTTACTGCTACTGCACTGATTTACACCAATGTCATTTTGTTGCACCCATACAATTACAACAAGTATCTTGAATCTTATTTTACGTAATTAATATTTTATACATATTGTGATTTATATTGGTAGATATTTTGAAAAAGAAAAATAGTGACAATAAATTACACATAACTAATCTTTGAACAGGTTATTGATTCTGTATTATGGTTCAACGCCTACAGAAACAGGAGTAGCAACATGAGTATCAGCAGAAAAATGCATCTACTGATGTGGAAACCCAACTAATTATCTGTACGTTTTTTCATACAGGACTTCTTGGTTGTCCCCATTTTCGTTGGCTCTGTAATTGTAGGTTGGCATGTATGAGTGTACAACTAAGTGAGCAAGCGAGTGAGAGTGGGAGGGTGAGACAGAGGGAGGGAGAGCAGAGTGACACTGGCAGCTGTGCCGGTGGTGAGCTGGGCTGTGGATCAAGTAGCACAGGAGGCGCAGAGCGAAGCTGGGCTGGCCAATGGCCTGAGGGTCAGATGGAAACTCAGAGACAGCCAGGAGGTTATTGGAGAAATCTTCCTCAGCTGATTATGTGTCTGCAGAGTGCACAGAATCTGCACAGTCAGTAAGATAGGCGATGTAGAACATGGGAGAGGAGTCTATGAGAGGGAAAGAGCTGTGATCACTTGTCACGACTCAAAAGGTTGAGAACCGCTGATCTAGAGAGCCAAAAGTCTTGGCTAACTTCTGACTCCATTCCACATATTATATAAAACAAGTTTGTTTTTAATCCGAAACAATATTCCGAAACACGTTAATTGAATATTGTTTTTTTTTTGGTGGCTTGTGGCTCGGCGGTAGAATGGTGGCCCCATAACCGCAAGGTTGGCGAATCAATCCCAGGCCACATGTCCATCCACATGTCACACTGAACCCCAAGTTGCTCCCCAGTGCTGAATGTATAGCTGTCCACTGCTCCTAATACTTGGGTTAAATGCAGTAATATAAGTTCCCACAATTGTACGTATTACATTGTATTGTATGTGGCAATAAGTTTGTTTTATTTTAAAAATATATTACTGTGCTTGCTCATAACATTGGGGTACCTCACTATTATACTCACTAATTGGTCAACAATTGCAAACTTCAGTGAATTCCAGTTGAATGTATGGCACACAGCCTAGTTTTTGAAGGATATATATAAAAAAATAATGGTGACAAATGGGCAGCGAGGATGGTCATGATGATGATGAACAGGCGGAACTGGCAGCGGTGTTATAACTGAAACACAGCCAAAGAAAGGCGAGACGATGGTCGCCATGTCCTCTCATCAAAGCAGAAAGCAAAATGGAAAATTGTGATGTAGATGAAGTGAAATGTTAAATATCTTTTGTGTCTGCCAATCACTTTAATGACCTGGGCATTTGATCTCACCATATATTAAGGACTGCAAAAACACGCGGTTACCTGATGGCAATGATGCAGGTTTGGTTTTAGAAGAGAGGCGGGGGATTAACATAGTTGGAGTGAGGGGTGCACCACCACATTAAAAATCATAAAATGAAGGCTAGATGAGGATCTACCGACTTACATACTATGAATGAGCTGGCCCTCATGCTTTCCATAATCATAATAGCGGAAGCCTAATTCAAAAGTAAGAAATTATGTTTTCATTTTGTATTATTAAAGCTCTGATTTTACATTACAGAAAATGTAGCTTCATGACTGTAGAACCTGCTTCTCCAGGCTACACATGCATCGGTCCCTGCATTGACCCACAGACCTTCACGCGTATCTTTGCTGAACTATAATTCAAGCTTGAGACGAGACAATGAGTGGGCAATTGCAGTCACAATAAACACATCATTACAACATACAGGAAATTCAGTGTCTAAGGCTAGAATCATGATTCAACTTTGAATCTTTACAGTCAGCGATGCACTGCAGCCTTTTCACTGGAAGAAGTTAATAAATACTTATGCTTTAGATGACATTCATGTATTTCTAATTATTTGTTATACCAGTTTGTTTCTAACAAAATACTCAATGATAGGCAATGTTGTTTACAATACTGAACTTCCTGATATTGGAGATGCATATTAGCTCATACCAGCTTTGGTGTGAGTGCACTATAATCATAATGGATGATTGTTTTGGGACTTGTATCAACCCAGTGCATTCTCTCATCATGATGGCTGGGAAAACAGTAAAGTACCCAATCTAGTTTGACTTTAATGATTCATCCAAACTCCAACTCAAAAATGTAGGGGGCAAATACTGGAGTCTGAAGCTCAAGGCAGACATGTCCCTTTCATCACCAGTGGAAATAATGCTTTTATAATGCATTTCAAACATTATACCATACAGGTAGAGAAACTATATGCTGCACTTGGGGTGCAGCCACAATTTTACAGGAGGGCAATGTGATGATAACACACAGGGAAAATGGCTGTTAGTAGGCCGTACATTAAACTAGTTAAAAACTGACATCTGGCAAACCTGCCAGCCACATTTTACAAACTCACTTAGATGAATTTGAATTCTTATTCTTGGCAGATATACGCCTTTTAGCTCACCAGCTCTCGGCACATGAGCCAATATCTAAATTGTGGACACTGGCTGTGAGAGTAGTAAAAAATAAAGAAAAATAGGTAGTTAAAGGGAGAATATGTAGTAGAGCTGATTTTTTTTTTTTAACGCCATTTCAGAAAGTTGTCACTCTTGAAATAGTACAATAAGAATACCCTTTACTGTGTTGTCATAGTAGGTTCATCGCTGTATGAGAAGTGCGATTCAGGATGAGCGAAAGTCAAAAGTGCTGAGATGCTTCTCTACTTGCCATATCATCCTCAGCGAGTTGCTCGGCCATCACTGATGGAGGAATATAAGCTGACGGCCTGTCATAGTTAGTGTGTACAGCAGCACAGCCTATTCTTCTGGACAGACCTGTCTTCCTTGCAGCTAGAGCACACAATACAAACTATATTTAACAGTTATTTGATATGACTCAACATTTCCTTCGTTTCAGTTGCTTTGCTCATACCAACATGACTTACTGAAATTAACTGGAAACGGATCTCTATTTAAATAGACATTGAATTTTATTTAATAAATGTTCATCTTCATAACTCTCATATAGCTGCTCCCTGCGGACATATGACACATCCTGCTCTGTTACTCAAGGTTACAGGAGGGTGGAGAGTATCAGGACAGGAAGGATAACAGGAGTGGGAGAGCAGAGAGAAGACTCTTGGCTTTGAGGATATAGGACATACAAGCCCATAGATGCAAGGATTGAGAAATAAAGTTGATTTAGATCTCTTTCTTACAAAGAAAACACATTTTTGGATAAAGACCTCCAAATCGTATCGTCAGTGCTGTAGCTGCAAAAGTGCTGCTTGATGACATAACAAATTAGAGTCTTGCTTCTCTGGCTTCTAGCTGTGGGACGAGAGCTATTTTGAAGCCAACATATTCTGACCCAACAATGCTACGCAGGAATAGAGAACTAATACGTTTTTAATTTATTTTAAAGATTTACTTGCACAGGAAAATGTGTCCCTAATCTAAAAATCTCATATTCCATTTGCATTATTTCTCACTGTTAAGAAGTCCTACAGTATGCAATAGCAGAAAATGCTTGCTATGCAAATACTTTGCATTCACATATATCTATGTTGAGTTCCTGTGAGACCCACCCTTCAGCTGTTGGGTTGGTAATCCTAACATGGAACTCAACAGGCCCTTCACCCAAACAGAGATTGTGCATGGTAAAAATACGTACTATAATGGACACAAACAGATCCATACTGTCAACCCGTTCGGTCTCTGAAGTGGCTCTGCAGGTAATCTGTGTGATTTAAGATTGTGCGAAAGGTGATTGCCTGACGGTGTCTGCAGAGGGATACCGCTGTCATAACTCTCCTCCAGTTTTCACACAGAGAGAAGACTCCGATCGCCATGGAAACGCATACTCTACTCTTTCCATTAGCGGAGGAAGGTGTGAATATGAGACATAGGCACACTCATATGGGGTCTATTGTCACAGGCATGTTTTAATGTCAACATCATGTTCTTGTGTTGACAAATCAAAACGATTTTGGAAAATGAGCTACTGAGAATGTTCACATACGGTGCATGTTATATAACCAAGCGATTCCTTGTTCTTCAACACACATGGGTGAAATAGAATTCAAAAGAAAAAGTCAGGTCAAATCAGGTCAAAAGTCAATGCACAGGGATTTGACAAAGAGCTTATCCAGTGGGACCACCATTTACAAGGATGTCGGCTGTTTGTTGATGATAGTAAATCACAGATAATGATAATTGGGTTTAATTATGACTCAACAGGTGTGCAGATCTTGGCTGCTTTTGGTAATTTATTAAAGAGGATGATTGCTGATGATCAGACTTTGATTTCAATATGCATGTTACTGTTCTGTGCTGAATTATTAACACATACGGTATCTGTAAGCCTTACATAAACTCATGTCTATCTTAAAGTGCTCATATTATGCTCATCTTCAGGTTCATAATTGTATTTAGAGGTTGTATCAGAATAGGTTTATGTGATTACATTTTCAAAAAACACCATATTTTTGTTGTACTGCACATTGCTGCAGCTCCTCTTTTCACCCTGTGTGGTGAGCTCTCTGTTTTAGCTACAGAGTGAGGCATCGCACATCTATTCCATCTTTGTTGGGAGTCGCACATGCGCAGTAGCTAGGTAAGGACTACTAGCCAGTCAGAAGCAAAGTATGAGGGCGTGCCATGCTAGAAGCTAGGCGAGTATTATAACATGTGTCACAAAGCGACGCACGTTTGTCACAGAAGTAAAGGCTGGACTACTACAGAGCTGTTTGGAGCAGTTTGAGAACAGTGTTTTCTGTTGGAGATGGTAAGTCCCTTTGGGGTGGACTTTGGGCTTTTTCACTTTGTAAGGCAAGGCAACGCAGCTTTATTTGTATAGCACATTTCAGCAACAGGGCAACTCAAAGTGCTTTTACAGTGAGTATAAGAAATTAACAATCATTTAAAGAACGGCAACATCAAAAAGAAAGGTCTTCAGCCTTGATTTAAAAGAACAGAGTTGCGGCGGACCTGCAGTTTTCTGGGAGTTTGTTCCAGATATGTGGAACATAAAAACTGAAAGCTGCTTCCCCCTGTTTAGTTCTGACTCTGGGACAACAAGCAGACCTGTCCCAGACGACCTGAGAGGTCTGGGTGGTTCATAGGGTAGTAGCAGATCAGAAATGTATTTTGGCCCTAAACCGTTTAGTGATTTTTAAACCAGAAAAAGTATTTTGAAATCAATTCTTTGAGGCACAGGAAGCCAGTGTAGAGACTTCAGAACTGAAGTAATGTGATCCACTTTCTTGGTTTTAGTGAGGACTCAAGCAGCAGCAGCATTCTGAATCAGCTGCAGCTGTCGGATTGATTTTTTTTTTTTTTTTTTAAATGTCAACTGTCTCCTGAGAGCAGTTAAATGTTTCCCATCATCTCTTTCTTATATGGTTACATACACACACACATACAGACTCACAGTATGCACACACACATACCTTGGATCCATCCACGCTGATGATGCGGTAGCTGTTCCGTGTGCTGTCGTAAAAATAAGAGACAGTGACGGCCTGCTTGCTGGCAGGGACCCAGTTCTTCTTGGTGGTTGGGTCGATTTGGAAGACATGGGCCCTGGTGGTGTAGATCGGCTGCTCCCTGGAGAGCAGAGGACAGAGGAGAGGGATGACATGAGGGAAGGACAACTCCAGATAAGACACACACTATGCAACTACAGGGACACTGTGCTGTGTCTCCAGAGATGCAGAGTCCTTTGAGTCTCAGCACAGACAGACAGGTGATAATGTAACACAAACACTAAATCTTAGCAACCCAAAGCCAGTAGCACATCAACAGCCCCTCCCCTCTCGTAGGCAACAGTAACACATATCTAGGTGTTTGTGCGAGACTGTGCACTTGTATGCATGTGTATGTACTTGCATCTATTGTCTAATGGAAGATGTCCCCTGTGCACCAAATACATCCAAGACAATTGTCTACGTGTGGTAACACGGTTAAACGAGGAGAAGACTCACCGTCTGTGAGAATCAGTAACGATGTAGCCTACAGTGAGTGGTGTGTGGACGTTGAAATGTGGTCAGAGATTAATTTTCCTGACATTTGGAAAAACTGCTTTTATTAAAATCATGTTCAAGAATTTCAGCCATATCACCCAACCCTGTAAGAATTACTTCACGTTGCTTCTCTTTAGGCTTTAGCCGTCTGTAAAAACATTTGCTCAATTCCTAGAAGATCTTTTTGCACAGCTGATTGCACAACAGCTCTTAACCATTTTAGCAATGCTTTTTTAATCTTTTCTGTGGTTGATACGGGTTGTTTCGTGTTTGCCATGGGCACTCAGTGCTGAGTGCCCATGGCGACTTCATAGGAGGAGCATTTTCACTGAAATTAAACCATGACAATTACGGCCAGCAGTTTGAAGTTCTTCCAACACCAACATATAGTCATGAGTGATATGAGGACTAATATGGATGACTAAAGCTATTAACGGCAATGGTAAAATAATGTTTTTAATTAAAACCCTGAAATTAAACCTGCAATAAAGCAATGGTGAGTCACTTTTATAGAGTACAGCTGTATTGGGAAACATTATGTTAACATGACTTCCACCAATCATGGGAACATCAGGTAATTAAAACTCTGCTGAACTACTGAGTCATCTCAATCAGTGACCAACTGCAGCCAGTATCCACATTATTGTCCTTCCTAGTGGTAATGCTATGTCTGGCCATTTTAGCTGATCCACATCAAACATCAAATCTTCTTACTGATTTCAAATCCTTCTGAGTCCTTTATACAATCTATTAAAAGGTTAAACTTGCAAACATCTTTAAATGTCCGAAATAGAATTAGCTATCAAAGCACAACTCAACAATAACTGTGATGGGGAAAAGTTCAAAATCATGTCATCTATCTTTAAGATGGTGAAGTAATCTGCCTCCCAGCATTGAGCAGCTCGCTGCCCTTGTGATCCAGAAGAGCATAAACATGGGGATGAAGGAGCAGGATCAGACCGCCTGTTACACTTGAACGACTGCAGACTGAAAAAAAAAATACAGTGGAAATGTTTCTCCTCTTTATGACATCTACACCACACATACATCTCTTTCTCTCTGTGAACACACACACACACACACACACACACACACACACACACACACACACACACACACACACACACACACACACACACACACACACACACACACACACACACACACACACACACACACACACACACACACACACACACACACACACACACACACACACACACACACACACACACACACACACACACACACACACACACACACACACACACACACACACACATTCTAGGATGGTGTTCAAGTGCAGCTTGTGGTTAAAAATAACCACACTTGCATTCAGTACATTCATAGTCTCAGTTTTTATACAAACTTGACAAAGAAAGAACACCACTGGAGGAAGGGAATAACCACTTACACTTTTTAAACGTAAGTGCTTTACAGGGACTTGGCACAGCAGGTTTAAATTATCCACTGGAAGTTCTTATTTAAAAAAAATGTAAAAAAAAAAATAGGTGAGCGCAGGTGGTTGTAACGCTCCTCTATAGAGTTCCAAGAGCGAAGAATAATTAGATGGAGTGGCTGGATGAGAGGACAGCTCAAGAACTCAATAATGGATGAAGAAGATGGAGGATATGGGGGAGACAGATGGGAAGTACTTGTCCTGCTGGAAGTCAAAATGTGAAGTGAATGTGTCTTTTAGGCTGGGCGAAGTTTACTGGGCACTCACACTGCTTCACACTTATCTTTATAGCCTACTTGAAAAAGTTGGTATATCGCCTCTGTGTTTCTGTCTCAGTGTTTCTCTTTGTCTTATCTTGTTACCTTTTATTTTATTGGTTTGCAGTGTTTACCACAGATTACAAAGCAATTTGTGGCGCGCACCGGCGGGGGGGACAATGACTTCGTAACAATCAAGTATCAAAAACTGAGGAGGACACGCTGTTGGATACTGTCCTCCTTTCCTACTCTTTCTTCAATGCCTAACGAATCGATCTCCCAGTGACCCTCTCTTTCTGCTTGAGCAGCACTGGTTGAAGCCTGAAAATATTGTAAACAAATTAATAAAACTAAAATTACACTGGTCAGACTGTTCAGCTCTGTTTCAGACTGATACCTCCGGTTCAGGCTGGTCCTCATCCTCAACATGTGCCTTTTTCAGTCGCGGAAAATACTTTTCAATACTCATCTGGATTGAAGCAGCAAACATTCAGTGTAAGAGTGAAAAAATGACATAACATTATTTATAATAAGTTTATTTGATTCACAGCTGCTACATATAATGTTTGAACCATGACAACCCAACTGCATTTTACCGCAAACTTGCGACTAGTTAACTTTCTAAAGCAGGCGCTTGTGGGGTCCGGACAGCTTTGTGGGGCCAAAATGCTGGACCCCACAACTTTAAAGGGCTGTTTGAGGGTTACGACTTGGTTTTAGGATTAGGGTTAGAATTAGGTTATGGTTAGGGTGAGGGTAAGGGTTAAGGTTAGGCATTTAGTTGTGATGGATAAGGTTAGGGTAAGGGGCTAGGGAATGCATTATGTCAATGACGGGTCCCCACAAAGATAGTAAGACAGACTTGTGTGTGTGTGTGTGTGTGTGTGTGTGTGTGTGTGTGAGAGAGTGAGTGTGAGTGAGAGAGACGTGTGAGTGACAGAGAGACGGAGGACAGCAGGGAAAGGAAATGCAACTAAACGAATACGCTGTGTGTTGTAAATAGCGTTAAAAAAAATAAATAACGAAATGCAATATGTGGCGGCTGGTGTTGATTGTATGGCGCATCGCCACAAATTAGTCTATATGTGGGAAACACTGGGTTTGTCCTGGCATTTTCTGCATGTCCAGTCACCCTGATACCTTCTTTTTATGTTCTTCCTCGTTTTCCTCATGGTGCATGGTCACACCAAAAACTTGTCGCTTTGCCTCTGTGAGTAAATCCACTGATCGCAGCATTGCGTCTGGAATTAACTGATTTTGGTCTGACATTTTTGATCTGATGGTCTTGGTTATGCTAGCTAGGCCTGTCTTCTCAGCGAGCTGTTTGATGCCCTCTACTTTTTTCACTTCTAATTAATGAAGAGTTCGATTTTGGTCTGCTCATTCTCTGACATGGTAACAGATCACGTTTTTTCTAGCAAACTTCCTACAGTACATCATCACTTTTTGTGTTAACCTTGTCAAATCCTGATACTTTCTAGTATTCTTTAACTTTCTCCATTTGCTTTCCCTTCTTGGCCTGCCATTTACTTTAATGACATAAGGGGGTTCAACTAAATGTGTGAAGTGGGCCCAAGGGTGCTGAGCTGGACACAGTGGCACAGACACACTTTAATTGGTGCAGCTAAAAAACCTCTCACATGCAACAAAACCATTACAAATATTGCATTTTTTTAGAGAATGGGGGATGTGATTAAAAAGATAAGCCTAAATCCAAATCATCTGAGAGCATGTTGTTAAAAAGTCACTAAATTTATTCCAAACAAAAAGCTGCTAAAGCTAGCAAAAACATAAGCACATGCTACTCCAGTATGGCAAGACTAGAGGTTTTATTAACAGGGTACAGATGGTGCCATTGTTGTTGTAATGCAGTACAGCAACTGGCAAAAGCAAGTAGTCCAGAGGACATTCAGTTCAGTATTGCTTTAATGCACTACTTTGAGGTCCCGAACGAAAATAATGTTTGACAGACAGGCAGGCAGCGATAATTCATGAGCTAATAAAGCTTTTACTTCCATTGGGATTATGGTTCTCACAGAAATGAAAGCCTAATAAATTCACTGTCCTTTTTAAGCCTAATCTCAGTCTTCATCTGCTTTGGGAACAACAAACCCCATTATACAGATCACTGTTGTCGCTTTACATACACAAACAAATACAAAATGTACACACACAAACACACACACGCTGACCTTTGCAGCAGCAGTGTCTGGAGCCAGCTCACACTGGCAGTGGAAGAGAAGTGAAAGGCCACTGCTGAACACATGGATGCACTCAAACAACTGTTGGTCGAATCAAGTGATCTGCTTTTCCGAGATAAAAAGCATTAGATTGATTGATTGTACTGGATAAAAAAGAAGAAGACGACATTTGGGACTTTATGAACGCTGGATTCTTTCTCCCGCTGACTGACGGTTGCGCTGTCCCCATCTGGTGCTTTAAATAATTTACAGGTGTGTGTGTGTGTGTGTGTGTGTGTGTGTGTGTGTGTGTGTGTGTGTGTGTGTGTGTGTGTGTGTGTGTGTGTGTGTGTGTGTGTGTGTGTAGGGGGGAGGTTTAAGTAAGTACTGCACTGTCAATCCCTATGTGCACCTAAACACCCACATCAGGCCCACCCACACTGATGATGCAGCAATCGTGTTGTGTACCGGCAAAAGAATAAATTAAAAATGAAGGAATGCGCTGCCAGCCAGATACCTGAGGACTAAGTCAAACTGTACCTATAAATATGAACCTTTCCTTTAACATTTAGTTCATCTATTTCACAAAAAGTTATGATGGCACCCTATTACTATGGTTTCAACTCTGAAGAGGATAAGTGTTGCAAAAAGCTTCCTTGTTAGTGTGCTAAATAAATGCACTAGAATACCTTTTGAGAAGAAAAATATGGTGAGTGATGCATAACTAAGCCTGCCTGACTCGTGTTCTCTTAAATCCTTTTAAATGTTAGCTTGATAACTACCTGTGATTTAGCCAAACACTCTCTGTATTCTCAAGAGTTTAAGTGAAGCTTGCTGAGAGAAGGATAATCCTGCTGCTTAAAGACGACATTTTAAGATAATGCAGGATGACACCGTACCCTGAGAGAAGGTGTGAATAACAGCAGCTTTTATCTTTGATTAAAGAGTGAAAAAAACAGCCTCATTCAGATTTCTGAGTTTAAAGAATTCACTCCAGGCTCATTCCCCAAACAAACTTTGCCCATCAATCACAGTCACCTATCTCTCTGTCCGAATGAAACGGACACGTCAGCTGTTTAGATTAGTGATTAGTGATTAGGCAATCTGATGTCAAACACGGGCTTTGTAGCCTATTTGACAGAAATCAGCAGTCTCAGCAGCTTCAAATACGTGCACTGCAACATTCTTTACGTTCCTACAGAGAGCGAACGTAATGTTGCTTTACCAGCTCCAGTAATCACACATGTGAGGTATCAAATATAACTACGCACATTTAGAGATAAATGAGTGCAAGGGTTGAGTCTGACAATGCAGCAGGGCAATGCAGTCAAAAATTAAATATAGACTTATGTATGCTGTATATTTGATTACTTTTGTTCCTTTTACATGATAAGTTGAAGACTTTCCACTGTGAAATGTTAGTGAAATAAGTGTTTTTCTCTACCCTGACAGTATTGTTACACAGGTGTGAAGTCTCCCTCTAAATGGGTCAGCAGAGCCATAGTATCAACACACAATGTCTGGGTTTTACACCATGTTTCGATTGTGAAAACGGGCTGAGGAGAAATAAACTAGTCAACTGTACATCCAGGTACTATCGGGTGCAGACCCACAGGCACAATGATATGAATAAGCCTTTAACGCTTTAATAGGATATCTTCATTAGCGAGACAACATCCCTCTGCCAGTGGGACTTCATCAGGTTTCCCCTCTGAATCCTCCAGGCAAAACACAAACCTGAAAAGACATTTTCAGTGAAATGCACCACATTATTGTCACTGACCTGACGTAAATACACAGTGCAGCAAACTTGTCTTATTGACAAAAGACAACTTTGGGAGCATTATAAATTTTTTAGCATGCTGATGTGCATAATCTACGAGCAGTGAACACAATACATTACTCCAGTCTCCACCACTTCAGGTGCTGAAGTGTCAAATTCACAACGGCCGAGTTGCACTAAAGCAAGACAATCCCAGGCTACATCAATTACTTAACATAATTATATTACAGGCAGAATACGTATAAAATGCTGTCCTTGAACCTAAGTGGTCTGGCTAATACAAGAAATTTGCATTCCTGTCTGTTGAAAGTACTTAAGTGACGAACGCTGCATTACTTACTTGTCAAATATCAGTACAGTACGGGAAGGACAAGTGAGTTAGAGCACTTATACTTCATCACTTTATCTGCTGGTTCTGATGACAATAAACTAAGTTACAATTGTTTTTTGGTGGCACCGAGTAACAAAAGAACATCTCCCAAATCTCTCAGAGAGAGAAAATGAAAAACTGATCTTGGATCACAAGTTGCACAGATCTGGTTGTATAAAAATGTCATATTAGAAACAAATGTGCAGCATTCAGTCGTGAAGACAAATGTTTTTTTTTTTAACATTTTATTCCAATCATCATCTTGTGACTTTAGGGGGGTTTCAACCCCCAGGTTAGCAACCGCTGGACTAAATGGTTAATCAAAAGAAAAGCTATATTAATTCATAAATAATTTACTTATTTGCTTCTGTCTAACTTCATTGTTATCCTACATTTTAACTATATTGGTATTAAACTGTAAACTTAACATTTGTATGACAATTTGAAAATTGTACCGTGTTTAAAATTATTTGATTTTGTCACAGTTTTTAATTATTAAAAGGTGACCTTCATTATTGCTACCAATGTTTTGGCATTATACAGTATACCTGGACTGTACCTCATGCCAGTACAGCTCATTAAACTGACATGCAACAAAGGCAGCAGGCCAGATTCAAACCAGCAACCACAGCATGTCCTCCTCCACCACACTGAGCCTATAGGGTGCAGAGTCCAACCTAATCAAACCTAATCTGAAAAAGGAAGTGATGAAGTATCCACAGAAGCACAGCATGGCAGCAGATGGCCTCCTAGGTCTCAACCATCTGGTGAGGAGACGTCCAATCCGCCGTCAGTATGTCGCCTTTCATTTACCATGATTCTTAAATAGCAAGACCTGCTTCTGCTCCCCTATCACACCTCTACAACATTCCCCTCCACAGACAGAGAACATGCACTCTGATTAGGCTTACAGTCCACTGTCCTGCCCGGGCAGCCAAGAGACCCACTGCCACGTCACATGTCACACAGCCTAATCAATGAGTGTTAAGCCTTTAGCTGTCACTCTCTGGCCAGCTAGGAGATTATCATCTATCCCTGTGTCAGGGCTGCTCCCAGCGTGGCTTATTTTAAATAGCAATATGCTGATTGCGTTGCTGTCTGTGTGACCGCTTATTCAGTAAGGAGAGGCTTTCGGGCAATCAGAGAGGCAGCGCTTAAGCTGCAAAACTGTACTTCACCTTCTTTCCTACTGTTAACAACATTTCCTTAGTGTCGCATTGCCAGACCTCCCCCCACAGCGCTGCGGAGGAAGGTCTGACTAGTCCACAGAGCATTAAGGGGTAGGAGAAAAACATGCTCTGGTTTATTGCCATTTCTTTAAACCAATCACAATCGTCTTCGGCGGCATTAAGCGCCTACGCAATAACGTTACCTAGCTGCAAAAAAGCATCAGGAAGGAACTTGTTTTTGTGGAATGTGCTCGTTCAAAAGTTGTTTCAGTCGTGCAACAGAAAACTCAGATTGGACAGATAGTCTAACTAGCTGTCTGGATTTACCCTGCAGAGATCTGAGGAAATGTTAACCATAGTCCCCATAAACAGACTGGAGTTTAGAATACCAACACAAAGAAAGTGGAAGGTGACAGACACCTGGCGGATCTTCCAGCGGCATAGAAGCAATCCCATAAATGAATTGTCGTCGATATAGACTAACATTTCCTCATCCTCTTTAAATTTAGCAATCTTGAAATAGGCTGTATTTGATTTGCTGGACATGCCACACACATATTTTATAATAATACATTCTAGGAATGGGCAATATATCGATATTATGTCAATACTGTGATATGAGACTAGATATCGTCTTAGATTTTGGATATCGTCATATCATTCTATTTCCTGGTTCTAAAGGCTGCATTACAGTTAAGTGATGACATTTTCCAGACTGATTATACCAGACTGTTAGCTGTTCTATTATTTGCCTTTAACCACTTAGTCATTATATCCAGATTATTGATGGTTATTTATCTAAAATATAATTGTGAAAATATTTTGTCAACGCTACAATATTGTCGCAATATCGACATTAAAAAGGTACTTGGTCAATAATTGGGATATCTGATTTTCTCCATACAGCCCAGCCCTAATACATATACTGTATTGTGCTTTATAAATGATGTGGAAATGACGTGATGAATAACAAATGTGTTACGGTCAAAAGGGTAAACACGGATTCATTGATCATTAAAATCATTGTTAGTTGCAGCACTAGAAATGATTAAAGTCAATTGACAGAAAATGAATCTACAACAATTTATTGATCGTTCAATATATTTCTTAACCAAAAATGTCAAACGTCTGCTGGTTCCAGCTTCTCAAATGTAAAAATTTGCTGTTTTTTTTTATCTTCCAATGAATATTTTGAGTTTGGGGCTTGTCAGACAAAACAAGTATGTTGAAGACGTTAGGTTAGGCTCTGATAACTTGTGATGGGCATTTTCACTGTTCTGACATTTGAGGGCTAGACAATTAATTGAAAAAAAAAATAAGAAAGTTAATGGATAATGAAAATAATCCTAAATTGCAAATTCTACCAGTTTGTGACCCTAAACCGTGACTTTAGAGAATGGCTTGCCAAATGTAATTTCCTGGGAGCTGTTTGTCTCTGCCTTCCTAAAAGGTATTTAGCTGTCAAGTGACATTACTGGTTGACAGTGACTGAAACCAGGGAACCGGACAAAGGCAACTTGCTGTCACGTCTCTGTCAGTAGGTGCGGCCACCTGTCTTGGACTGGCTGCCTTGCTGCTGCTGCTGGTCCACTGGGAAGTTTCATCATGACACTCTATACTACTGACTCTCTCGCTTTCAAACCTGCTGGGTGAGCATGCAACACTACTGAGAGAGTCAAGACTGATGAACCGGTTTCTTACACATTGAAAAAACTAAACATGTCTGCTCAGGAGAAACAAGCTCTGTGGCAATGGGTGGCACGTTTTATTTAATGATTGAATGCTTTTTTTTTTTACATAAATCAAGGTTCCTTTATGTCGCAAATGGAGGCATTCGTGAAGTTTACATACATTATTCAGGGAAAGGTTTGATTCTGAAATACATTAAATTGCATTGTTATTATTGCAGTTTCTAAGTCAAATAAATGCCATGAAAACAGGAGTAGGTACTCCAGAAAGATAAGCCTACATGTAGATGTGAAGTAAGCTATAGTGATTGCATAACTAATGGCATTGGGCCACAGAGTCAACATTCACACCACAGTAGACTATGAGGGCAAAATAATATACAGTACCCTGTAAACAACTGTGGGAGTGCAACTACACCTCCAACTCTGTGGACACACACACACACACACACACACACACACACACACACACACACACACACACACACACACACACACACACACACACACACACACACACACACACACACACACACACACACACACACACACACACACACCAAGAAGTAGGCTACCATCTCTCCTTATTAGTGGGCAGTGTTTACTCTGCCACCTCCGTATCATATCAAAACCATATTCCATGCAGACAAATAAGGGGGATCAGAAGTGTTCAGAGGAATTAAACCATTCCACCTATTTTTTGCTACAAAATAAATAAGAATTAGAAATATGGCATCAAGCACACATGAAATCGAATATCTCGCAGACAGCTTGAACAAGCCGAAGTCACCTCTTAAATTACCCACATTGTCGAATAATCTGGATATAAAAGAGTAAATTCAATGGGGTCTTCCTCTGCTCCCAACACGCACAGACACGCTTTTGGTAACAACGGCAATGGTAAAGAAATGTATTCAGACGCTTGACAGGTAAACTAAACAGTTGTAGAGATATTTTGCCGTTTCACCGCGCGCACATACATAGCTTATTATTACAATCAGAGCAGGTGAGGCGTCAGGAGAGGCGCTCTGAAGGGCAGCGCTTTCTGGATTACTCACCCCATTGCCGCGGACTTGAGGAACAACTCCTTTAATAGGCTCTATTGGCTGCGAGTCTGGAGGAAATACTGTTTTAAAGCGCAGTCAAAGTCCGCAGATGATTAGCGGTGCAAAAGAGTCCGCCTGCTTCGAACAAGTCCTCTTACTGCTGAGAGACAACTGAAATATGACAGCACGTAAAACTCGATTCACCAGGGTTGAATCTCTCTCTCTCTCTCTCTCTCTCTCTCTCTCTCTCTCTCTCTCACACAGAATCCCAGTCATTTCAGGAAGTTTTTCTCTTTGCTTTTCCTCTTCAGATACGTGACAAACTAAATCCCAGATCGGAATGTTTCTTCCTCGCTATCTTCAAACAATCGGCGTTGATGAATTAAGTTAATGCATTTCTCTCCTGCGCAGAGTTTCTTCCTCCCCAACGGGATTGTGTCATATGAAGGGCGGCAGCAGCGACACGGAGCGGCTTCCACCTGCTCACGCTTCTGCCACATTCCACCCACACTAAAAGCTGTTAAACCGGTTTCAGTCAAAGTTTTAGCCCAAATTGTGGACCGAAACCGAAATAAATAAATGAATAAAACATGCTGTTAAAAAAAACAACCAACAACAATCATTAGTTTCCTAAATCCAGAGGTGCACTTACATGTTTTTAAGTGACTTCGATGGCTTTTCAGAAGTTGGTCCTAAATTAGCCTGGCTAAGCCAACAAGCATGCCTAACGGTTAGCTACAGCTTTACTCATTAGCATTTTCCGTTAAAAATATGTATCAGCCTAATAACTTCGGTTTATATTTGACCGTTGGTGTATTAAATTGCCTATCAGAATTTAAACGATTTGAAGCGTGACCGTTGGTCCTGTTTCAACTGGCAGGTAACAGCTATATCAATCACTGGCAGGTGCGTGCATAGACATATATAGCTATGTCTATGGGTGCGTGCGCTCCCGGAACTATTCAAATATGTTTATTTGTTCCGAAGGAAGGGTTTCGGCGACGTACTGGTCTGGGACATCTTCCAAGAAAAGTCGTTTCCTGACATAAGGTATAGCTAAGTTTGTAGCGAAAGCAAAAATCATTCGTGTCGTGCAAAGGTGTGCTTTCAAATCTGTTGTAAAAATGATTTTATTGTAGCTTTTGTGTTGTATGTGCTATAGCTAACATTAGCTAATCGCGTCCAGATGTGTCTAGTACTCGTTGTTCAGCATGGGGGATTTAGCTTGCAGCATAGGAAACACAAGACACATCAAAACAGTACTGTTATCCGCCAGTAAACCAAATAAAAACGTGTATATGCTAGACGTGTTTATTCGTCTTGTTGTGATGTCCAGTGCTTCTTTAGCTTTTCATCTGTCATTGCAGCATGGCCGAGACCAATGAAAACCTGAAGAACTACGAGGAGATATTTGCCAACAGATTTTCACCAGACGACAAAGAATACCAGCAGTATCTGAATCGTCCAGCTGACATCCCACCCATCGTCGAGGACTGGAGGAGTCGTGGAGGTGGAAACCACAGAGGCAGGGACAGGTAATGTAACTTTTATATCTGTAACTTGCTCTTAAAATGTTGCCAAGACCGCTACATACTCTCTAATGTACATACGTTTGCATGGTTGGGTTAGCTAGTCCTGTATGTATTATGGCTATCATGGTTAATTAAGACTACTAACTAATTATGTCTAATAACCAGGTGATCTGAGTTTGGGGACATTTGAGAGATGGAACAGGCTGTTTAGTGGTTCCATAGTTTCATTTTACTATTCATCTATTTTTTATTTTATTTTTTTATTCCAAATAAGTCTGACTGACCAGGGGGTTAGGGGTTTACAACCTGTATGGTTGTCTGGCTCCTTGTCCTTTTTAATTCATTTAACCTTTTTAAATAATATTTAATAATACATATATATATTTATTATTATTATTAATAATAATAATAATAATAATAATAATAATAATAATAATAATAATATATTTTTGGCATTTCGGCCTTTAATTGATAGGACAGTTGTACACATGAAAGGGGGGAGAGAGGGGGAAGACATGGAGCAAAGGGTCGGATTCAAACCTGGGCCGCTGCGCTAAGGACTGAGCATTGGTACATGGGGCGCACACTATAACAAGTGAGCTAACAGGGCGCCCCTAACCATTATTTGAAATGTAGCTACAAGAGCTATTTCTCTCTTTATCCATTCAAGGTTACAATTCTTAGCTCTTTCTTCTCCAAAAATGCTCCCATCAACTGGCTGTACAGTTTAAAAATTTGACCAAAAATCGTCTCTGTTAATATCTTGAAGATGAATTACGGTATATTGTGGGGCTAAAACCATGATTATTAGTGTTTCTCTCGTTTTTAGGTGAGATTTATTGATTTCAGGTTACAAAGTAAGGTTTTATTTAGATTGCACATTTCTATAGAAGACAAGTGATTTAAAGACAAAAACAACAGTCATAAAATAAAGACACAATATTTAAGTAAAAACAATAAGGCAAATCTAAACAGACAGAAACTCTACTTGGAAGATTAGTCTTTAGTTACTTTACTGCTTTTACATGCACTTCCGTAATAACCATGTTATGGTTGACTTTGTCCTCTAACCTGATTTTGTAACCATCATGTAAAGGAGAAATCTGGTTTCTTTAATCGGGTCAAGAGGTTAGAGAAATGGCAGTGAACATAGATTTACTCTGAAGAAACTATTCTTTCATATTTCTTGGCTATTAAAATGTCTTTTTACTTGTTCCATGTATTTAAAAAAAAAAAAAAATGTTATTCTTTGTACCGGTTCCATGCATTAGTACATGTTATTGAAGGCTGATTCATGTTGGTCTCATCTAGGTACCAGGACCGTCGAGGTCGTGGTTGGGGAGGAGGTCGAGGTTGGGGAGGAGAACATCGTGGGCAGCAACACTGGCATGACCGAGACCGAGACAGAGACAGGCACTGGGGACATGGAAGTGGGTATCAATCAGGCCCTCCAAGCTCCAACCAGGGATACAACTCCTATCATCAGAGACCACATTATGACCGCTGATATCTACTCTAATCTCTCGGGTGTTAACAGTACAGTCTTACAACTTGCATTCTTGACTCTCATTTCCAGTCTCATAACCGGAGTATAAGGCACAAGGGTTGAGCAATATTAATAATGTACTGTTGAACATTGTAATTGTGTGGAACTTTTTTTAAATATTGTGACAGTTTTTTTGTCAGAATTAAAAATGCAAAGCCAATATGTAGTCCAATCTTTCCGAGAATTATTTCTGAAATGTGACAGCAGAAGATAACAGATCCTGTTTGACTTCCACTTACCTTTTTACTATACCAAAATACAGCCATTCTTTCCCACATATCTAGCTCAGCCCTGAAATTATAATACATATTAATTACATTTTTGGAAATGATAATAAGAACATAATTGCAGTTTTCAATACTGGTGCTCATTAAAAATGACAAAAGTAACATTTCTCTTATAAAATTTCAGGTATGTGGGCTGTTTTGATTATTACATTATACGTTGAACTTTTGTGTTCAGATAGTTTTGCAGCTACATCTTTACATGCTTTTTGGGTACAGTGTTGTTGCAAAGAGTGAATCTGAATTTCCAGATAATCTGTTTGTAATGCAGCTTTATTTTTTGTGTCACAACATTGTATAATGATACTGATGAACTGTTTTTAATAAACATGTATTTTCTGAATTAGTGGGTTCTGTTTTGTAAGGTTATAGGGCTCAAGTTTAACAAAGTTGAGCAGTGTCAGTCCTTGTCAGCATAACATTAAGTATTCTAGGGATTAGGTATTGAAGGGACGCACCCATATTAAGCACTGGATCAATATCGAGGGGATCTCTCAAGTTCACCTGTTTCTGTAATTAAATATGGCTTATTCTGTCCTCTTCAGGCCACTTAAATCCTTCAATTGAAATGGAAGGAAAATGTACTCTGCGTTTGAATTCCCCACAACTAATGTTCACAAAAAGACCAAGCCAAAAAGGTTAGGAGCCATGGATTTACAGGTGGACATATTGCTTTAGAATTGGGGTCTCAAACTAGCTGCCCAGGTGCCAGATCTGGTCTGTAAGACAATTTTGTCTTACAGACCCTTACTGACTATAAATAAAATTTAATTGGCCCCCATGAAAGAGAATAACCTAACCAGTGGCCCCTAGGTAATTTGAGTTTGATGTAATTAATTGTGTTTCAAAACTCGCTTCAGGCTCAGAAATGAAGAATTTACTGAAGCACCAGTTTCTCTGTTTCAGCCTTTAATGTCAGTCTAATGGATGGCACATTAAACCAGATGGCCAGAACAACTGTGTGGAGGGAAAGCAGCATTCACAGTAAATGGCTCAGCAGAAGCCCAAGAACAATAGTTCACATTGTGAAAAGCAACTGAAATATTTATTTGCATCATTAATACATTATTGCTACATGCATCATTGGCTATGGCATATGTAGCTCATTGCCTAAAGATGTCAGCGCTTGTATATCTCAGTCCTTTCACAGCAGATCTCAGTTAAGTAACAAATGGTAACTTTGGACATATTGCTCCACTCCACTGTTCCACAACATAAGCAGACACACTCTGCATTGTTTAATGCTTCCTGAATTCTGTGGTTCCTATTTATGGCCATGGGGAAGACCTGGTTAACTGTTCATTTGGACTTCAGCAGTGCAATCAGCTGTGGTGATAAGAGACGGAGGAGGTTAGGGAGAAAGTGTGTGGGGGATGTGCTGAAACACAGCGAGGAAGGCTGCAATTGCCACTGTAATCAGTTTAGATTAGAGAAACTTCACCCCAGATTGATGCATCTTCACAGGGCAGGGGTTTGCTGGACAGAGAAGGAGACAGTAAAAGTGAAACAGATTTATTGGCAAAGATATATAAAAATGTAGGCTAACTGTAACTGTGTAACTGTTGCTCTTTGGTGGCACAGTATATACATTAGATTAGTGTCGAGGAAACAAACATGCTTAACATTTCACAGTTAGTGAAACATTTTTGTTAGACACCTGTCTGTTAAATATAAGGCTACAGCCAGCAGCTAGTACTAGCCTGGCTCTGTCAAAAGGTTAGAAATGAGCAAACTAGCACCTTAAAAGTTAACTATCATCTTGTTTGTTTAATCTGTACAAAAAGTTAAGTGTAAAAATAAAATTTTGTGAGAGGGTTATGTGCCAGATTATTTCTGTCACTTCATGGGGTGAAAAAGCACATTTCCCAAAATTTGAAATCATTCCTTAAATGGTCAGGCAAAATCATATTTCTTGTAGTCCAGACTGAAATATCTCAACAAATATTGGATGGATTGCTGTGAAATCTTTAACAGGCATTCACGGTCTCCAGAGGATGAAGTCTACAGACTTGATCCCTTGACTTTTCCTTTAGCACCACCATGATGTTTACATTGGGCATTTGACATCTGCAAAACTAATATCATTCCCATGAGCCTAAGCTGTACTTCATGTTTAGTGCTATTTAACCCTTGTGTTGTCTTCGTTTCAACCTTAAAAAAAACATTTTCACAATTTGTTTTTGCTTTTTCCAATGTTTTAAATTTAAAAAAAATTCTTCTACACATTTTCAGTGCTTATTTCTACATTTTATGATATAAAACAAAAATTTAAAACGGGCCAATGTGACCCGAAGTCAACACAAGTGTTAACAAATGTTAGCATGCTAACATGCTAAAGTTATTTTATGATGAATGGTGAACATAAACATTACACCTTTTCACATGTTAGCATGCTGATGTTAGCATTTAGCTCAAAGCACCGCTGTGCCTAAGTAGCCTACAGCCTCACAGAATCGCTATCACCTCTGTCTTTTGGCACTTTTTCTGTGTGAACACACTACAAACTCAAAATCTGCTTTGAATTTGTATGTAGTATGGAGTTTTGGTAGAGAACTAATATTAGAGTTCCAAATGAAAACAGCTGAGTGAGATACATTGACATGCTCCTGAAATCCTCGGGACCTCGACCCTGTGTTAAGTTCACACGGCTACCAAGACTAATCCACGGGTCAACGTGTAAATCTGGTCCTTAGGGTGCCACAGGTATCTTACTCATTCACAGCACTTATCTTGTCAATAGAGCATAGCATTTGTATTTTAGCTTTTTTTTCTGCCCCCTATAATAACATCCATTGCCTATTACATTTTATTACATTTTAATAAGCTGTTAATGCAACATGAGGCTTGGAGAGTGTAAGAGAAGGAAAACAATAGAGAGAGCCACAGTGAGGGACCAGTGAGAGTCCACTCTGCCTAGTCTGCCAGGCTGTCAGGCTTCATATGGCCTGTTTGGGACGATGCAATGTGACAGCAATGGAGACAGTGTGCTGGGGGCCATGTCCTTGATGATGAACTTATCCACTACAGTAATCACATCCCCCCCCCATACAGACATACACGTGTGCACACAAAACACCACAACCTCTCCACCAACACACACACACACACACACACACACACACACACACACACACAGACAGACACCACATGCCCCCACCCCCTGCAGCACTCGGCGACCTACATCTGGTGTGGGAGAGTGCAGGGACTAAGGATGGCCCAGGCCAGCCAGCCCTCAGTAGGCAGTGTTCATGTAGCATGTGACGTGTGTGAATGGTGGAGTCTTTCTGTTGAAATAAAGGCCCCCAGCTTTGTTCGGTACATCCAGATCTGTACACAGTTGCACACCCGTCACATGAACACAAACACATGCAGATAGTAAGCATGCACTCATACATGCACTTTGACTTAAGAAAAGACCCTAATAATTGCTGCTGCAGATTAGATCTGATGACATCTTGTCCCATGCTCATCCAACTGCATGCTCCTTAAGTTAATCATGCAGCCGCTCAAGTCATCCATGTAAAGACAGTGGACTATGCTGTCAAAGGGAGCTTGTTAGTCTGATTGTATTTTCTACAGGAAGGCGCAGGCTTTAACAACACTCAGTGGTGGAAAAGGTACTTAGATTCTTTACTTAAGTAAAAGCACAAATACAATAACGTAAAAATTACTCCATTGCAAGTAAAGTACTTTCAAAACCATATTTAAGTAGGATATTACAGTACAAGTATCAAAAGTCAAATTACTTTTTTTGTGACATTATGAGATTACTGATGCATCAATGCACATGTAGCATTTTACTGTTATAGCCGCTCGAGGTGGAGATGGTTTAAACTACTTTATATACAGGTAGTTTAGTCCAGTGGTTCCCAACCTAGGGTCCAAGGTTGATAGATCATTCTAAGGGGGTCATTAGATGAGGAATTGGGAACTATTGGGAGAGGAAAGAAGAAAAAACAACCACAGCTACACACTGCTTATTGTAAGAGATCACAAGCCACAAAGTTTGTATCTAATAAGTGGATCATATTTTATGTAAAATTGTTGTATGGAAATTAACTAGGAGCTGTTAAAATTATGTAGTAAAGTAAAACATATGTTATCCTCTGAAATTGAAAATGATAAATTAGCAGAAAATGGAATTACTGAATTAAAAAAGTATCTTAAAATTGTACTTAAATGCAGTACTTGAGTAAATGTACTTTTTTTTGTTACTTTCAACCACTGTGAATGCAGCCACACACATTAAAGTAAGAAATATTCTTTCACTTGTTATCAAAACGTTCTTGTCCATCTCCAGAACCAAGAGCTTTGTGAGTACCGAGCTCCAATCAACTGAGCCATCTGCCAAGACGTTCCATCCACTGTTCAGTCCATCCATCATCCAAACATGTGCTTTGCTCCAGGGACAGGCTGACATGACATCTGAATCACACACAACACACACTACACTGATAACCTTTTCAGTGTAGCAGAAATGATGCTGGTTAGTGAGTAATGTTTGACTGTCAAAAATGCAACATCTCAGCCATCTTTCTATTTTCTTTGAGGGAGGGACATTCTTAAATTCACAGTGTATTACATGGAAATGTAGTTTTCATTCTTCAGCCTGCTCTATGCTTACTGCCAACAAGGCTGCAATCAGACTTCAGGATGACGAGCATCAACACCATGCAGAGCACCTTATCAATCCCCCGCTGAACATATTTACATTATTGAATACTAATGAAAGTCACACTTAAAGGGCACAGGCATAAATTGTCTATGAATAGAACACATGTTCCTGTTTTTGGCTCAAAATAGGTACACTCAAGGAATTTGGTTCATGTTACTTGCCATGGTGGCTTGGTAACTAAAGCACCTGATCATACCTATCATTGTGCTAAAGAAAGTAGATTCTACTAAGACAAAAATATGACATGGTAAGAAATGTTAAAATCTGACTTTATTATTATTATTTTGATGTAGAATTTCATAATAATTTTTATCATGAATAACTTTTATTTCTTCTATTATTGGCAGAAATGGGCTTCCAAAGTATGCAATAAAAAAATTAAAAAAAATCCTAAAAACGAGAGACAATGCAAAAATGAACTTTTAACAACTGAAGAAGTTCAAATTGAGGAGGGTGATAAAGAACTGACAAGAAACACTTTACGTCTCGATCTCTTATAACCTTAAAGAAAAATAGATTATACCAAAAAGAAAACTCTACTATGAAGAGGGATACAAGAACAATATCATCAATCACTATTAAGGAAATATGGAGTAAATTGTCTAATATTACACAAGACGTTGGTCTGTTGTGTATGTAATTTTATTTTCCCTATACACCTGTCTACCAGGTGTGCATGGACTTTTCATCACATCAACTTTCTGTAAAGCTTGTATTTTAAACAGTGACACAGAAAAACAACAATGATCTTCCTCTTCTCTTTCCTCCTGTGAAATATGAAACAAAAGCTTGAACCAAAGCAGGGGGTTATGTTATGGTGAGCGGGGGATAGTGGACCCAAACGCAGGGAGAGGGCAGGCAGGAAGGCGGAAGGTTTGAACGTGAGGATTTATTGGGAACAAAAAAACGGCAGCACAGAGACTGGAAAAACTCACAGGGAAAAACTCACAAAATAACACATGGAATAATACTTCACTAACAGAGGCAGGGCAACGGACACAAAACGATTTGACAAGAGACAAAGCAAACACAGGGGCTAAATAAACTAGGTAACAAGCCATATGTAACAAGCAGACACAGGACAGGTGACACCGGGGCTGGGGAACAGGTGGAGCACATTAGACAATCACACAGGCGGGAAAACACAGGAAGCAGAACTAGACATGACAAGACAGAAACCGGACTATCACAATAAAACAGGAACCAGAAATAATCACCAACGAACAGGAATACACAATACAAACAAGAATACACAGTTAAAACAGGATAAACAGAAACACACAATGAGCAGGGGAATAAGGAACATAAATATACACAACAGGAATATACAAAACCAGAGAACAATATACAAAACAGGAAATCTACAAAATAACAGGCAACAGAAATGTCCATAACCATCACCATGATGCTCAGTCCAATAAGTGTGTATGTGATAATTAATTACAAAACAGTCTTACATCATTAGAATACAGATTGCATAATTCTCACCAGCAGGACAACTGTGGAAACACACACACACACACACACACACACACACACACACACACACACACACACACATACACACACACACACACACACATACACACACACACACACACACACACACACACACACACACACACACACACACACATAGTGTGTTTCACTATCTTTGTGGGGACCCGTCATTGACATAATGCATTCCCTAGCCCCTTACCCTAACCATCACAACTAAATGCCTAACCTTAACCATTACCATCACCCTAACCATAACCTAATTCTAACCCTAATCCTAAAACCAAGTCTTAACCCTCAAACAGCCCTTTAAAGTTGTGGGGTCCAGCATTTTGGCCCCACAAAGCTGTCCGGACCCCACAAGTATACTGTATTCCCGGTTTTTGGACCCCACGAATATAGTTAAACAAGAACACACACACACACACACACACACACACACACACACACACACACACACACACACACACCCCCACACACCCCGTCATCCCTGCGGGGTGATATTGTTGTGAAGTGGTCACACCTAGAGCTGGGTCTCACACATCTCACATCAGGACATTCTGTATAAATGTTTTTAAATTGATTACAGCCACTGATTTCAGGACGACTGATTAAGCGCGGTCTTGGACTGACCCAATTCACCCTAATGTGGTTTAATCCAACTGCAGGAATATTGGAGATAGAATAGCACTGAATGAAGCCCTGATTTACTTAATTTAATATCTCTTTAATCATCTTCTTTACACATCATCTACTGCATGTGTATAGATGGATATGGATTCATATGCACTACCTTCTTCTCCGTCGTCTGGACTGTGTAGGTTTTTATAAATATAAATTAAATGAAATTTGTATTGTGAGAAAGATAGGCGTAGTAATGAGCTCTGACTTCAGCCTATCTGCTGATATCTGCTCATTATTTTGTGGCTGTTTACGCACTCAGGTGCGTTACTGTTTTCAGATGATCAAATTAGGATATATATTATTCCATTGTAGTTTTCCAACATATAACAAACAACATAATAAAACATGAAACCAAAGCCTATATGTTCCAAACTCTCTTCATGATATTAATGTAGGCTACAAACAACTGAGAAACTTGCTTTTTAAGGCGTCTTTGAATATGATGTCCAGTTTGACCAAAGAATTTGCCCTCACGAGGAACCAGATTTGTGCTACAGATGTAAAATGGGATGGAAAAAAGCCTTTCTCTCTGTTGCTTATGCAGCAGAGGCATAAATACTCTCTGCTGCCGTCAGTGTTCAAAAAGAAGGCTCAAACCAAGAGACGGTCCATTCTGCTGCTATCTACCCACACACACCCACACACACACAAAAACACATTACTGACATGGATTTGTAATCTAATAGCTGTAAGAAAATGCTTGAGTTATTCCCCATAAGCTTCGTATTTGGCTTTTAATGCCTTAGTATCAGTGGAAACTTCCCTCTGATAATTTTCACAGCTTTCATGAAGCTATCTTTTTCTTCAGACCTTGAACATTTTTTTCTTCATAACACAGGTGAGAGGAGAGGACTGTCAGTGCTGTGGTCTATTTGTCATAATGGTTTCTTGAGCATTTTGTGTCTGGTGGGTGGTGAAAACCTGTCTCAAACTGATTTTCTTGTTTTTTTATATAAAGCCTGTCTAAGTGGGCAGTCAGCGGGGAAAAACTCTCAAGTACCGGTGACTCACCTGACAGCCTCCGTGGATCACTCTCGCCAGAGCCCACTCACAGCTGTCGAAAGTGGCCTTGTTTCCATCGCCTTTCTTGTATGAATGTACAGATGATGAAATTCAAGAGCACCTTATCGCTGTGCTGTAGAATTTATGTTCACTGGCAAAATAAGAACAGAGCACATCCAGCAATAAATAATCTGGTGTTATTAAGAGTTGCGTTTGGATTTAGGAGGCACAACTGAGGCTAAAATGATAATGCTGATTGTTTTCTTATAGTAGTTATAGTTTGATTTTAGGACAATGCTTTGCTGCACTTTTGGTATTTTAAGCTTTGAGGATCTTCAATTAACTTTTAATTAGGTAACATATCCAAATACTTATTTCACTACTGGCTGTTTCTACCCGCAACCCCTCCTCACAAAGGAAGTACATTTACTCAAGTGCTGTATTAAATTCCACTTTGAGGTACTTTACTTTCCATTTTCTGCTACTTTTTACTCCATTACATGTATTTCTATAGTTACCTTTCAGATTCATATTTTACATATAACATAGGATACGCTTATACAATATAACACATTGTGACCTCTTAGAATATTTCAGTGTCTAGTTGGGGCTTTTTATTATATTTGAGAGGTGAAATTATTCAATATTTCACAAAAAAATTTTGTAGCAGAATTTAGTTTTTTCTTCTTCCAACCCCATTAATCATCTCACAACTTCTCAGATGAAGACTTATATGTTCTTGTATTTTTATTTTTATTTTAGTTTTATATAGCCTACCTCTTATTTATTCTTTTACTTTCTCTACTTATCTGCACTATTGCTGTCTCAGTACTGCTGTAACAACCTGCTGTATTCCCCTCTGAATCAATAAAGGTTTATCTTAATCTTAATTATCTTGTGAACATTTAGATGGGTCTTGACTCTTAAGTTGGGGACCACTAGACTAAACTACGCAATTGAATATAAAGTTACTCCGGCTCGACCAACTACAACAGCAAATACTTCATACATCCATAATCCATTTTAACATTAGTAAGTAATATGCCAGTCAAGGGCCATTTTTCTGTAGAACCGCTACTTTTACAAGTTCATTTTGCTGATGATTCTCATGCACTTTTACCCAAGTACAATTTTAAATGCAGGACATTTCCTTGCAATAGAGTATTGTTACATTGTTGACGTAAAAGATTCAGAAGACTTTCTCCATCACAGTTTGTCTTTGACTCCTGCAGCTCAACGTTACTTTCGCCCTCAGATTGTTACATTGATAGAATTTTTTTTCTTCTATCCCAGGCCATGTAGGAAACAACTGATGTATCTTTCCTATTCCCCATTTAATCTGTCTAATAGTTTGATAGCTAGCTGTATGGAGTATCTGGCCACCTAGAGACAGAAAGAGGAATGATACATGCAACACCAACTTTATCTGGGGTTTTTAAAGGAAACAATCTTACCACATTGTATTGCCATATTGCCAAAAAGCTGAAATAGACTTTTAAAATTATTTCACCAAAAAAGTCCCGGAGCATTGTTTTTTATTTTTACATTTTAATGAAGTGCTATGCAAACATGTAGTCATAAATTACAGCATGTACAGTACCACTGGCAAAGTTACATAACACACATGGATCCTTGATACAATGCAAAAACAAAGTACTTGAAGACACTTGCTGAATAAATGATAACAGTGCACAATAAAAAATATGCAAATGTTATACTTTCTGTAAATGCATCACCAAAAGCTGAGAAAATAACTAAATGAAATAGCGCCAGCCAACAAATGGTAGCAGTCTCTCTAGTTTCCCTCGTGCAGGATTAACTCCTGTACTGGCAGCTTACTGATAACAACACACAGACAGGACAACAGTATTTAGATAATTTACAAATGATGAAACAGTTTATGACACAAAAACTTTTCTTCATACAAGAGCTGTGATTTTCCCACAACTCCGCTTGTTTCCACATTCTTGATCATGTCTGTACACCGCTATTGTATAGACAGATACACACTCTCTCTCTCTCTCAAACACACACTCTCTCTCTCTCTCTCTCAAACACACACGCAATCTCTCTCTCTCTCTCTCAAACACACACGCAAACTCTCTCTCTCTCTCTCAAACACACACGCAAACTCTCTCTCTCTCTCTCACATACACACACACACACACGCACGCACGCACGCACGCACTCTCTTCCAAACTCACACATTCTTTATTCCAAGGGATCATGAGGCACTACGTTTATCTCCAGCAGTCCAGTCTTCCCAGCAGTCTGAGGTGTCTGGCTCAGTGTACCTGCATGACAACGTGTTAAGTCTAGGTGTAGTAGATGATCTCTGGTATCTGCCCATCCTCCACTGATGTACCGTTATTATTTCCTGGTGAGCTAAAAAAGAAAAAGGTCGTCTTGGTCCCCGTCGCTGATTCCTGGGTCACTTTCTTTAACCCTTTTGTGCCATAATGAGAGTCTGGGCCCTGGGATGTAAAATGAAAAAGCAGGTAATAGGTTAATCCTAATCTGGGTTAAAACAGATTATGTTCATTTGTGCAATTATACACATTCTAAACACAGCAAGTTTAGACTGACCTTTAAGGTGGCACATGCAGTGTAGCTGACACTGGGTAGGATTTCCACAGGTTCTTTGAACATCACTCTGAAAGTGTTGGCTGTGCCGTCACAGTTAAAACCTGTGTCGTTCTGCCCCAGTGTAATGCGTTTGTCGCTCTCTAAAATCTGCAGAACAGGATAATGTCTTTAGTGAATGAACAACAACGTGCAAAGAAAAAAAAAAATCCATGTTATAAGTAACTATTAAAAACACAGCTGGCAAGGTACTGTGTTTCTGTGTTTATCGGTTTGGTGGTGTATATTTCTGCTTGGTAACTGAAGTATTGTCAGTGCCCAAAATCGTTTTTCCTTGTGAGAAGACTGGAAAATATAGAAATATGTTTATATTCCTCCCAACAAAAAAACATTACTGGTATTAAAACTGGCATATTGTATTGGTACTAAGACAAATTAAATTTTTTTCAGTACAGAAAAAGTGTAAATTGCAACTCTCCATCACAAGCACACTGATGATATTAGCAATGTAGGAGTTCCTCCTTTAACGGAACACGCCGACTTATTGGGACTTTAGCTTATTCCCCGTATCCCCCAGAGTTAGAGAAGTCCATACATACCCTTCTCATCTCTGTGCGTGTCGTAACTCTGTCTGGCACACCCACCGCTAGCCTGGTTTAGCACAGATCCTGGAGGTAACCAGCTCCATCTAGCCTACTGCTCCCAATAAGTGACAAAATAACGCCAACATGTTCCTATTTACATGTTGTAATTTGTATAGTCACAGCGTGTACAAATAACAAGGTCACATGAGACACAGCCATCTTCTAACCGTATACAAACTGGGAACTATATTCACAGAAGGCGAAGCACTGCTACTTGGGCGGAGTGATTTGCTCGCAGCACACGAGAAGCCCGGTGGTGAGGAGCAGAGAGTAACAACAGTGCTTTTCAGGTATTGCGCTAATCACTCTGCCCAAGTAGCAGTGCTTCACCTTCTGTGAATATAGTTCCCAGTTTGTATACGGTTAGAAGATGGCTGTGTCTCATGTGACCTTGTTATTTGTACACGCTGTGACTATACAAATCACAACATGTAAATAGGAACATGTTGGCGTTATTTTGTCACTTATTGGGAGCAGTAGGCTAGATGGAGCCGGTTACCTCCAGGATCTGTGCTAAGCTAGGCTAGCAGTGGGTGTGCCAGACAGAGTTACAGCACGCACGGAGATGAGAAGGGTATGTATGGACTTATCTAACTCTGGGGGATACGGTGAATAAGCTAAAGTCCCAATAAGTTGGCATGTTCCTTTAACATCATTATGCCTTAATGCCAGAAGTTACCTGTATGTTGACCTGATAGTCATTGGGGCCATGTATTGAACCATACAAGCCAAAACCCACTATGCATATTCTTCTGTTAACATTGAATCTACAAAAGGGAGAAAGACAGACAAAGAGAGACAATTAGAAAAACACATAACTTTAATTGAGATTGTTCAGATAAACAACTGACCACTGATGTTCGTCATCTCACCTGATTCTGTCGCTGGTACCACTGTACCCCCATCGACTCTCAACCTGCTGGAATCTATTAATGCTGCACTCCTCCCCCCTGAGGCTGCAGCGGGGCCTGTCGATGTAGTCGACCCGTGGTTTGGGGTTTACTGTAAAGTGTAAAAACAGATTTACCACCTCCCGATCGAACAATATTCCAGACTGGGCAGGCCCTGTTGCACAAGAAAAAATATCAAGCTGGTTTCTGTGGTTTGAGTTGTATGGACACAGCAGGCACATGACGAATATGTTTGGCTCAAATGGCCAGTATTGTGTTGGAAAAAAAAAATACCATTGCAGGAAGTGAAACAAGTTATATTTTTTGTGATGCACTTACCTGCAGCAAACTCCTCAACAGTCATGAGCGGGAAGCGAATGAGCGGGAGGGCTTTCCCCAGAACCTTCTGTTTGTTCTCCGAGGTCTGGGGAAGCTGTTGTCTGTAACACTCGGCCTCTGCCCAGCGCACCACCGCCCCAAATAAGCGGTTCTCCCTGATGCTGAGTGTGTCTCTTTGTAACACTGCACATAAGGTTTCTACACATACAAATACACAGAATATTCTTCAGTTCACATCCAAACAAGCTGTAGAAAATGAAATATCTGGTCAACAAGACTCACATACCGAGGTCAATGTCTGTAAAGCCCTCTGCATTTATTGCGTCCGCAGTGCTTTTGTCTATGGTGTCTAAGCAGAGACTGGCAAGTTGAGGCTCATCAAATAACCTTGCCTGTAACGAAAGCACAAAAATAGCCACATAAGTAGGGTTGGGAACCAAAACCCGGTTCCAAATTAGAACTGATTCCAAAATGCCAGGAACCGGGTACACATGGACTTACTCCGCTCCGATCGCCAACAGCTGTTTGCTGTCAGCGCAGGCGGCTGCCGCTGTCGCTCTCTTACACACGCACACACACACAGTGCGTTTCACTATCTTTGTGGGGACCCGGCATTGACATAATGCGTTCCCTAGCCCCTTACCATCACAACTAAATGCCTAACCTTAACCCTTACCATAACCTAATTCTAACCCTGAAACCAAGTCTTAACCCTCAAACAGCCCTTTAAAGTTGTGGGTCCAGCATTTTGGCCCCACAAAGCTGTCCGGACCCCGCAAGTATACTGTATTCCCGGTTTTTGGACCCCATGGACACACACACACACACACACACACACACACACACACACACACACACACACACACACACACACACACACACACACACACACACACACACACACACACACACACACACACACACACACACACACACACACACACACACACACACACACACACACACACACACACACACACACACACACACACACACACACACACACAGTTTTTCCAAGACGCAATGAATGTTCCTTTTCATTTTAACTCGTATGTTGTTTATATTGACCGCCATTTCATGTATAAAGTAGAAAGAAAGAAAAAGAAAATATAAAAATATGTTGAGGGAAAATAATGTTAATCTGTAAAAACAGATTCTTCAATATCTTGTATACTTTGTCTGTCAGCAGGATTAAGGAAAAACTACTGGCCCGATTGTTGAATGAATGACGGAGCGGATACCCAAATAATTTTTTACTTTCATTAACATTGTGAGATAGGGCGTTTTTCTCATTCACATGAGTCAGAATAATCGGAAAAATGAGTTCCCAACTGGGAAATATTCACCCTGCATTAACATTGAAAGATAGGGCATGCCTTGGCAGAGGTCTGCGCTCTCCAAGTGCCCTTTTATTTTTCATCTGGGTTTCTTTGGGTGGCTTATGGCTGACGATTCTTCCTGTTGCCGTGTTGGTAAAGAAAAAAGCAGTGGTTTTTGATCAGAAAGCAGCCGAGCATGCAGCTTGAAGGCGTAGCAGTCAGCATCAGAACAGAATGCTGAACCCAAACAAAGAGCAGCATAAACCAAAAATAGAACAAGTAATGTCATAAAAACTCAACCATTGATGGCTGGAAGATACAAAGGTGGGGATACAAAGAAAGACAAATGGTTCCATCCAGCACTGTAAGGGCTGCTGTCGGCAGATGGAACGAACAAGACAAAATTGTTATTACCTTATTCCATATATTGCCCTAGGAAACACCCTTAAAAACAGACCAAGCTTTTATTGAAACATTCGGTTCCTGTTCTGCTTTAAAATGCTCTTATTCTGGTGCCCTATGTCTTAAAATGGTTGAGTTCACCTAAAATACTATGAATATATTTTTCTCACTTTCTCCTGGTGGTGTCTGGCCAAGCAGTTTTTGCCGCCACTCCCATGCAATGGAGGTTGAAGAATTTCATTTCTGCTCAGAGCATCACAATATGATCCGTCTCAGCAAGCACTGTGTAGTGTGTTGTAACGTAACGCCACCGAAACGGCGACCCTCTGTAAACGTTATGAATTCAAACATGCCAGTTTGTAATATTTTGTATTATGCTGTTCTTGTCTTTACTAAAATTAAAACTAATCAAAGGGCAGAACGCTCTTACAAATCACGAGGGAGCGATTTGACTTTTGGCTAACGTAATAGACGTGCTGTTGTTGATGCTGACTTGCCTTTAGCATACGTTACATTTATTACAAATTTAACTTTAAGTTAAATGTGTGTTTAAACTTCACCTGGGGAAATTGACTTCACCTTCAGAGGCTCGGGGGGGCAGCTCTGTCGCTCCAGTCTGTGCCAGGATGCAGGGCCACCACACCGCAGCAGACTCGCTGTGTATGAACGCTGCTCTGCACGTTTGATGCAGGGACGTAGCTAAGTATTTGAGGGGCAGGGGGATAAGATTACATCTACAATTATTATTTATTGTTAATTAATATAAATGAATTGTTTGTTTCAATGTTTTAAGAAGCTTGTGGACATAGTAGTTTGTTTTTACAAGCAAAGTTTTTTGAACACCAAAGTTAGGGGGGCAGCTGGGGGGGGCAAGGCCCTACAGTGGGGGGGGGGGGTCAGCTGCCCCCCCTTGTCCCCCTGTAGATCTGCCCCTGAATTCAAGAATCTCAGAGACAGATAACTCAGAGCTCAGCACATAAAAACCGTAAAAGTATCTGAATGTGTCTGTATAATATCTGATATATCTGGCGCTAATGAGATAAATATGCATTTTGTATTTTGGATAAAGTGAAATTTAAGGGTAAAGTATGTACTATACAACAGATGTGACAATAACCTGAGTGAGGAGCATGAACGCGTTGTCGGCTCTGAGGTGCTTGGTGAGGAACTCCACACAGTGACTCTCCAGAGCAGGGACCGCATACTTCTTAGCTGTATACAGAGTTGTCATCACAGTCTCTGGACCAATGTGGACCTCGTCAGAATACAAGAACCTGCACAGAGGAAACCAAACAATGTGTACGGATAGGTATTCATGATGTTATCGGCTGTATAATCCATAGACTGTATATAGAATAGACCAACAGATCCCGTTGCTCTGGACGGAGACCAGTGAAGGATATTAGAAGCACTTTTCCGGTGAGCGCTGAGCATTACTGAGCAGCCTCCAACTGAGAGAGACGACGTAAATGTGACGTGAGCAACCTGTCTGAAAGTTGGAAGTCTTCTGGTAGCTGTGCCAAGAGAAATCTCAATCATTCCGAATCTTGCAGAGACGGAGAGTATATACACACACACACACACACACACTGTAATAAAACACGTCTCTCCTAAATCACATAGTATTTTCTCTCCAAGGATACCAGGAAACCTGCCTGTTTTTATAGCTAATGCAAATGCACCTGAACGTAACTGTGCACACAGAGATCTTTGACTTTTGGTTTTGGTCTGCTTCACATATGGCTGTACCATTACACTGTAATCTGTTTTGAAAAACAAACAAAAATTAATAAATAATTCAAAATAAAGATTTCACCTCACTCTTCCATGGGTCGTGTCCATGCAAAATGTCCCAATTAAAGATCTTTCTAGTGAGCCACTGTTCAGGCATATTCACAAGTCCAAAGACAAATCAACTAATGATTATATTCACTTTATCACCACCACTCACTTTATCATGTCATCTGTCTCCAAATGCTCTGTTAAATTTATGGTTTCTATTTGTTATTCTATTCTATTTTAGTTTATGTACCTCTTATTGTTTGTGTTACTTTCTATACGTATCTGTATTTATCTATGTTGTACTGATGCAACAAACCAATGTCCCCGCTGGGGAACAATAAAAGGTGCATTATCTTATTCATTGTTGATTTATCTGCCGATTCTTGCTTGATTAAACTATTAATTGTTTGGTCTATGATTTGCCCATCATAATGCCAGAGTGCCCAAGGTGACTTCTTTAAAGTGCATGTTTTGTCTCGTCACATGAGACACAATCACCCTCACAAGAAAGGTAGCAAATCCTCACAATTAAGAAACTGGATCAGAGGCATTTTAGCTTGGAAAAAAATGACTAACAATTAATCGATTATCCGAATAGTTGCAGATTACTGTTTTGTTGATCGGCAACTAATCCATTAATCGACTAATTGATTCAGCTTCACAGTATACTATACTTAGCTAAACCTTTTAAATCTGGGTTAATGATCTGTGGGTAAACAAATTGATGTTACTGCCATGATGTTCCAATTTAGCTAGCTCTTCCCAGTGCGCAGTGCAATAACTAAATCACATCCTCCTTCAAATGGCAACTGAGGCTCAATGTTGCTGGATGATCAGATAAACAACTACTAAGTGAGCTTGTGTCTGGTCAAGTGCATGGTGATCACCTGTCCTACCTGAGCAGGGCGAGGAAGGCTGCCGGTTCCACATCAGGCAGCTCTATTTCAGCCGAGGTTGTGGCCATCCCTCCGTTGAACATGGCATCAAAAACGGCACTGCCAGCTGCCAGGACAAATTTATGGGCTGGTATCCTCTGGGCCTGTCTGCCCTTCCCCACTATAAACCTGACGTCGCTGAGCAGCTCGTTGTTGAAGAGGAAGGCGAAGCGCTCCTTCAGAGAGCTCTTCGTCGCCTGCCAGTTGTACATGGGTTCCCGGTGAAGGCCGAGGACAGGCGGGGAGGCGGACCGGGCAGGGCCGGAGGCTGGCACGTTGGAGAGCACCGCTGCGGCTCCAGACTGAACCGACTGAACCGCGTTGGATGCTGCCTCCTGACCGTCATGGTTTGACGCTAAGCCGCCGCCGACGCTGTCGCCGCTCCCGGTCGCCATAACGACACGCTTCTATGTTTTATTCTAATTCTTCAAAGCACCGTTAATGATCCACAGAAATACCCCGACCGTACCGTCAGTGTCGTGATTTATTTACGTGGTATCCATCGCGGCTGACGCCATCATTCTTTGATGTTTAGCTCTAGCTAACGTTACCTGCTAGCTTACGTCTCTCCAGAAATGACGCACACGCACACTTCCTTCAAAACAATTTTTTTTCATTCAACTTTATTGCGGAGTCCAAGCGTAACAAACAAAAGTGACAAAGAAAAGAGCAAAATCGGCAATTAATACGAAATTAAGACTCAAAACAAACGAATAATGACCCTAAATAAATAACAAGCTAGCTAGCTAGATATAAAGATGTGATATATATATATTACAATTACAACATGTTGTGACTTATTTAAAAAGCGGGAGACAGTGGTGAGAGAATTTCCTTCAAATGTGCAGCAACGTTTGTTTTTATTAGTAAATTAACATTTGTGAAATGGTAGTACTATCAGTATCATTACATAGATAGAAAAGAAAGAAATACATTTTATCTATTTTTAACTAACTTTTAACTTTGTTGTTGCCTACACATAGGTTATATATTTTAACCATCCAACAAACACTTTAACATACATTGCATCTGTATAAACAATATTGGAAACAATCCAAGTAGCAACCTTTAAAATGGAGGAATTAAACATACTTAAAATTTATATTTTTGGTGCCCACCAAATAAAATTTTTCCACTGATTTATTTATATTATATTTATTTATAAATCAGACAATAAACATATACATAAGCATATTTACATCTGCCTATCTATCAATTATACCTATAAATATAAATATGTATGTATAAACATAAACACATTAATACATTTATTTGTATAATTAATTTATTTTGTGTTTCATATCGCCTGTATTACTGTATATAATGCACATCATTTGCTGGCTGCCTGCTTCAAGTTTTCCAATTGACCACTAGATGTCAGAGTCTGCACTTTCAATAGAAGAACATAAACACACCTTCATAGCCTATTTATAGATGATATTGATGATGAAAATAAACACATCATAGGCCTAGTTACTCTGCTAAGCACAAACGCAAGCTCGTCAATTAAATAAAGCAGCGATAGCCTGTACAGGAAGATCATCCCCAGTCACAGTGAGTATTAACAGCTGTGTGTGTGTGTGCGCGCGCGCGCGTGCGCGTGCGCGCGACTGAAGATAGGAGACAGAAAGAGAGGGAATGAAAGCGAGAAAGACCAGAAGAACAAGAGAAAGCATGCCTGCAGCAACTGAATCGGAACTTTGTGCCTTGTTTTCAGTGTTAGAATCGTGACTTTTTTAAATTCCTTGAGATATGACTAAACAGGAGAGTCTTTAGTAGTTGAATTTTTTTTATAATCTCAATTCTCTCACAAGATAAGTCGCTCCAACTGGTCCGCTATGAGCGCGTCTGCAGGGACTGGAGTGTTTGTGCTCTCCTTGATGTCCATCCCCATCTGCTATTTATTTAATTCCCTCATTTACAGCAACAGGTGAATGAGAATACTATTTTATCTGCTGATGAAGAAAGTGCCACCACGAGTACAGTAACTGCATGAAGTTCATTTGGAAAATCATTTGTCATATTTTTAAAAATATACATGTTTCCACATTGCATTTAGTGCTGAAGCTTTCATCTTCGCTGGGTGTTCAACAGTCCTCATCCTGGCCATTTCAGCTCGTTTTATACTCAAGAAGAGGGCTCCAGTAGACCCTCTTTTCTATGGTAAGAATACACAAATGCATTTGCGTTTCTCATTGGGACCAAACCATTTTAAATGTTTGTAGTCTTTGGAGAGAAATATTAATTTAACAGCAAGTCATGAGAAAGGAATCATTAGGTTCCGTGTGACTTTAAATCAAAATAGAGGGAGTTATTGGAGCTTAGGATCCAGTAAATCTTAAGTATCTGCTGTAGTTGTGTCACCCAACTGAAAAAAAATTAAAAGTATGCATCTGTCTGCAGTGTATGCAGTGTACACATTCCTGAGTGTGGTGAATCTGATCATTGGGCTGGAACAGGACAACATCATTGATGGATTTGTGACGTTTTACCTCAAAAAGGCAAGTGTTGTGTTGTGAGTCCTGTTTGTGAGTTGTCTATATGCGCCTGCACACATTTTTTACTGATAAATCTCTCCTGTGTTTCAGGCAGATCCACATATTAACACAGCACATGGACACATGATCTCCTATTGGGATGGCTGTGTGCATTATCTCATCTACCTGCTCATGATTGCTGCTATTACTTGGGGGTAAGATCTATCTATCTATGTATCTATCTATCTATGTATCTATGTATCTATCTATCTATCTATCTATCTATCTATCTATCTATCTATCTATCTATCTATCTATCTGAGTCTTTGGACGTATAATGTGTTCATCTGGCTTTGACAATGGCAGTGTTACTGTATGTGGTTTGCACAGGGACAGTTACCGAGCCATTGGACTCTACTGGGTGGGATCTTTTCTCATGCGTGCCATAGTCTACATTCTTGGGAATGCTGTGGGTAAGGAGGCTACGCTATAAATAATGGCATGCTTTTAGATGAATAGGTTAGTCTGTGTAACCAATACAATACAAGAATAATATCTACAATGGTCCAAACTTGAACTAAATTGAAAAATATGCACATTTTACTGTAAACACTGCAATGTTTTGGTGTTTTGCTATGTGTCTTTCCCACAGTGAGATATTATATTGTTCTGTCCTTCCCCAGGGAAATATGGGACCCATGTTAGTCCTCTCTTCCTCCTCCACATGCTATATATCTCAGTGTCTGTCTGGGCCTGCTTCCGCACCTTCAGCCAGCCCTCCACACGGGATGCTCAGTTTCCTGTAAGTCAGGATCAAAACTGGTGGTTATTACAATAAAGAATATTATTGGAAGATTTCCATACATAGCTTGTATGTGTGACAGAGCTAAAATGTATGTGATAGAGAGCACAGTTTGACTATCATGTTGTTGCTTTCTTTTAGAGCATCCAGGAGGCGGAAAGAAAATGTTTACTCCACAGACCTCTGGACCTACTGTTCATCATCTACCTCATCCTTGCTTTTGCTTTCTGTGTCTTCAGAGGCCTGGTAAGAAACCTGAAGATAAAGAACTGCCCAATGCACACAGTGGTAGAATAATGTGTTTTTGTAGAGTGCCTCTGTATTTTGTGTTTTAGGTTGTTCTGGACTGTTCCAGCAAATGGTGTCAAGTCTACACACAGCAGTATGAGCCTTACCTAAAAGACCCTTCAGCCTATCCTAAAGTACAGGTAACTCAGTGAAGCTTTATAAAAACAAACATTTGTTCTAACACTGTCATTGCACACATTTCTGAAGAAGTGTATCCATGTTTGTCAGATGTTGCTGAGCATGCTGTATTCTGGACCATACTACATCATTACTCTCTATGGGCTGATGGTCCCAGGATGTGAGTGGATGCCGGATCTGACTCTTGTACACTCTGGAGCACTGGCACAGGTACGCCCTGCTGGTTGTTTTTCACTCTTGACTGGTGACCAGGGATAACTAAGCCTAAGGAAGTTAAATATCTTGCATTACCACCTTTACAAGTGCATAACACAAAGGTCAAAGAGATGTCAATCAAGCATTCATGTCATATTGGAGTTATCGTAATTACTTTCCAACTTGTAAATAGTGTTCACATCAACATCCAAGTTGTAATTATGACTGGGAAAGTCTGTTTTTTTCCTGAAATCTCAGATGTATAGCTCCGATATACTGTATATCCAACTTCATAAAACAGAAGTGGCTAAAAATCAAGCAAATATGGATGCCGCCCGTTGTCCAATGTAATCACACCCAACTTTAATGAATGTAGTGCTATAATGTAAATTATCCAGACCTCGTAGTGGTTTTCATCATTTACAGTCACACAAAGGTCTTCCATATAAAAAAGCAAAATATTTTCCAGGTAAACATCATTCCAGGTAGATTAGGCAATGTGAGACAGAGAGTGGGCATCTGACCAAGTGTAGGCAGTTCCCTAACTTTCTAGTGGTTGCAGATTGGTCTCTGTTTATGTTATTCTTCAGTGCAGTCAAACACCAGTGGCTCTGTGTGAACATATGGTCTGACTATATACACTCTCTGTTGACATCTAAAGATGGAAAATCTGAAGAGTGGTGGGAGCAGCTAGTGGGCCAATCACATCTTAACAATACAAAGCAGCTATTGTGTTTGAGCTGCAGGCTGGCGCGCGTCACTCATCAGCGGGATAAGGGCAGAAGCTGACTTCAGACAAAGAGGAATGGCGGTATTCACTTAAATGTCAGCTGTTCGACTCGGCTATGAATAGGAAAGCTGATGCTCCGACAGCCATGCTATGAGTCGTATCATGTGTCTTTCCCCGTGACTTTCTATGAAAAGGTAACTGGCAGGAGTCTGTTAGATTAAAAATATTTGAGGATGACTGGCAGTACCAGAATTTGTCCAGGTTCAATGGGTCATCACTCCGTTAACGGAATAATCCACCATAAAACAATTTTTCCCTGAGCGTTCCCTCTCTACTTTACTTCACAGGCCCAGTTCACTCATATCGGTGCATCACTTCACACACGGACGCCATTTTCCTACAGAGTGCCTGCTGATAGCCAGCCTGTCTTCTTGCTGGTCAATGTCCTGTACGCTCTAGTGCCTCAGGCTCTGTGCTACCGCTGCTGCTCCAGACCTGCCTTCTTCCTCAGGCCAACGCCAGAAAAGAAGACTGAATAAAAAGAGAGAGAGAGAGAGAGAGAGAGAGAGAGAGAGAGTGCCAGGCATCCCTAAATAAAAGGCTGTAGTACTTGCAAAGTACTGCTCTGTGTTTGCAGTTATTAGCAGTTACCAGTTGCTTTTTTTGAGCTTCCACCTTTAACCTAGTCTCGCTGACCTGTCTCCACAGTGCTGAGAAGTAACCTTTAACCTTGATGAGGGCTTAAGGAGGGTATCAAAAGGAGTTTGATACTGGAGTGTGTGTAATGATTCTCTTAGCCTTCTTGCAGCGCCTGGTGTAAATATCCTTTAGGTTGGGTATAGGGCACCGTCTATTGTATATTTTATATATATATATAGCAAGCGCAGGAAGGCACAAACAGTGTCACTCTATGGATAATAGTGCATTTAGAAGTGTGTATGGGAATCAAACTACTTGACAATACTCATTTTTCTTATATTTTTGGTAAGTTAGTTACAAAAACTGCTTTCTTGTTGACACTGTGGTTTCTGTGCAGGGCTTTTTTTGCTAATGGGTTGGCAAATAAATAAATCACTCACATGTGTCTGTGTTTCATATTATTTATTATCAGTATTATTTATATGATAGATGGGTAGATATTCAACACTTTAAGGGCATTTGGAAAACAAATGTCTGTTATGGTCATATTCAGATTACAAATGTAAAATGTAAAGGTACTAGTGATACTGAGATGGTTAGTTTTGATACAGTTCTTTTTCACTTTCAAAGACATTTTAATTTAATTTAGACTAATAATATTAGAAAAGCTTAGCTGTATTTAACATAGGCCTACTGCATTTGTAATGAAGTACAAAATATGACATTGAATTTATACTATAAAAAGGGTTGAAGATTTAAGAAATAGGCTATATAAATATGCTTGGAATAGAAGAACACTGTATTTTCTCAGCAGGAATTTAGTCACTCACTTAAGTGCAAATGTATGTAGGCCTACAGTCTGTGGTGTAAACCTGGTGTAAACTTGTTAATTAAAGATGTAAATAAAACAAAAAAAAGCAAAGAAAACGTGTTATATAAATGTGGTTTAACGGACTTTACAAGGAGCTTTTAGTCCCTCTTTGTTATTTTTTTTTTCAGGACAGCTGTTACATCTTTTTTTGAAGACACAAGTTAAAACAAAAATCGCTTCAATTCGGAAATAGAAAGTTGATCCTTTAATCGGAGTTATAAACCGGAAGTACTTTGTGTGCACACCGCTTCCTCTTCCATTAGCAAAACAACTCCGCATGTAGCTAGCTAACTAGCTAGCTGAAGTTTACAACAAACAGAAACTATTCAGTTATATCACTTCTCTGACAAACCGAATCAACGTTGAACATAACTCGTTCAGTCAGATATTTAGTCTCATGTTTTTTTTAAAAAACTAAACGCGGATGAGAAGAAATAACGAGGGCTAATGTTAGCTGAACATGCTAACTAGCTAGCTAACTAGCTAGTTAACGTTACCGTTAGCTACTGTTAGCTGTGATGGCAGCACCAACTCCACCGATTTCTGCTACTGTGTTCAGGTATGTGTCTCTTTAAATCATGTTGAGATAACTTGATAATCTAATAATGGTTGGGTGGTGGACCACAATAACACAAGAAATAGTAACGTTATAAACGTCATTACAATGTTGTAAAGTCAATGCATTAACGTTAACGTTAGCTAGCTAGCTAGTCCTTTTAAAGCTTAACACTGGTCAAAGTAAACCTGTAGTAATCGTCAATGTCTATGTTTTGCTGAGTATATAGAAAGGTGTTTTTAACATTTTGAGATATATTAATGTTTGTATAAACATTGAATTATTTCCAGAGTATTATACTTTTATCATAGAAAAGCCAAGCAGACATAAAGTACCGTCTGTCTCGAGTTGCCGTGGTAACGTGGTAGAGCTGAATCAACACCTCTGTAATACTGCTAAATCTCAGCATATACTGGGCATTATACTGTAGGCTTCTTAATGGTAACTGCACCTAATTGCAGGACTGTATTTGATTACATTAGACCAGAGGTTCTCAAAGATTGTCTGTCGTACTTTTAGTTACGACAGACTGGTAATGCCCCCCCCCCCTTTTTTTTTTTATTCCTCTGATCTGATTATTGTTTCAAATGTCATCTTCTCTTTAGTCAAAAGCAAAGGAGGGCTGCGCTGAGGAAAGAGAGAAGAAAACGGAAACGCCAAGCTCTCGCCCAAGCCAGAGAATGTGGTACAAAGATAGCTGTCATGTTGGTGTTTTTTGTCATCTCTACAGTTGTAGCTGCACCAATGGCCAAATTAACCACAACGTTTACTCTGTTATAGGGTTAAAAATTGGAGCAAGCTGTACACCTGAAGAAGAAGAAGAAGAAAGAAATGATGAAGATGATAAGGATTATGATGTTGCGGAGCAGGAAAGGTAAGTCAGTATTAACTCTGCTGTCTTGCAGCTGCACATGCAGTGACAGACAGACAGTACGAAAAATCTTCATTATGTTTTCTCAGACTGCGGCTACATGAAGAGTGGTTGGAAAGAGAGAGGCTTGCCCAGGAGGAGTTCAGGCTGAGGGCTGAGAGGGAGGAGTCTGCAAGGAAAAGAAAAGAGGAGGAGGAGGTAATCATCTATGTTTGTATTTCTACTTTTGTATTTTGTACTTTGTGAATATAGCAGGTTTACTGATGTTTGTGTCCACACTGTTGATGTACTGTAGGGGTTAGCTGTTTATTACCAATGTGACATGTCTTGTCAGGACACAGAGACTTGACTTAGTTTCATAATGCTTTACTGAACACTTAAACCATCATTCTGCATATATTTTATAGTTAGTATATGTTGTAGCCAAATTTAGACTTGTGCTGCATGTGTGTATAGTGTGTGTGGTAGATTTGTGTGAATGTTGTTGGTCATTACGTTACTTGCGCACTTGTGTGTATGTGTGCAAATTACCGAAATCCCAGACGTTAGAAAGAGGGAATCACAGGTGAGCAGCGAGAGGGAATTAGGATCTGGGGAGCCACACCGTAGCTGTCTGTGTGCGTGTGATAGTCTGCTCGTTTTTTGGTCTAGTCTGATTGTCACAGTCAGTTTTTGTAGGTGTTTTTAAACCTATTCATTAATAAAGTGTTAGACTCAGATGTCTTGCACCAGCACGAGTTGGAAATGCCTTCATATTCCCTCCAGTGGCATTTTTTGTTGTTAGATTGCCACTACAGTATATTTTGACCAAAACCAACAATGAATTGAGCTGACAAGTGACAATTTACAACTGGAGTCTGACACAGGATTGCTGCCCTCAGTTGGGGCCGGTTGCTGTGTGGATTAATTACTTAATTGATGAGCGCACATGAGCCTGTTTGACCGATTATTCTTTCGATAATGTTGTTACTTAATGGCTTTCTGTCTTTTTTGTGTTTCCAGCGGATGATAAAAGAGGAATGGGAGGCCCAGCAGAAGAAAGAACAAGACGAAAAAGAGCAGAAGCAGCAGGACAAGCGAGACAGAGAGGTGAAACGGGCCCCAGGAGGATAGAAAAAAGAAATATATCCTCTTCCACTTAATCATGAGCATTCATATTATCCATTCACAAGGGGAACAATATTAAGATGATCATGTTTCTTTTGTATACTGTGTTTTTGCTTTGTACATGATTCTTGTAAAAAAAAAAAAAAAAAATCCTTGACTGAGTGGCACAAGCAACCATCCAACTTCTCAACTAAGATACACACATCACCGTCAGCTCTCACAACAAGGATGTATCTTTTACTTTGTGTGAAACCTGTAAAATTGCTTTCCAAAAGTCCAGAAATTTTGAAATGCCAGTCCTTGCGAATATGGTCTTAACACACAGTAACAGATCTGCTGCAGTATGTTGACCACTACACATTTTCACCAGCCGTGTCTTTACACATTTGTAGGAGGCCGTTCAGAAAATGTTGGATGAAGCTGAAAATCAGGTATGAACACAGATGAATTTCTTAGTTTAAAAAAAAAAAAAAAAAAAAAAAAAGTCAAGATGCATTATTTGTGTTAGTAAAATACATATGTAGTTCAGAGTCTGTACACGTTTTTTTTATTTTGAAGATTCACAGCAAAACACCCTGGGTTTCCCAAGTTGCTGGATATTTGAAGTAGTGTATTAGGGATCGACCGATACCGATTTTTATTTTTTTCCATCGGCCTTAGCCAATGACCGATACGGGCTGCCGATTTTCTTGAGCCGATATTTGGAGCCGATACTGCTTTTGCTCCCTCAATTTACATCATAAAAATGGCACCTGCTCTGCCATTTCTTTAAAAATAATAAACAAAATCACAGATCAGTGTCACTTCTGCAATCATCTTACATTTATATCACCTAAGGCTGCACGATTATGGCCAAAATATAATCAATATATTGATCACGATTAATTATCACGATTATTTGTTGATTTTAACCAAAACAAATTTTATTGTCACATTGGCTAATTATAACTGCTTTCACATCCATATTGTGCTACAGTCCTCCTTTTGTTGAAGGATACTATCGAGTATGCCATTTCAGCTGTTGTGCGACCGCTTTCCAAACATGCGCGTTTGCCGTGAAAAGATACAGGCAATGCAATTTTCTGTTCATGTTAACGGCGCATGTTAAAATCCGGTGCCAATAGGGCACCCGTGCCCGGTATGTACCAGACGAAATAGCAATGCGGATTATGGTGCCACTTAAATGTCTGCGTTGCGCTCTGATGCTCCAAAACAGACGTTAGAGGCAACAGAAACATCGCTGCATATCACACTAGTAAACACTAATACCACGTTACACAGCAGCTAACGTTAGCCTACCATTAGCTACCGTAGTAAACACAACTAAAATGCTGACAGCTAAACGGTGTAGTGTGACTGTATTTCACTGTAGAGGATTCCAACAGCGGGACGTACAACAGTCTGCCTCTAAAGCTATGAGCTAAAAGACTCAAACTAACACTGGTCACTGCTGTTGTCTGAAAAACAACACAGACGGGACAAAATGTTGCATTTACTGGTAAATTGGTAAACCTCGTGAACCTCGTGATTAATTGTGCAGCCCTAATATCACCCAAAGTATGTGTGCAATGTGCATCATATGGTTGGGTGCACTGCATATGGTTAACTGTGCAAGGGTAAAAGGCTTTCATCAACATCTACAACACAGCCTTGATGATGCATTGCTTGCTGACATATTATAAGACGGATATAATCAGGTCATCACAAAATGTCCTTTGTCAATACATTTAAATAATTTAAGAAAACAATTAACCTGAAAAGTAGCCATTGAAATAAAGAGCTTCATTTGTAATTTAAGACTGCCATGGTGCTGGATGCCTGCCAGGCTTCCAGCACCAGCACTCTGCTAGTGGCGGAGGGCCAGTGCATGGTCTGCATGTGAACTGCAGCGTCTCCAGCAACACAGAGCTGCCTGTGGACGCCTGTCTGTAAATAATGCCGGGAAAAAACTATCGGCGAATGCAGCAGCCGCATATCGGCCGATACACATAAACGCGCAAATATCGGCCCGATATATTGGCCGGCCGATAAAATCGGTCTATCACTATAGTGTATCCTACTCCTAATTGCGTGGAACTCAGTTTAATGTATATATACAAGTTCAGTTAATCCTCACACATTAAGAACAGCGGAAAGTGTTTGAAGATATCGGACGTTATTAGCTCATTGCAGATAAACTGTATCGCCATATGTCTGCCGAAGCATCTAGAAATTACTTATTAATTGTTACTGTGTTATGTGTTTAAAGCCAATATATTTGTTTGTCATGTTTTCAAAAATCTTCTTTGAAACACTAAAAGCCAAGAGGTACATTAAATGTATAATTTGCACAACATCTCATTCTAGTTTAAAGTCATACTATACAGTGTATACACATTTTTGTTCATGTTCTCACTTCCAGCTAGAAAATGGAGAACCGTGGATGAATCCCGAGGCTCCTGTGTCAAAGAACTCTGATAACTTTGGAACCGAGCGCGACGTAGCCAACTGTCCGTTCTTCCTGAAGACTGGGGCATGTCGATTTGGAGACCGGTATTTGTTTCTCTTTTGACGTGACTTGCCACGTTAAATTCATAAACCTACTACTTGAGTGGTTATTGAATGGATGGAAGAAGTCTTCATACTTTTTGTAAATTCTCCTCTTCTGTCTTTCTGAGTCCAGATGTTCTCGGAAGCATGTTTATCCCTCAGCCAGCCCGACTCTGATGATTCGCGGTATGTTTACAACGTTTGGCATGGAGCAGTCACGCCGAGATGACTACGACATTGATTCTTGTTTGGAACACAGCGAGGAGGAGCTGCAGGAGTCTTTTCTCGAGTTCTACCATGACGTCCTGCCGGAGTTAAAGAGTGTCGGCAAGGTGGTGCAATTCAAGGTAAGAGGAGATCAGGGCAGTCAGTGTGTTTCCATGCACTGAAGTAGCCGAATTACAGTCTGCTTTCTGAAGTTATCCATCTTCTATCACTAATATACTTGTAACAAATAAGTCATGATTTCAGAACAAGGTCAGGGTAAGGGAGAAATCTGAGTTCTGACCTGTTGCACATATTTGCAGAGTAACCATAGTAACCAGTTTATAGCAGTTCATAATGCTTCGTAAATGATTTGTCTGATTTCTTGTGGAATCCGATTTCTCCAAATAACAATGTGTTTAAACATACTAAATGTAAAATATGTCAAAGGCAACTGGACTCACTGTATATGACTTAACCCTTGTGTTGTCTTCCATTAGGCCATGCTCTTGTCGTCCTCCTGGGTCAAAACTGAAAATGACGTTTTTGTCCCTTTTTTCGACATGTTTTTGTCTTTTTTTTGTGCTGTTTTACACTTGTTTTTACTACCAAGTATAAACACCACTAACGCAAACTTATTACTAGTTTTACACTTATTTTTGGAATTCATGGTCAATAAACGTCATTAATAGGAAATTATACCTAACCCTTGAGTTAAAAAAGCAGAAATTATGAATAATTTAGGCTCATATTAAAGGAGGAATAATCACAGAAGGATATATGCCAACGTTCAGTGAGGATACCGTTTCGAAATCTTTTAATTTCTTTTTGAAATGCTAAAAAGTTTAACAAAACACCCAAAATTCAATGAAAGTAGAGATCCGATCTTATCTTGTACTTGCAAAGCGCATTGTATGGAATCATCAGTGTTATTTTTGGGTAATTAAAATTATGTAGTTAAAAAGAGACCCATATTTCTAAAAACGGGTCAAATTTGATCCGAAGACAACGCAAGGGTTAAAGATGTTTCACCACTCGTTTTAAGTTGCTTTAGCAGTTCAATGAAGTCACTGTCTGAATATATATATATATATATATATATATATATATATATATATATATATATATATATATATATATATGTGTATGAACAGTCGAATTGCCATTTGGAAACAGTCGAATTGCCATTTGGAAAAACAAGCCTCAATCTTCACTGTTCAGGATAACATTCACTGGATGGATGGTCATACGTTTACCACTAAAAATACATATTTGGTTTCATTGATCCTTTTTAGGTCAGCTGCAATTATGAACCACACCTGAGAGGAAATGTTTACATTCAGTTTGACACGTAAGTCATCGCGCAACCACTCCATGTCTTTTTCAAAATGAATATACTGTATGGTGTTTGAATTTTTGAATACAACTCTTTTATTCTTTGTCCTCCTTCTCTCTGTTGTCTGTCCAGAGAGGAGCAGTGTAAAGAGGCCATCATCAAGTTCAATGGGAGGTGGTACGCAGGCCGGCAGCTTCATTGTGAGATGTGTCCAGTTACACGGTGGAAGAATGCTATATGCGGTGAGTAATTCATACTGATATGAGAGTGGCGTTTTCACTTGGTGACAGTGTTGCAGAGATACAAGATTCAGTTCAGTATATTTACCAACTTCATTGTGTTTGTGTTTCCTCTCTCAGGATTGTTTGACAGACAGAAGTGCCCCAAAGGGAAGCACTGTAATTTCCTGCATGTATTTCGAAACCCTGGCAATGAATTCTGGGAGGCTGACAGAGACCTGCACATGTCACCAGACCGCAGCGTCAGGGGGAGTCGCAGAGACGGGTGGCATTCAGAGCGATATGGAGACCGATCGTGGAGGCAACGTCCGTGCAGCAGAAGCCCGCCGAGATCTGAGAGATCCCACAGCAGACGAGAGGGCGACAGAAGAAGGAGCATAGAGAGGAGCAAAGAAAGGAGGACCTCCCAACAGCACAGAGAGGACACACGGTCATCCAGACACAGTGACAGGAGGAAAGATTGGTATCAGAGCAGAAGTAGAGACAGGTCGAGGAGTAGAAGTAGAGACAGAGAGCAAGACAGGCCAAGAAACAGGAGTAGAGATAAAGACAGGGAGCACAAGTATAAGAATAGAAGTGAAGAGAGAGACAGTAGAGACAAAGTTACAGACACTCACGGAAGAGCAAGAGAGCGGTCAAGAAGCACTAGCCGAGAAAGAAAGAAACAAAGTAGAGAAAGGAGCCCCAAGAAACCAGATACAAATGAGAAACCGATTAATGATGATACCAACACACGCCGTCGCCACAAACAGTCCAAAAAGAGTAAGAAGAAGAGCAAGAAGAAGCATAAGAAGAAAAGCCATTTGCCAGAAGTGACGACCTCATCTGGAGAGTCCGAAAAGGAGAAAGAGTCAGAGGAAGAGACGACGGAGAATCTCACTGTAACAAGTCCCGTTCAGGAGATAAAGGAAATAGAGCTAATTCAGATAAACAATGATATGGATGAGAGTCCATGTGTTGACAGTAAAACGTTAAGTCCTGAGGTAAAAATTGAGCAATCTAACACAGAAATGAAATGAAGCTGCTGGAAAAGGTGACAGGAGTACTTCTTAGGGGCTCCTACATTTCAAAATCTGTGAATTTATTCAGGCTTTTCTCCTTTATAACTTTGTGAATGTATAAGGAGGAATACATTACACGTTTTGAGCAGTGATGCAGTAAGTTAGTAGTCCCATCACCAATATGTACATATGTGAATATTTTGCTTTTGGAAAACGGTCAATGTTGCTTTAATTATTGAACACATGATCACCGGAGCTGCAGCACTGCAGCACAGGGTATTGTTGCGGAGTAAAAACAATATTAAAACAAGAGATCAACAAATGTTTTTTTATACATTTATTGTTCACTTTCAAATATAAGAAAAAATGTTGGCAAATGTGTTGGCAGTGTTTAATACAAAAGTGATTTTAAGATGAATTTGTTGAATAATTACTTATGAATGTTCAACAAAAACCCACTGGTTTTAAGAATGCAGCTAAAAAGGTTTGACTGGCGTACAGTTTGGATTAGCATCTGTTCATTACTCGCTGGCTTGTTTTCCTGCATCTTACTGACAAGTGAACAAGCTGAGAGTGATGAATGTTAATGATGTACCCTGATATGTGCAGTTCATCTTACGTTCCGACTCCATAAAGAAACTCAGGATAGACCTGTCCCTAAACAGATTGGAATAATTACATAATACTGGTATATTGTGGCCAAATAACCCCCCACATATATTTTCTATCAAACATTCAGCAGTTCTAAATCCCTTTTCTGCCATGTTAACTTTCCATAGACACCATTGAGAAGGTAAAACACAGTTCTTTGGTCATATGTTAGTCTTTAAGCCAAAGTATAATACATAAAATAGTTTATTTGGGTCACTATCATTTCCTGACCTTAGATGTATCTCCAGAGGCCATTATGGAATTGAATGTTAAACACGTTTTTATCAGGACAATAAATCCATTGTCAGAAAAAGATGAGATGACAATTTTAACATCCACTAATTACACACAGCAACTGCTCATGTTTAACTAAAGTAATCAGTTAAGCATTGAAAAGGAAAAATGAAATGGTTGATTCGTGGAGGGGAATCACCAAACACAAACTTGTACAAACCTTAACATACACTGATATTGATAATGGGTAATTGTTTAATTTAACTTAATCGGTGGATTGAACTTACCCATGTGACTAGAACAGTGTCAGTGATTGCCACAACACACTAGCCCCGTTGGTGCCTCATGTATTACCGTTACGTTTGAGTCGCAGAGCTGAGCTTCAGATTCTTTCAAAAAATAAATGCCCAGTGATCTTTTCTTAGGTCATTGGTCAACGGGTCACTTAGCAACAGTTAATGCTGTTCTGAAGATATTTCTACAGTCCTCAAAGACTAACCTCTAAACCTTCAACCATCTGGCTAAAAAGTTTTCCATCCTTTGCACGGTTAAAAAAAAAAAAAAGTTGGGCCTCTTTATAATCAAAAAATGATTGTCAGAAATGAACTGAACTTGAAACATTAATTATTAGTTATATATTGATGGTTCTATGCCATATTATATATTTAACAAAATAATGTAATCATATTTTGCCCTTGTGAAACATCCTTTTTGTGCAGCGGACAGAATATTTAGAATAATAGTTATTAAACTACCCTCTGGGTTTTTCACAGATCGCCCAGTATTTATTTTTCATGAATTCGGATGATTAGCTTTGTGACTCGAATGTGATGGTAATTCGTAAGAAGCACTGACTGCGGCTACAACAGCACCCAAAGTACTTTAAGCCAAACAGAACACCCCCTTTGCAATCGGTGATGATAGATGATCTTATTATGATGCTGGACTTTTTATGTTGTCGCTACATTGTACTGTAAACTAGGGGTGTAAAGTATGACAATAGTACTGCAGAATACAGTGAGAAGTACATAGGAGACACATTTAAACCACAGTTGGCACCACATTTAAAGACATTACTGGATAGTACAGTACAGAGTAATACAGCACATAGATAGATGGTGATTATATGCATACAACACTGACAGTGAACATGAGGAGACAGGACAGAGACATGGAGGTTGCCAGATCTGCATCTGGAAGAAGGAACTGCGAGCATGATGATTTATGTCAGCCCAATTTCTTCTAAAACGCTCCGTGGTGCCTCGGCCTCCTGCAGACGAAGAATAAAAAAAAATGTTCCTTGCTGTCGTACACGTTGTGGCGCAAAGTTCCCCTCCAAATTATAACAGATAGTACATGAGTCATAAAGTTACTAAATGTGAGACGGGAACAGGAGGCCTCCAGTGAGTTAAAGCTTTTACAAGCCTGCACAGTCAGCCGTGCTGTTATAACAACAGCACTGCATGCTTTGCTAAAAATAAATCAGTGATTGTGTTGACTGAAAGCGACCACAGCTAGACAGAAATGCAAACGTGCAGGACAGCACTTGCCTTAGCGCACTGGCACAAGAGAGAGAAGTATTAATCAAGCGCTGCAGGCTTTAAATAAACAAGTGACGTCAGATGTGAAGGGCCGTAAGGTGAAAAAAGCAATGACATCTTAGATCCTCCCTTCTGTCTGATTTAACATTAGCATCGCGGAGTGAAATTTCCTTCTCAAAGTTAGAGCTGCAACAATTACTCGATCAACAGAAAATGTATCTGTTTTGATAATCAATGAATTGTTTAAATATGCCATACATTTGCTGGTTCCAGCTTCTCAGATGTCAAGATTAGCTGTTTCTTTGTCTTAAATGGCAGTAAAGTGAATATATTTGGGGTTTGGACTGTTGGCCAAGACTAACAGTTATTTTCATACATCACCCTGGGCTCTGGAAACTTTAGATGGGCAATTTCCCCAATTGTTTGACATTTTACAGACCAAACACATAATCCAATAATTCAGAAAATCATTGGCAGGTTAATTGACAGTTACTGTTTACCTGACACTATGGTAAGTTTGGCAAATATGTTAGACTATCTGTTGGTAAAGAACTGTGCATACCTCCTGCAGCAGGTCAGCTTGCTCGATGGCTTTCAGCACGTTCTTCTTGGACGTCTCCTGGGCCTCTCCGCCCAGCAGGAACTCATCCAGAATGAAGTAGGCCTTCTCAAAGTTGAAGATAATATCCAACTCGCACACCTGTGTGTCCACAACACCACAAACAGCAGCAGATCAGAGGAGATCCTATACTTACTGGAAACCTTGGATTCTTGCAATAAATTTTTTATTCCCCCCCCCATACTACCAATCAACATGTTCATGAGTTACATGAGACTCACACTGCCAAAATATTTGTCAAGCAGCTCCACGTATCTATGGATGATCTCCAGGGTGATCAGCTCATTATCCTGATCCTCGACTGCACAGCAGAAATACAGGCTTGCATATCTACAACATAAATTAAGGAAATAAAAGGTTAACAAGGTGGTTATGTGTAAAAAATATTAGTGCTTTTGCTCTTTCATCAGAAAATGTATAAAGATCCATCTAAATTCACAAGCTGTGATCCCTGTCCACACTCTGTCTCGGTCTGCAAATGTATACTGAAATAAAGCACAGGGACTCAGCTGTAAGATACCTGTACATTTCAAAAACAAATGCAAATAGCATTGAAATCTAAATCCCACTATATTTACTTCCGGAATAACAAGTGTATCTTTGTGGTTTTATGGATATATCATTGTTTAGCTCGGCATTAATACACCAACAAAAGCATCCACTTTTAAACAATGCTACCACTTAAATCCTTCCCTTAAAAAAATTAAAATTACAAAATTTGAATCAACCGATCTGAACAAAAACGGAACATCATAACCTTTACACAGAAAGGATTCATGGCAGGGGTATTACATTGGACTGCATTAGATTGTACATGGGTACCAAATAAACAGGTAACTCAGTGTATAGCATCGTGTTAAAGTATTGTAGCACTGTGTCCCTGTCTCCAGGCTAGGTTTGGTTGTGTCTTCTGTTTATGAGTTTTTTGTTTATTATATTGAACACATGAAGATGTGTCTTTTGTAGTTTTATGACTCAGCAGTCATTTGTCCAGGACAAATCAAGCACTCTTTATATATTTGAATCACTATCCTCCATTGTTTGGCAGTTGGTATTAAAGAGTGGGTGTTTCTGGCTTTCATCACACACCAGAAGGTGAGATCTAAATGCCAGAAATCTCAGTGCTTGACAACATAATCACTGAATCATTGGTTTTCATAAACAACCCCAACAAGCCACCGCAGATACAAAAGTGATGTAGCAAACCAAACATTAACACATCCTATTACTAAGTCCAAACTCTGAAATGCCTGGCATATTTTAGTGTATGTAGCACTGTGTAGACCATTGTGAAATGTTTAAAAGGTTTAACAAAATAATCTCAGGGTTCACTTGCTATCTTTTTCCAGGGATTTCAACCGGCTATTACAGTCTTCATCAACAGACAACTGCGCAGTATCTCCCCAATATGCCAATACCTGTCATCATGCCACTAAAGATCTATACTTAGGTCACATTATAACAACTAAACCATCTCCAACACAACTCAGCATGCCACTGAAGATCTATACTTAGGTCACATTATAACAACTAAACCATCTCCAACACAACCCAGCAAACTCTGTGTGCTGATGAAGACCGCGAGATGCAGATGAAAGATCTGGAAAACAAAGCTATGTCAAACTACTTTTTCCATAGTCAGGAAAGAACTTTAACGCTCAACATGTTAAATGTAGCTGCAATATCCGATGATAAGCAACTTGTGAGCAGCTTTTGCAGGATTGATTTAGTATAAATATATTGATTTAACTTATCTAAACTAAGCCTGCTGCTGTTAAGAGATACGTTTATTAACAAGTCACAGATGATAGGAGTCACAACACTGTAAACAACCAGAGATTCAAGCTTTGCGTTGACAGCTTCGTTGAGATGATCTCTGCTTTATCTTTGTCCATGTATTTATTGTATGTAGGCTACAGCCAGTATATAAACTGCTCTTATTCACTTACCTCTTGTACACAATCTTGAGGTCCCTCCACTCCAAGAAGCTGCACATCTTGGGCTTCCTGGCCAGTATGGTCTGGACCAGGTCTCTGGAGATCTTCTTCCTCTCCTTGTCAGACAGAGGCACATACCATTTCTGTAACCGCAGCTTTCCCTGCCGGCTGAATAACAGCATGAACTGCATCTGAGGAAGGAAGTTCAGTTAAAAGTTGTCCATGGTTGAGATGAGAAAAACTTACAATGTTTAGGGAGTAGGAATGTGTAACGTTTTATAGAGGTAACGGGACGAAGTGGTAATTATAGCAATCGTGACTTTTATGCTAAATATTATTTCTCAATGACAATAAGTTAATTCAGTAACGTTGCATCTAATGGAATAATTAATAAGAAACGCCCGAAGAGGAACTACATGCATTTATTCAAGGATGATACAACCCTGCAGTCTGATCAAATTCATTTTAGAGTTGTTCAATGTTACGTCCAAGAGGCTTTTGCACAAACTTCACACCCCTTATGGTAGCTAACCTTGCTAAATAGCCACATTATTGACATCAACAACACGTTATGTGTAATTTGCGCCCCCTCCCGCGACGCCAAGCTAGAGACAGCAGATACGAGAAGTAAACACGACTCTTTACCTTCAATGTAGTCACTTGGACGACTGGTAACTTCAGTAAATTTAAGCGAAATACATAACCAAAGACAGTAAACCGATATTAGGTTAGCTTCTCGATCCAGACTGATGCTAAACTAGCTAGCGGATAGTGGTTCTGGTGAGACAACGATTAGGTCAGCGGTGCTGTGATTGGTCCAAAAAGACACAGCTATGGAATTTGATTGGTTTAAATATTCCGTTATTCGTTACGTGTACACAGCTGTGGCTTCCTGACTGTGTCTGAAAAGTTTAGTCACGTTCACTTTTTCTCCACTACATTTCAGAGGCAAACATTACGTTACACCACTGGCTAAACCAGCAAATAAACATATACATGGAGCTATTATGTACAGGTGAAAAAATACAAATGAGTGTCAATATAAAAGTCAAACTGTTACTGTAAACTGTGTACGGGGTGAAATAGTGCAAGAATTAATATTTGTGTGGTCATGTAAGTTACATACAATAGGTGGTGTATGTACAATATTTGCATGTCTATGTGCAGTAGACAGCCTGCTTCTACTTAAATTTGACAAGTTATTCTATTTTTTTTTTACTTTAAGTACATTTTGCTGAAATACTTATGTACTTCACCCCTGCTGATCTTAGTTGGTCTCTTATCTTTGTTCTTGTCCTTATTATAATCATATATTTATTGCAAAGTAAATGTTACAAAGTGCTCATATGTATAAATAATAATATTGTGTGTAATGTATGTGCACATACACATCATTGGGACATTATAAAATGGCGTCTTGAAAAATAAGGAAATATATTTTAAATAAATGAAATAGTTGATGTTTGCCTTGTTTTATTCTTCTTTTCTCCTGTAGCACTTCATTTATATGAAAATGTGCTTTGGGAAAGTGTCTACCTGCATCTGGGTTGTGGTTGTGTGCCCTGAAACATAAAAAGGGAAGAAGTGTATGTGGCGCCCCCTATCGTCAAACACTCAAACAATAAGTACATCATGTTCTTTTCTTTTCAGAATGGATGTACAGTTGCTCACGTGCGTAATTTGCACGCTTTCTCTTTCTGTGAATTCTCACGTATTGTCACCTTTAACGCCTAACCCTACACACCCAGCTGTTTGACACAAGGTGGGTCGTGTGTGTGTGTGTGTGTGTGTGTGTGTATGCGTGTGTGTGTGTGTGTGTGTGTGTGTGTGTGTGTGTGTGTGTATGTGTGTGTGTATGTGTGTGTGTGTGTGTGTGTGAATACAGACGTGTGAGTGTAACGTTAAATCTGTGTCGTCACGGCTAGCAAACTGTAGCCGAGCAGCAGCCTCATCAGAGCGGTGAAGCTGTCAGATTAAACCCGCGCTGCAGGAACTGGACGGATGGATCAGTGCGTGGTAAATTCAGTGATTGATCACCTTTAGTAACTGTATATTTCTCATAAATTCATTTTACACACGAAGCCTTTAGTTTTGTTCTGTCTTGGCCAGCTCTCCCTAGGTAACTATATTTTAATCTCAAGGTACTTCCTGGTTAAATGAAGGTTATAAGTCACTTGTTAAGACATAACTTGTTGTGTTGTGTGCGCAGTGATGATTGATCAGTGAGGATGAGGAGCCGCAGTAACTCAGGAGTGAGGCTGGATGCCTATGCCAGACTGGTCCAAGAGACTATCCTGTGCCACCAGGTGAGTCCAGACATACATAGGAAGATACAGGAGAGACGCAATACCACACTGTAGAAATATTCAGCTGCAAGTAAAAGTCCTGCTTTTATTTACGTAAATGTAGTAGGGCTGTTCATTTAATCGACATGTAATCGTGATTATGATTTCGACTCCAATGATCACAAAAACAGAATAATCGGAAAAAAAACAATTATTTAGCTCATTACGTTTTGCTTTGCTCTTATTTTCTCATGTGTTCTGAATGAAAAAATAAAGTTTAAATAGGAAAAGTATTAAGTCAAATTTCACAGTTGTATGTGTTTGTTTTTTTACTGTTGATTTATTTAACTTTTCCCACTGTTTTTTAAGTTCAATAATTGTAACATCTTTCCAGAAGTCAACGAGTAATCATGTTAAATTATCGTGATTTCAATATTGACCGAAATAATCGTGATTATAATTTTTTCCATAATCGAGCAACCCTAAAATGTAGCCTATTTGCATCGAAAACATACTTAAAGTCTCAAAAGTACCTATTATGCAGCATGGCCTATTATAGAAATTATTGGTTGTAGTTATCGATGCATTACCATGTAAGCATCATTCTAATGTAGCAGCTGGTAAAGGTTGGGCTTATTTGAACTACTTTACATACCAATGGGTAATCTATAATAATACAACATCTTTTATTTGTTAATTGCATTTTTGTATTAATAGTATAAGATATAGAGGAACATATACATTAACAAATGTTTACATTACACTTCTGGAAGAAGGTCATGAGTGTGTAAGCCACGTAATTGGTAAAGCAGTTACTCTTTGAGCCATATCTGTGTACTTAGGAATTTTCCAGACTGTATTGGTACTGTGCAACACACATTGCTTATTGACTCTTCGTCAATGAATGTTGCGCATTTATCTATCAGCACTTCAACAGTCAACAGTTGTCTAAGTTTAAAAGTGTGACCCAGAGGGTCCACAGCTGATAGAAAACTGTGTCACCTTTCCTTACAAAGCATGCACATGCCACGGTGTAGGTTTGGTTTCAGAGGAGGGGACAGGTCTCAGGTTATTTAACCAAGAACTGAAACTATATCAAATTCTGCATTATTAAAGCACTAACACAACTTAAAATCACATTTACTTTCATTGATAGGCACCTGATACTTTGCTCATGTTTTATTTGCACGCTCTCCTGCTTTGTATTTTATTAATGTCCAATGCTAGTATTTTTAAAATAATAATAACACATCGTTAACAGTTACACAGATTCAATTATTTAGAGTTGAAACTACTAGTGGAATAATTGTCTGTGCGCAATCAACAGAAAAATTAACTGTCAACTATTTTAAAAACGGATTACACGATTGAATCAATTTTACAACCAAAAATGCAAAACAGGCTTCAGCTTCTCGGATGTGAGGATTTGCTGCTTTTCTTTGTCATGCCCACCCTGTCCTTATTGTTAATGAAGCTCTTGTGTATGTGTTTGTTTCAGAACCCAGTGACAGGACTTCTGCCTGCCAGTGCCCAGAAGAAGGATGCCTGGGTGAGAGATAATGTGTACAGTGTCCTGGCTGTGTGGGGGCTGGGCATGGCCTACCGCAAGAACGCAGACCGCGATGAAGACAAGGCCAAGGCCTACGAACTGGAGCAGGTGTGTTTGTAACAGAGAGAGAGAGCGAGAGAGGGTTAATGTTCACAGCAGTGCCTGTTTGTTCTGGTGGGTCAAATATTTTAAAGAAGCAAGCTTTTGGTTTGTGCCGCATCACATTCTCATTTGATTAGTTATTTAGGCTACAGTTAAACTACAATTATATCACATTAATCCAAAACAAAATATTTAAATCTCAAATTGATATTTTAAGCACCAAACTGAATGGGAATATAAAGTATGTTAACTTTCAGTGACTACAATTCTTGCTAAACTGTGACAGATCTAACATAAATAAAATAGAAATGAATAAAATAATTAATTCAGTACTAAAAAAGTTAATTAATTCGCTCGTTGATTGAAATAATTAATTTGTTAAAATAGAATCTGTCTTGTAAGAAAGTGAGACAATTAAAGTAATTGAGACAAAATAAAAATACATTTGCTGGTTACAACTTCACAAAGTTGGACATTTTCATTTTATTCATACTGTATATATCATATTATTACAAATGGCAATTTGGATTTTTGGCTGCAAGCTAATTAAAAACATAACTTTTTAGCTTTTGTAACATTAAGTCATTTAATAGATTTAATGATTAACATTAGATCAATACATTTAATACAATGTTTGAGATATCTATTCAGTAATAGAAATGATTAATCGCAGTTCTTATTTTAATCATTTAATCATCAGTTATTGTTGCATGTACTGAGGTTGAGGTTTGAACAGTGATGCGTTCAATTTCTGACGAACATCGGTCAGTGACTATTAATCTTTTAACTGAACTGAACAAAGGGATTAGAATCAGCAAAGTGATTTGTGATTTCCAGCTCTTCTAAAAATAGAAAATGATTTGGATTGCAGTGGCTTTTTGTTTAACTTTTGTAGTTTACTGATATTGTTAATTGTTGGCAGAGTGTGGTAAAGCTGATGCAGGGACTTCTGCAGTGCATGATGAGACAGGTAAGAAACCCTTGTGCTTACATTACATGTGTACATGTTCACTTGTGTTTGCACATTGAAACATCAAATCCTCGTGGAAGAAAATCCGAAAAGCACGTGTTCTGGTACTGGCACAATGTGTTATCTGGGGTACTGTGGTATTTAAACAAACTGCTTTATGTAAACAGGTTTGTGACCATCACATGTCTGCTACTATGTGCGCAGGCACGTCAAACTCTGTGACGTCGGCAGTTGGTCAGAAAGATAAACAAACTAATAATTGACAGTATGTTGATGAGCTACATTTTGAAGTGAAAGTGATAGCGAAAGCCTGGCTGCAGTAAAAGTGTAATTGGTTACTATTATCTTCCATAACTGGAAATAAGATAAAGATGCGAGAGTGTTAAAATGCTTCATCCTCTGCTGCTGGCGTGTCATCATCAGCAGGCCTAAAGAAATTACTCTTGAGACGTTGAGGAGTCAAAAACAGCAGACAATGATCAGAAACCTTTATACTTGTCAAATCATGTAAACATGGATACGAATAACCAGATTATTCTCTTTCCATGTCCCGCATATGATCATTAACAGCATATGGAGCATAAGTGGGGTTCTAGAATGCATGTAAACACACTCATTGGGATTTATCTAACCATGATGTGTCATTTTCATTTTTTAAACCATTTTTTTTGCAGAAATCTGTATGTTGGGGACCTTTTAGTTGCATGTCACCCTTCATCGCTCTCTTCTGGTTTCCTGTCTGCTCTCTGATGGCTAAAACACCCCGAAAAATACTCAACAAAAAAGAAAATCAACCATTTAGGAGTCTGACTTTTCATGCTAATCCTGCCATATGTGTGTATGCATATGTTCATGTTCCTTCAGGTGGCCAAGGTGGAGAAGTTCAAACAGACCCAGAGTACAAAGGATTGCTTGCATGCCAAATATGATACTCCAACCTGTGCCACGGTGGTTGGGGACGACCAGTGGGGCCATCTCCAGGTGGACGCCACCTCCATTTACCTGCTGATGCTGGCACAGATGACAGCCTCAGGTACAGTAGTGATGCAGAGTGGTGTTTACATATGTTGCTTTTTTGTGTTCTGTGTTCTCTCAGTAAACTGTTTTAGTTTATTTATTAGTTTTTACCCGTTTTCTATTTCCTAAGATGATCTTTGGTTTAAAGATGTCACACATAGGTATGGATTTACACATTTCCGATGCTGGCATAGTATCAAAAAACACACTGTAGCAAAAGGCAATGCACGCTGCTTGGCCAGCTTCCCTTCTGGCAAGCACTGCAGGTCCTCGAGAGGGACAAATAACTGAGTGTGCCACATTATCATGCAGGTCTTCGCATCATCTCAAACCTGGATGAGGTGGTCTTCATCCAAAACTTGGTCTTCTACATAGAGGCTGCCTACAAAGTGGCGGTGAGTAACATTTTCAGAGGTTTAGGAGGTTTGGTTTCTAGAAAGGAAGATGTAGAGGCTGACACACAGGGGAGTTGACTGAAAATACACTATGATGAAATAAAGAGTAAAATCAGAGTAAAAGCGAAAGGGGAATTTTACACATCAAAGTCTGTTTACAAGTCTTGGGCATTACCAGCTACTAGAATAACAAACCTGAATCTCTGACTGAGCTGTCGGTGGTCGAGTTGAATTCTGGGTAATGCAGGCGCCAGGTTTTGACAAGGTAGAAGAATGCGTGTAATAGACAATATATAGACAATATATTTCATGCTGCTGCATTGAATCTTCATTGTGAATCTCATCTATTATAGTAGAGCAATGCTTAATCGGTGGAGTCACACCCCGACCACAGTGCAGAGAGTCATTACCTTTTATTCCTCTGTAGGATTATGGGATGTGGGAACGAGGTGACAAGACCAATCAAGGCATCCCCGAGCTCAATGGCAGCTCTGTAGGAATGGCTAAGGTACAGGTTATTATTGTTAATATATTATTTATTATTATTATTATTTATAATATGCTATACATATAGACCAAAAGAAGAGAGTGTTGTATAAAATGTGTATTTGTGTGTGTGTGTGTGTGTGTGTGTGTTTGGGGGGTTTGCAGGCAGCTCTGGAGGCCATAGATGAGCTGGATCTTTTTGGTGCCCATGGAGGGCCAAAGTCAGTCATCCATGTTTTGCCTGATGAAGTGGAACATTGTCAGGTACTGTTGGCTTTGCCTCCAGCCATCTCAGCATCATCTCTGCTCATCTTTCTTCTGCTGAGTATGTTTGTGTGTTTTCCCTTTTTTCCCCTCAGTCCATCCTGTGCTCCATGCTGCCAAGAGCTTCAACTTCAAAGGAGATAGATGCCGGTCTTCTGTCTGTCATTTCCTTCCCTGCTTTTGCTGTAGAAGATGCTGAGCTGGTGGCCATTACTAAGTCGGAAATCATAACAAAACTGCAGGTACAGCAAGACAAAACACACTCTGCACAGAAGGGGAAAATACACAATTCAGTATTTTCCCCTGTACTTTTTTCTCCTTGTATAAGGCAGTTATCATGCTAACAATTCCACTCTTTGGTGTAATTTCAGGGTCGCTATGGCTGCTGCCGCTTCATCAGGGATGGATATCATTGTCCAAAAGAGGTAAGATATTCTGCATATTGAAAATGGAAATGCTGGGATTTATAATGTATAGAAATCATTCAGCGGGGACAGAATATGAGTTTGTCTTACAGATCAACACTCAGCACCTTAAGTTTAAAATTAGAGAAGAAGTGCACCTTTTGAGTTGATGTCGTAGGGTTTAGTATGATTGCTTTCCTGTTGTAAGATAATTGTGTATTGTATAATTTGAGCTCTAAGGTTCTACTGTAGTCCCTGGCTGTTTTTCTCACTAGGACCCATCTCGGCTACACTACGATCCTGCAGAGCTGAAGTTGTTTGAGAATATCGAATGTGAGTGGCCGGTGTTCTGGACTTATCTCATCGTTGACGGTATCTTTGCTGGAGATCAAGTGCAGGTAATAAAGCCAAACGCACTAGTCCAGTTTCTACTGTATTCACACAGTCATGGAGCCACTCTGACTTCTGCTGCAGATGTAATAATGAACAAATGACTGTGTGCATTGCACAGGTACAGGAGTACCGTGAGGCACTGGAAGGCGTTTTGATCAGAGGGAAGAACGGCATCAAAATGTTGCCTGAACTTTATGCTGTACCTCCTGACAAGGTATCCCACTTCCATAGGCCAAATATAACAGATGCACCTTTATTCTAGTCACATTGTAGTTGCAACGTCTGACAAAACCTACAAAGAAAGATATGAGATTAAGTGTTTCATAAAGATGACACCACTGGTCCTTCTCTTTCAAAATGTTAGTTTTTCATGGAGAAGCTTAAAGCTATTCAGTTGTATTGTAATCTTTTTTGTTAGGGTAAAAAAAAGCTTAACAAGGTGGCTCCTGGATAGCTTACCTGGTTGAGCGTGTGACCCATGTACTAGGGATCAGTCCTTACTGCAGCGGCCCAGGGTTCGGTTCTGACCTGTCTTCAACATCTTCAACTTTCCTCTCAACTAAAGGCCCAAAAATAATCTTAAAAACAAGAATATTAGTTATTAGTCAAAAAGCAGACTAGGTTACAACTCTACTCTGAAGATGTGGAGTCCTTTAATACTGAACCTGCTGTAGATGAAATTAGTATTTCTGTTTTCAGCCATGCTAACAGCATGCCCCCGGCATTATCAGGTCAAAATTTCAATTAGTCAATTATTCGTTTTATGACTAAATACCTGCAAAACTAATGGCATTCCCATCAGCTTCAGTTGTACTTTATGTTTAGAGCTAATTAGCAAGTGTTAGCATGCTAATGTGAAAGTAAGATGAAAATGGTAGCATACTAGCATTGTTATTGTGACCATGTTAGCATTCTGATGTTAGCATCTAGCTCAAAGTACAGCCTCACAGTGCTAGCATGGCTTATTTTTCAATATCTAGTCTCATGTATCTGGTCTTTTTTCATCTATCTTTAGTCTATTTTATGGTCTATTTCATCTATCTTTTTTAGGTCTGTTCAAGAATTATTTTGTACATATTACCAGTATAGATGCTATGGTATTGGAAGGGTAAGCCTGTCAGCTCTCCTCTGTCCTGTTTACCTGTTGAATACTCCAAATGCTGTCATCACTACAGATGTGCGTGTAATGTTGATATGCAAATGCCAATACAATAGTGTCAGGGAACATCAGACTAAATTGCATCTGAACTGCTGTTCCTGTATATCATATTTTGCCTCTAACAGATGGAGGAGGAGTACAGGAATCCTCACTCAGTGGACAGAGTGGCCATGGGGCAGCTGCCGCACATGTGGGGACAGTCACTCTACATCTTGAGCTGTCTTTTGGCAGAGGTATTCACAGGGCCCTTGAAAACCACCTCTAAAGTTAGCCATTGCCATTGTTTACCTCTGTAATCATTTCCCCTCTCTGTCTCTTCTTATTTCTGTTTTAAGGGTTTTTTAGCACCAGGAGAGATAGATCCTCTCAACAGGAGATTCTCAACAAACTTCAAGCCAGATGTTGTGGTACAAGGTTGGTGATCGATCATTAGTTTGAGGGGAAAATCTGCCCAGAAGTTGAATTAAAAAAAATGGGTTGAATCCCAGAAGAAATGTAAGGTAAGAAAGAAGACGAAATCCACTCCTCTGAAACAAATCTGTTGCATGGATTAAAGGGAAGTTTACTTTTTATAGATCCTTATGACTTGTGGGGCAAAGAAGAAGGAAGCCTCACACACAAAAAAGTCATGAATGTCTTAAGACTTATTTCCGATGTTCTGATGTGAGCATTGGTTTATATAGAGATTTCCTTATAGAAGGCGGAATATGATGTATTTCTTTTTACATGTGCGTGTCAGTTTGTGTTCTAGCAGAATCGGAGGAGATCCAGCAGTTGTTAAGTGATCACGGGATCAAGGTCCAGATGATGTCAGAAGTTCTGCCTATCAGGGTCATGCCTGCTCGCATCCTGAGCCATGTTTATGTCAGACTGGGTAAACAAGCACCAAGCACTCTTTTCTTAGTGTGTGTGCATGCATGTGTGTGTATGTGTAAGAGCACCATATTGTCTCATTGCCACAGGGAACTGCAAGAAACTGAATTTGAGCGGGAGGCCCTACAGACACATTGGAGTTTTGGGAACATCCAAATTCTACGAGATCAGAAATCGCTCTTATATATTCACCCCCCAGGTAAAACTAGCTTGAGATGTTGTGATGTTCATAATCACAGTGAAGAAGCTAGGTAGAATGCTGTAGTAATAAATACTACTAAATAATACTTTGGTTTCTTTCTGTCTGTTTCTCTCTTTTCTGCGCTCCAGTTTCTGGATCAGCACCATTTCTACCTGGCACTGGATAACCAGATGATCGTGGAGATGTTACGAACAGAGCTGGCCTATCTCTCCTCTTGCTGGAGGATGACAGGACAGCCCACACTCACTTTCCCCATCACCCACAGCATGCTGGGTAATAAGGCTCTTAACCCAAAGCAAATCAGTCTCACAGATTTTGTTTTCAGTGTTAATGGAATTCCAGCAACTTGCAGAATTCTCATCCAAAACATGATAGAGGAATAATTTAGACATGACAAAGATGGAACAATGAATGTGTTCAAGTGACATTACTACATATACTGTAATACTTTACTTACTTTACTCATGTAGCTGTGATCTTGAATGTAATATATACATATTGCTATTTTGTTAGATTAGTTCACTGCGCTTCACAGCATTTATCTACTTTTTATATTCAGTTGAGGATGGAGATGGGATTGATTCATGTATCCTAGCAACCCTCGGAAAACTACAGGATGGCTATTTTGCTGGAGCGAGGTCTGTTTCCATCGGCAACATAGGACATCATACTAATAGTGTGTTGAGATGTCTGAAACACGACAGTATATGTTACTTCTTACGCATGTGTGGGTATTTTGTGTGGATGTTACTACAGGGTGCAGATGTCAGACCTATCCAGTGTCAAGACCACTTCCTTTCACACTGACCTCAGCTTCCTGGATGAAGAGAAGGATGACAGCTTACTTGAGGATGAAGAGGATAATGATGAATATGGAGAGGAATATTACAACTGTAGGCCCTCAGGTATTTTATGATGAAGTGTGTGTGCTCCTTTCAGTCATATTTGTCAATGTAAATAAACAATTGTATGTTGTTTGTTTTTGTTTGATCTCCAGAGGGCTCTAAAGACATGTTTGACCAGTACCTCACACAGCCCCTCCACAGCACCAATACCAAGTCCCATCTTCCTCCCATCCAGAGTGGGCAGCACCACGTCTTCAGTGCGGAATACAGCACCAGAGACATCCTGTCTTTTATGGCCTCGGTTCAGGGCCTGAACATGCCCAGTGAGTTATTAGGAATGTACTGATTAAGTCAAAGTCAGTTTCCTCTTTGAATTGTGTTTCGTGTTATGCTGCTGTCCATGGTTGGGGCTTAATTTAGATTGACGTTAAGATATACAGTGAGGAAAATAAGCATTTGAACACCCTGCTATTTTGCAGGTTCTCCCACTTGGAAATCATGGAGGGGTCTGAAATTGTCATCGTAGGTGCATGTCCACTGTGAGAGACATAATCTAAAAACAAAAATCCAGAAATCACAATGTATGATTTTTTAACTATTTATTTGTATGATACAGCTGCAAATAAGTATTTCAACACCTGAGAAAATCAATGTTAATATTTGGTACAGTAGCCTTTGTTTGCAATTACAGAGGTCAAACGTTTCCTGTAGTTTTTCACCAGGTTTGCACACACTGCAGGAGGGAGTTTGGCCCACTCCTCCACACAGATCTTCTCTAGATCAGTCAGGTTTCTGGGCTGTCGCTGAGAAACACGGAGTTTGAGCTCCCTCCAAAGATTCTCTATTGGGTTTAGGTCTGGAGACTGGCTAGGCCACGCCAGAACCTTGATATGCTTCTTACAGAGCCACTCCTTGGTTATCCTGGCTGTGTGCTTCGGGTCATTGTCATGTTGGAAGACCCAGCCTCGACCCATCTTCAATGCTCTAACTGAGGGAAGGAGGTTGTTCCCCAAAATCTCGCAATACATGGCCCCGGTCATCCTCTCCTTAATACAGTGCAGTCGCCCTGTCCCATGTGCAGAAAAACACCCCCAAAGCATGATGCTACCACCCCCATGCTTCACAGTAGGGATGGTGTTCTTGGGATGGTACTCATCATTCTTCTTCCTCCAAACACGGTTAGTGGAATTATGACCAAAAAGTTCTATTTTGGTCTCATCTGACCACATGACTTTATCCCATGACTCCTCTGGATCATCCAAATGGTCATTGGCAAACTTAAGACAGGCCTTGACATGTGCTGGTTTAAGCAGGGGAACCTTCCGTGCCATGCATGATTTCAAACCATGACGTCTTAGTGTATTACCAACAGTAACCTTGGAAACGGTGGTCCCAGCTCTTTTCAGGTCATTGACCAGCTCCTCCCGTGTAGTCCTGGGCTGATTTCTCACCTTTCTTAGGATCATTGAGACCCCACGAGGTGAGATCTTGCATGGAGCCCCAGTCCGAGGGAGATTGACAGTCATGTTTAGCTTCTTCCATTTTCTAATGATTGCTCCAACAGTGGACCTTTTTTCACCAAGCTGCTTGGCAATTTCCCCGTAGCCCTTTCCAGCCTTGTGGAGGTGTACAATTTTGTCTCTAGTGTCTTTGGACAGCTCTTTGGTCTTGGCCATGTTAGTAGTTGGATTCTTACTGATTGTATGGGGTGGACAGGTGTCTTTATGCAGCTAACGACCTCAAACAGGTGCATCTAATTTAGGATAATAAATGGAGTGGAGGTGGACATTTTAAAGGCAGACTAACAGGTCTTTGAGGGTCAGAATTCTAGCTGATAGACAGGTGTTCAAATACTTATTTGCAGCTGTATCATACAAATAAATAGTTAAAAAATCATACATTGTGATTTCTGGATTTTTGTTTTTAGATTATGTCTCTCACAGTGGACATGCACCTACGATGACAATTTCAGACCCCTCCATGATTTCCAAGTGGGAGAACCTGCAAAATAGCAGGGTGTTCAAATACTTATTTTCCTCACTGTAGTTAGGCGTTGCAGAAATTACTCATTTGGCTTAGAGCTGTGGCTGAGTTTGGGTTATGGTAAGGGGAAACACAGATCAATTGGAAAGAAAGAAAAAAGTCTGAGTTTTGTTCTGCAACCTATAGATAGCTACAACAAAGACATACTAGACTAAATATACTACTGTTAAGGAGACCCTTGTTAACATGGATAAAATGTATATAATAATATTGATTGACAATATCCGTGATAGCCCATCATTCTATGTAGCCACAACACATGCTGTTGTAGGGGCACAATTCCATTTTTCCCTCAAATGTGAAACCTCTTCCTCAACTTGTTCTTTCACGCCTTCCAACTCTAAATCGAAGTCCATTGTGTTGGGGTTGTTAACTGGGAAATGTAGGAAATCTCTTAGTGGGGTAAAAAGGTACAATACAAATCATGTTAAACTAAGAACAACAGAAAATAAAATGAATTGGCAGCGTCTCATATATTCTCCTGTTTCACTTTGGAATATGTTGTTTTAATTTGTGTATTTCAGAGTCTTCCATGTATCTACCTGTGACTCCTGTTTGGAACAAACGCCGCAAAGGTCTCAACTTACTTGAAGTTTCTCCTCATTCTCAGCATGGACCACATGTAAAGCAGAACAAGGTATGCACAGCAGAACCTTGCTTTTCTTGTGACTTCAGTATTGCTCTGAAGTGTATTTGTCTTACGCTGACATCCCTCGCAAGTCTCACAGTGCTGCTGACTTGCACCTGCCTCGAGACTCCCAGGGCAACACAGATTTTGCAGCGTTGGTGAGGCAGCTGAAAGAGTGTCCGACCCTGCAAGACCAGGCTGACATACTCTACATCCTTTACGTGATGAAGTACGGACATAAAGGCAGCTACACACACAGATCTTATTGTCAGCTCTGGCACACTAATAAGTAAACAATGTCTTTGTTTATTTGTTTTTTTGTAATGACACGTCCTGTGTTGTTTTCCGATGACCAGAGGGGCTGATTGGCTGGTGGAGTTGTCAGTTCCTGGGCAGGGCGAAGTCAGCGTGCGTTCCCTGCTGGAGGAGCTGTATGTACAAGCTGGAGCCTGCAAAGAGTGGGGACTCATCAGATACATCTCTGGGATACTACGCAAGAGAGTGGAGGTCCTCGCTGAGGTCAGTGAGAAGTCATTTAGGCCCTAAATAACCCTAACATTTTAGGCCTGATACAAAACTGTTGGAAAACCTTTCGACCCAGCCAAACCAAGGTCTTGGGTCAGATCTTGTTTACTAGGCCCAAACATCAAGGTCCCAAATACACATTAACAAACATATACATTTCACAGTTAAGTCATTATCAAACTATGTTCTTGGCATCCTCCATCTGGATCAATCATTGGGGAAAAAAATACTCTTCAAAATAAAGAAAAGGCTCTACCGCCATCTGTTGGCCATAAGAAAAACTGCATCATAACATCAGACTCAGAATCAGGTTTATTGCCAAGTAGGTTTTTACAATAAAGGAATTTGCCTTAGTATTTTGGTGCATAACAATAAACATAGTAAGTAAGAGAAAATAAAAAAGAACCATAAATAAAATAATAATAATAATAATTGTAAAAATACATTTAAAAATGCAAAATAGATGTTTCTAAAGTGAAAAGAACGAAGATTGACTTCAATACTAAGCCATGACGAAGTGTCTCTGAGCAACACTTGAATAACCTGTGTATAACTTGTGCAAAAAGAGTCTACAGAATAAATAATGGCTCATTTTAATAATTTCATAATAATTAACTCTGTATTTATCTACTCCTCAGGCCTGCACAGATCTTATTTCCCATAACAAGCAGCTGACTGTAGGTCTACCTCCTGAGCCCAGGGAAAGAGTCATCACAGTGTAAGCTGGTGTGGCTTAGGAGATTTTGTGCTCACGTTCATGGTTTATTGAATTAATTATCATATAATGAACCAACTCTTCCCTCCTCACTGTTTCTTCTCAGTCCACTTCCTCCTGAGGAGTTGAACACTCTCATCTATGAAGCCAGTGGTCAGGACATCAGTGTAGCTGTACTCACGCAGGTAACTCTTTAACCTTCTGGACTGCAGCAGGACCTTTTTCAGACACTAATAACCTTACAGCTGTGAATGGTATCTGTTTGTCACACAGGAAATCATGGTCTATCTAGCCATGTACATGCGCTCCCAGCCCGCTCTCTTTGGCGACATGCTCCGGCTCAGGATAGGACTCATCATGCAAGTGATGGCCACTGAGCTGGCTCGCAGTCTGCACTGCTCTGGTAGGAAAACCAAGCACCAAACACTGTGTACATACATAAACTACCCTGCACAGGAGAACAGCAAAAGCTGTGTATTATCTTTGTAGGGGAGGAGGCGTCTGAGAGTTTGATGAGCCTGAGTCCTTTTGGCATGAAAAACCTGCTGCATCACATCCTCAGTGGCAAAGAGTTTGGGGTCGAGAGGAGCAGTGAGTGTTTCCCTTTTTCTCTGTCTCTTTTTGTCCTTACAGTATAATGTATGTGTGAGGGTTCATTTATAGGAGCGTTTTGCAGCCTTAGCTTTAGGTGAGACATTTAAGAGAAGAAATTAGGCTGTGTAAAAGTCAGACTGGGTGAAAATCAAGTAGAGCTGAGAGATAATTGTAACAGCAGGAAAGCAATCGGGTACTTTGATGGACTAGGGATCAATGAATTTTTTAGTCAGCACTGTAGCTGCAGTAGCTGTTGTTAATTTAACCTAATGTTTTTAGCAATGCTAGCAGCATGCTGGTCTGTTGGTCGATCCACCACTTTGGTCCAGACTGAAATATCTTGACAACTATATTAGATGGATTGCCATGACATTGGGTACATATATCCATGATCCCCAGTCAATGTATTCTAATGACTCTGCTGATCACTGGACTTTTCCTCTAGCACCACCAGCAGGTCATAAATACACTTTGTCCAATTCTTTGGTTTTTGACCAAATACCCGCAAAACCAGTGACATTCCCATCAGCCTTAGCTATATTTTGTGTTAAGTGCAAACACGCATATGTTAGCAATTGCTAAACTAAGATGTTGAACATGGTAAACATTATACCTGCTAAACATCAACATGCTAGCATTGTCTTTGTGAACATGTTAGCAGATAGGTTTGAGCATTTAGCTCAAAGCACCTCACAGAGCATGGCAGATTCAGATGTTGGCAGCATTTCAGGGAACCAAGCTATAAAATAAGTGTTCAGTGGCTTCTTGTTTCTATTCATCAGTGCGCCCAATCCAGTCAACAGCCACTAGTCCTGCCATCTCCATCCATGAACTCGGCCACACTGGGGCCACCAAGACTGAACGCACAGGAATACACAAGCTGAAGAGTGAGATCAAACAGGTGGGATGCACAAATAGGATAATAAAACTGGATAATAATCAGGGTGTATCTATCTATCTGTCTGTCTGTCTGTCTGTATGTATAGACTAATAGTGTTCTTGCTTTTGGTTGCAGCTGGATGACTCTCGGCCTCTCAGCGTGGGTTGGGTTTAATAATATTGAGCATGTTTCTAACGTCAGCCTAGACAACCAAACCGCTGGCTAAATCCTCCTCATAAATCACCACTCACTGGCTCCTAACATTGTATGAGCTACAGCGCCCTCCATATCTAGAACGCCTCTCACTTCATCACTTATCATTAGGAGAACATGCTTTGCTACTCTTAACACACTGTAATTCTTTGTCAAGAAGGTGTTTTTTGTAAAAAAGTTTGACATTTCTAATAACTTTTCTACAAATTCTTGAGCTCCTGAACCAATCTAGTCCTTGATTAAGCTGCTTTTAGGTAGCCCACCCTTATCACTCATTTTGTGATAGCATTTCATCATGGAGTGGCATCAATTGTTTGTCAAACAGTCTTTCTTGTGTTCGGTCATGCAGAAAAGTCATTTTGTGAATTTCTCTCACTAGTTGAACAAGGTAAATTTGACTTTTGACTCTACGGATCAAACATCTCCAGTAACATTGTGCTCCATGTGGCTGCAGTATCATCGTGACCATCTCAAACTGTTCTCTGTCTTCTCTGTCATCCATATCCATGTGTAGATCTTCAGTGGCGGTCTTTCCTTGAGTAGCAGTGTCACTTCTCCTCGCTCCACGGTAAACCATTTCACCTCATCTGCTTCCAATTAACTTGCGCAAACTCATCCTAAAAGCATTTTCCATGATTCCATGTGTCTTTCTGCATTTAAGGATAAGGCTGGCATTGTTTTTTGTTTATTTAGAGTAATTATTGATAACACTAAAACAATTTCACCAGCCTTGCCCTTTCATATGTCTGCTGAAATATTTTGCCAAGTGTGATAGAGCATGATATCAATATGCATGAATGATTGCATGGACTGTGTAACTTTAGATAACTGCTAAATGTATAATTGTGTGTGTGTGTGTGTGTGTGTGTGAGAGAGAGAGAGAGAGAGAGAGAGAGAGAGAGAGAGAGAGAGAGAGAGAGAGAGAGAGAGAGAGAGAGAGAGAGAGACGACTACTACAGTCAGTATTTCATCCTTCTTTACATGTATTTGCTATGATATGACAAACCTGTATATGCTATTACTCCTGTCAGTACACTGTATCTTTTAAAAAGGCTCTCCAGTAATCATAAACCTGATGATGCAGTCGGGCCCAAGTAGTAGGAGGACTGAATCATTTCAGACTTATGACTACAAATCATTCTCTTAAAGGGGAGCTCCACTGACTTTTTAGAGGTCTTGAGGAGTACACTGTATATGTCAACACAAGTTTTATAAAGCCTTTTGTGGCTCTAGAGGGAGGGAAATCTGATATATGTCCCCCAAGTGATGTCACTTGAGTCAGCGGCGGTTGGGGCTGAAGACTACAAGTCTGTTGGTGTGAAGATAGAAATAAGTGAGTTGACCAGACCTGTGTAGCCTGCTCCTCATCTCTACTTGAGGCTAACAGCTCAAGGCTACATTACCCCCTACTAGCATAACACATCCTAATCTCAGACACAATTGTTGTGGGTTGCTTTGCATTGTGGGTAATGTAGATGCCAGGTTTTGACATAGACAAAGAATGTGTGGAATAAAAGAGTAAGATATCTCTGGTTCTGCTGCATCAATTTAGATTTTTTTTTTTTTGTATTGTGAGTCCGGCAACGCTATATTTTACATTAAATTAATTTGGCCAAAGTGACTAACAACAGTGCATTAAAATTCCATAGGAACAAGAGCTTGATGTATTTTACATTACATTACATGTCATTTAGCTGACGCTTTTATCCAAAGCAACTTACAATTACTATATACATCAGAGGCCGCACGCCCTGGAACTATGGGTTAAGTGTCCTGCTCAGGGAGACGTTGGTTGACGTACCACAGTGGGAATTGAACCCAGATCTCCCACACCAAAAGCATGTGTCACATCCTCTGCGCCATCACCACGCCTGTTGTCAATTGGAAGTGAAACCCTCTTAAACAAACAACTAGATGTGTCACTGGTAATTTCTTAAGTAATTATATGTAAATAAGTGCTAGCATGGAGTGTGGGAAACACTACATATATGTAAAGTGGTCCATTTAATATGTTCTAACAGTATCTTCCTGTTCTCTCACCGCAGCGCTGCAGCAGCCCCTCCACCCCCAGTGGGATCCTGTCCCCTGTGGGCCCCGGTTCAGGAGATGGACAGCTGCACTGGGAGGAGAGGCAAGGCCAGTGGCTGAGGCGACGCAGGCTGGATGGAGCTATCAACAGAGTACCAGTTGGTTTCTACCAGAAGGTCTGGAAGATCCTGCAGAAGTGCCATGGCCTATCCATCGATGGATATGTGTTGCCCTCATCTACTACAAGAGAGGTAGCATCTCGCAGACCAAAGCTGGATTTAGGACTTTCTGTGTGTGTGTTTAATTCTGTGTTTTCTGTGTAGATGACAGAGGGAGAGATCAAGTTTGCGGTGCAGGTGGAGTCTGTCCTAAACCATGTCCCTCAACCAGAGTACCGGCAGCTACTAGTGGAAACTGTGATGGTTCTTGGCCTGGTAGCTGACGTGGACGTGGACCGCATTGGTAGCATTATACACGTGGACCGCATCCTGCATCTGGCCAATGACCTGTTCCTCAGTGACCAGGTACTGAGATAGCTGATTGGAAGAGATACATTTCAGTTCGAAAGGATGTTCATGTATTTGAGCATGTGGGTTCACTCTGTTCTACCTCTTCATCCCCAGAAATCCCACAGTGTCAGTGATTACTTCCTTGAGAAGGACCCAGCAACTGGAATCTGCAACTTTTTCTACGATAGCGCCCCCAGTGGCAGCTATGGCACTATGACCTACCTGTCCAAGGCAACAATCACTTATGTCCAAGACTTCCTGCCAAGCTCCAGCTGCCTGATGCAGTGAAACAGTAAACTGAACATGTGAATAGACATGTTTTATTATAAGTAAAGGATCATTTAGTTAAAGGCAGCAAAGCTTCTTATTTTCAGCTGATACAGTCCATGTGGTGCTTGTGAGTATTCAGTCTTCAACTCTGTAGCTCTCATACACTGATGTAGCATCATAGCTTGGCAGCTGATTTCAAACTATTACAAGAATTTGAAAGACTGTGAACTTATTTATTACTTAAACATGCTGCTCAAATGTGTGTTTACAGGACATACTAACAAACGTGCATATATGTAAATTGAAATTTGCACAGCTCTGTGCTCTTGTGCTCTTGGTGTTGTGTGTGAGAATATACTGTATAAACAGTTAACTGTCTTGTAATTAAATGTGTCATATGGTATAATTTTACAGAGCTCTGCAGTTACTAGGGTAAACAGTTTGATCATTTGTGCACACAAATGATTATTTCCCTTAAACCAATCAGTGTATTTTTTATTTTCTGCCTCTATTACTTTTTTTATAATATAGATAGTTTTATCTATATTTAGTAATATAATAACTTATTGTTCGATTGTAATGGCTGAGCTTAAATACGCCCACAAATAATACAATATAAATCATAAAATCAATTTCTTCCCTCAAATTACTTATTCTCCCCCACAGCTGATTCATTTGTACATATGATTTTTTTAATCCTTTTGGTAGCTTCCAGGCTCTTTATAATTCAGTGTTGATGATACTGAAACTTGTAATTTGTTAGTTGTAGTCCTTTTGTCTTTGTGTATGTGTTGCGTGTTTTATAAAATTAATGGAAAATAATCCATCTGTCCACATATGAATGTCACACTAAGGTTTTGCTACGGACATAGTGAGTCATTTTGCATATACCTCAACATATTGACGGTTTGTTCATTTACGTACAGTTTTTTCCCCCTGTATGTTGGGGTAAAAGTCTGTTTTAATACCGGTACTTAGTATATATATATATATATATATATATACACACACACACACACACACACACACACACACACACACATTTGTCTCTCATAGTTGAAGTGTACCTATGATGAAAATTACAGGTCTCTCTCATCTTTTTAAGTGGGAGAACTTACACAATTGGTGGCTGACTAAATACTTTTTTGCCCCACTGTACATGCATATATACAGGATGCATACAGTACCAGTCAAGATTGGACACACTTTCTTATTCAAGTGAATGGGAAAGTGTGTTGAAACCTTTGACTGGTACTATATATACAGTATATGCATGATGTATACGTAAAGAATGAAATAGCAGTGCAGCAAGATATTGGTAAAGTACTAGAGAGGTCCAGAGTATGTTGAATAGGGTCTTTGTAAGTCTGAGAAGCACAGAAAGGAAAAAAAGTTTTAAATAACTTTCATCGCAGTACTTGATTTTGAAAGCAAAATGGCAGGAAGCAGTAAAATGTTGATATATTTTAACCCTCTTTAATGCTAACCCAAACCCTGAAATATTTGCATTTACATAAAACTAAAATAGAGAGAATTAAAATATATGTTGGCCTATTTAATTATTTTTACTATTGTAATACATTATAGATGTCTCCGATTTAACATTTAAAGACCTGTTCAGTTTTTTAACAATGCAGTTACCCTCATTTCCATTTAAAAATGTATGTTAATGCAATAATAAAACCATTTGACTAACGATGGTAGCCTATCATTTATCTATTTCCTGTTAAATTTCTGCCAGATTCCTGCCAACGCACAACAGCTACAACAATCAGAGTTCTAGCTGTTGCTGGTTGGACTTCATTCAAATTTGTTTGGCTTCCACATATATGCCACACTCAAGGTTTTAAATGACATTATAGCCGCTATTGATAAAAAGCATTACTGTGCAGCCATTTGCATTGATCTGTCCAAGGCTTTTGACTCTGTTAACCATTGTATTCTTATTGGCAGACTCAATAGCCTTGCTTTCTCTCACGACTGCCTTGCCTGGTTCACTAACTACTTCCTTGAACGTCCAGTGTGTTAAATCAGAGGGTCTGCTGTCTGGACCTACGGCTCTCTCCATGGGATTGCCACAGGGTTCGATTCTCGGGCCAACTCTCTTCTCCATATACTGTATATCAATGATGTTGCTCTTGTTGCGAGTGACACTAAGATCCACCTCTATGCTGACGACATTATACAGTACACATCTGGCCCTTCATTGGATACTGTACTATCTAAACTCCAGGAGAGCTTTAATGCCATTCAGCACTCTTTCCGAAACCTTCAGCTACTTTTAAACTCCGGTAAAACTAAGTGCATGATTTTCAATCGATCGCTGCCAACACCAGCTTGTCTGACCAGCATCACTACGCTAGATGGGTTTGAATTATAATACGTGGCCACTTATAAATATTTAGGTGCCTCTCATTTCAGACCCACATAAACCACCTCCAATCTAAAATTAATGTCTAGAATCGGCTTTCTTTTTCACTCATGTTGCCAAACTTGTCATGGTGAAAATGACTATCGTACCAATTCTAGACTTTAGTGACATCATTTATAAAAATGCCCCAACTTTCTCCTGAAAAAAATGAATGCGGTGTACCACAGTACCATACCTTTTGTCACCAGAGCCCCATATGATACTCACCATTGCAAACTCTACGCATTAGTCTGCTGGCACTCGTTGCATATCTGGCGCTTAACTCACTGGTACCAACTCATTTACAGGACTTTGCTAGGCAAAGCCCCGCTGTAACAAAGCTCACTGATTACTATAGCTCTACCTACCCGAAGCCTGCCCTGCGCTCAAACAGATATATCCCTTTAGTCACCCCAAAAGCCCACACCTCCTTTGACCGCCATTCTTTCCAGTTTTCAGCTGCCAATGACTGGAATGAATTACAAAAAACCCTAAAACTTGAAACACTTATTCCATTCGTTGATTTTAAAGTGCTGCTTTCTGGGCTCTTGTCTGACCGCTGCATGTGTTAACTCTCTTCAATCATACATGCAGTATTGCACATGTTCACTTTATTGGCTGTGAGTGCAGCAAACTGACTCACTAGCCTAGGACCTCAAAGTTCTTTTGTACTCAACACAAAACGTCAGTAAATAAAAGTCTTGAATCCAAAGTTCTTCGTTTGACTGTTATGAATTTCAAAAGATAAAGTATAAAAACTTAGGATCTTTACTTTTCTTACAAATTAGCTGTGGTTCCGTGTAGTTTAAAAGACTGTTGCTCCAAAGTCCAGTGGCTTCTGGCTGTTTCTTTTATACTAAATCTAACAGCCAATCAAATTACATTATTCTAGATCACTGGTCAACTGTTTACATTCCAATTTCTACGTTCCATTTGCAACATTTACAAAATAAACTCAAAATATTATTACTTCCATAGAAATGGCTTCAACATGGTCTCTTATGCCCCAATGCATAGCAATCTTACCTGTACTGCTGTCATATTTGTTTAATGTTTCTTGCACTATTCCATTTGCACGAACTATATACAGATTCTGTACTACACTCAGTATTTATATTTGATCCATATTTTTTCGTACACTCTTTGTTGTATTTTGTATGTTTATATTTTTGTGTATTTAATATGTAACTCTATGTTGTCTCGCACGTTTAATGCCTTGTCTTTGCCAGGTCGTCGTTGCAAATGAGAATTTGTTGTCAATCGGCTTACCTGGTTAAATAAAGGTTAAATAAAAAAATAAATAAAAAAAATATAAGTGGCTGAAAATCAATATTATACAATATGTATCAATTGACAATGTGAAAACAATGTGCTCAATCATGAAAGGGGTAGAAATATCACGTTAAGCTGGATTTATAAAAAATCACAAGCATAAATGAGGCTATTTTTTGTACCTATTATCAGCAAAGAACAAGAAGAGATCATCGGCGTCTGTGGAAATATTGGATTATAAATGTTTCCGCCGTTAATTACTGTGGGCAGAAAGCAGACATCTGAAGATCACATATATGCTTTGGAAGATGCAACCCGCTGCTGGATAACGGCTATAAAAAATGTTTGGCTTTTCTCTAAGGTTTGTATAGAACGCTAGCTAAGTGCCGAAATCAGTACGGTGCAATGTTTCATATTACTACCATACAAATTTCAATTGGCAAATCTGTCCCTTATCACTGTAAACTTCTGCAGTGCTAGATTGGAAAGTCAGGCATAGCAGCTATGGTAACTAAGTCTTAATCCATCGTCCAATCCATCGTCCAATTAATACATTTATGTTTATTAATTCACAAACTAAACACAACATACACAATTTAAAAACAACAATTAAAATGGATAATTTAATAACTAAATTATGTCATTTCTGAATCAATAGGAAAATAGGCTAGTTTTAAAGAAGAACCATCTGAAATCTATTGCTCATAACAACTTGGACAGGCAGCTCATATGTTTAGCCAGCAGTGTTCATTGTTGTTCTTGGTACACATTTCTTCCAGCTGTAGGGGGAGAGACGATGAGAGGCTGGGCAGACACATTTATAGCCACCTTTTTGGTTCACACACAGGTGGGAACACCCTCCATTCTTCCGGCTGCACTGATTAATGTCTGGAGAAGAAGGAGGGAAAGTATGCATAATTACAGTGAATATTAACGTCCTATACATAAACGTCCCCATTTATATGAATTTAACTCATTATGAGTGTGCATGACCCAACTGACCTTTGCAGCGTCGGCCATCTTTGTGGAGTGTGTATCCTCTGGGGCAGATACAGCGGTGAGAGCCTGGCAGGTTGACACACTGCCACTCACAGGTCTCTTCCTGGCACTCATTTATATCTATGTGGACACAAACGTTGAAGAAATCTATTGTGTTTTGTGTATAATTTTTTTTTTTGGGAGAAACATAGGGACATATATGATGTACACATTCAGCTTTTATGTTTTTATTTCTTACCCACACACTCCTCCCTAAGAGTTTCTGCAGTTGGATTCTCAGGTGGTGTTGTTGTTATTGGTTCCTTCCTGTACCCAGGTGGACACTCGGCGATGCAGCTGTGTCCGTTTCCGGCTAAGATGTGCCCATACGAGCAGGAGCATCGGTAGGATCCTGGGGAGTTGTGGCACTGCTCCGTACATGGCCCGAGCCCCTGATTCACAGCACACTCATCTATATCTGGTTAAGAAAAAGAAGTTTAGGAAAAGGTGACAACCGAGCTAAAGTACATGCATTTTTCTTTTTCAACCTTGTGGTGGCGTTAGAGGAAAAGTCAAGACATCCCCCAATATTAGTGGGATTCATCATCTGGGAACCTTGAATGTGCGCACCAAATTTCATCTATCCAGCAGATGTTAAAATCTTTCAGTCTGGATCAAAGTAGTGGACCGACTAGCCGCCATTACCATCCCTAGAGCCGAGACACTGCATGGCTGAAAAGAGCGAGGCGTGGTTCACGGTAATGTTTAGCGAGTGTCTCCTAACCTTGGCAGTGGCTGTCTGCAGTCTGAAGGCTGTAGCCAAAGGGACATTTGCAGTAGAAGCTCCCGGGGCTGTTAACACAGCCGAACACACAGCCTGTTACAGCTGCTGGCAGCAGGCACTCATCCACATCTGGAAAGATAAAGAGTAATGTAGAAATACTCTTTGTTCATAGATGTAAATGATATAAACATACAAATATAAATACACACAGCCACACACACACAGCCACACACACAGCCACACACACAGCCACACACACAGCCACACACACAGCCACACACACACACACACACACACACACACACACACACACACACACACACCTGTGCAGGAGGTCTGCTCATGAGCTGGTTGATAGCCATCATCACAGCTGCACTTGAAGGAACCAAATGTGTTGATGCATTTCTGCTGACACTGGTGCTGCCCCTCCACACACTCATCTAAATCTAAACACACATGCACACAAAAGGTATTCCATACATAAAGAACACATATCTTGCACTGGTTTAAAATGAAACAAATTTAATAGAACACACACTATTGTGTACAGTCAATCTGACAGAAACACACACAGTCCAGGCTGCAATGAGATGAAAGAACAGAGCAACAGATGAAAGGTGGTCATCGCTCATGCCTCTGATGTGTCTCCTTGTTTCCGTGCTGTTTTGGTCTGTAATGAGAAAACCATAACGCAGATGTTTTCTGACTTCCTGTTCTTCTGAGACAGGAAACAAGGATGTGCAGAAAGGACTCAGCGAACTTGTATATCAGCTCTGACCTTGTTTTTCCCTGTGTGGCCCTGCGATCTAGAAAAGCACCATTTTCAAAATTGTACTGAAGTACAATACTTGAATTACATACACTTAATTGACAAATCCCGACATATAGTAGAACATGTGGACACAGACTAGTCAAAAAAATTATTACATCTTTTGAAATAAGGGCCAAAACAAATCCTCATTTTTCTTTAACTGTCTGTCAGACAGGAATGTTTACAAGCCTTATTTGACTGCAGTGGAATTTTCAGCCTAAAACTAAACTATAATCAGTCAAACCACAATGTCTGGACAGGACTATCTGTCAAAGTCCACACTGATAATAACACTGTTCAAAAATAATATCGTCGTAAATGATAGGTTGTCTGTGAGCAGGCACGTGTAACCTTGAGACAATATATAAAGTAAATGTCAGACTTCTAAGTGCTACACAGTGATCGTGCAGCCATAAATTTCACAGCTCACTTGTATGCTTCTCTGTGAACCACGAAACATCAAACACATAAAACATGTCAAGGAGACTCCCTGTTGTGCTGTAACACGCCTCAGTGCACGCTGTGTTGTTATTAGGAACAGCCCAGGGCATCCACAGAGGATTCAGGAAGAATGTTACAAGAAAAAAGAAGAACATTAATATGCTCACCTCGACACGTCTGCCCGTCATCCAGCAGAGTGAATCCAGCTCTGCAGTGGCATTGAGTTCTGGTCTGGGTCTGGTTGGAGCTCTGGTTGTAGTGCTGGGAGTGAGAGCACAGCTGGGAACAGCCCCCGTTGTTAACTGAACAAGGTGTCAACTCTGGAGACAAACCAAAAGGATGTATTAATTCGGGGGGAATTAACAAGTTCAAAAGTTACAAAAAGAGAAATGAATTTGAGCATTTACATGAGCGGACTTTCAGGGTATTTTTAGATGGTGGAACATTATCAGAGAGAGGTAAAGGACTGCAGATGACCCAGTTTAAATCTGTGACAACAGAAGAGGCTGTAACTCATCTTTGGCTCTATCAATTCAGAATGAGATGATCTGTATAGTACAAGATCTAATGTTATTATCTTTAAAACAGATGACCGACATGACGCTGCTTGATTGAAATTACAGACTGAAACGGAGCATACTAGACCCAAAATGATTAGTCGATTAATCCATCGACAGAAAAATTGGCAAATAGTGTGACAACTATCACCAGTCCCAGCAAGATATAACATATATATGTGTAAACTAAAAATATTGATAGTCGATAATCTTTTTTTGCATACACTCTTAGTACATTTATTGTTTTTTTACATGCAAACTGCATATGTACTGTAAATGTATTTACTTCATATTTTCATTTGTTTCCTACTGCATTTATCAATTACACACCATTTCGTAATACATATATTGTTGGAATGTTTATATTTTATTAATTATTATTTAAATGATACATTTGTTTTGCACACCCTTGTAATGCAGCAATCCATACGATCATTTTTATTATTATTTTGATTATTATTATTTGCTATTGATCACTGCTACTGTGATAAACCCTTCCAAGAATGTAGAGTTTTTCTACTTTTACTAGTTTATGTGGGTTGATTTCCCACAGAAATCACTGACAGATTCACTTTATTTTTAGTGGACATCCATCCTTAAATCTTGTATTTTACATGCCAAAAACACTGTTCAGTGTTTCAGAATTTAGGGCGTCAAGCGTTTAAAACATCATGGGAAGTAAAACTTAAAACAGTATATTGGCAAATCAACATCTTGCACCTTCCCTTTTCTTTACCCATCAGCACACCGTTCATTTTCCTTGCCAGTGAGAATCGCTCAGGAATAAGGCACATATATAATGCCATAAGTGAGCCGCATTCTCAAATGAATCAAAGAAAGTTATGAAGCAGCGACACCACCTACCCAGACAAACAGGTGTGATTCCGCTCCAGGCGCCCCCATGCTGGCAGTAGCTGTGTATGTCTCCATGAGCCAGCGTATAGCCAGGGTAGCAGGCATACTGTATGTAATGTCTGTTCTCTCTGGGACCTGGATTCTCTACATTACGAAAGTAGAAGGTCCCGTGAGCGGGCACAGGCGGGTACGTGCATATGGGTCGTCTGCTGAAGCTCAGAGACAGCAGAGGTGGTTTGAAGGTGGCGTTGTGGTTTTCAGTCTGGTGAGATCTTGGCTCACTGGTGGTAAAGGTGTTTGAAGGAACATAAGGCAGCTGTGTTTTCATATTGGACTGAGAGGAGCTGGAACTTAAGGAAGTTGAGGCATAATAGGAGGGAAGGGGGGCTGATAAGGAGAAAGCAGGTGATGAAGTGGAGGTAGAACTGGCAAAAATTAAATTAACAGAAGAAGATAAAGTTGTTGAAGTCTTGGTTGGCTCCTCTTTATCTACAGACCCAGGCTGAGACAAAGGAGGATAATGGAAGCCAGTTTCAACCTGTTGGTCTTCATCTGCAGTTTGTGAAGAGCCTGTTACGGCTACAGAGGGAGTCGCATCATCCCGGGAAGTGACAAGTTCTCCAAACTTGAGCACTTTTTCACTGCCGGGCACAGGAAGTGCAGATTTCATGTGGTGGAGTGGGGAAGTTGGTACAAACATCACAGTATTTGTGACAGCAGCCATAGCTGGTGTATGGGCTGTTGAAAATGATGTTGGTGAGGATGTTGATTGTTCTGTTCCTGACACTAATGATAAGGTAGATGAGACAATAGTAGACAGATGTGATTTAGAGGCAACTTCGTCCACCAAGCCATGCCTCCCAGTTCCTGTTTCCTCATGATGAGTTGATTGGACTTCATCTTTGACTTTAAAATTGGGAGACCGAACATGCTGCTGCAGGTGGACTTTTGGGACAGTCACTTTAATCCTCTCCCTGTTGGACATTTGGGATACCGTGTGAGACAGCAAGCCAAATTTGAGGTTCACTTCTTTGGAGGCGGTATTAGCGAGGGTGTCGTAGTGGGATTGTTGCTGGGTCTTCAGAATTACAGCAGCCCGAAGGTTCTGGTGTATGTTTGGCTTTTGCACATTGACACCTGAGACCGAGCTCATCATGTCGGACTCTAACAAGCAGAAAAGAGGAAAAAGATCACATGGTAAGAGTTAAGGAGGCAAGGGAAGTCTATTTGTACAGCAACTTTCAAACATGACAAAAAATAGGTAGTTACAGTTATAGTTACATTGCAGTGATAAACCCACTGCTGTGCTGTGGAATCAATGAATATGGGAGAATTAACACAAGACAGTGGCTAGTTCAAGATCAAATTTAAAGGAATAGTTTGAAAAGTTGGGAAATAAACTCATTCACTTTGTCAATAGTTAGATGAGCAGATTGATACCACTCTTGGATATGAGATACGTATCAACCTTCTCATCTAAATTTAAGCAAATAAGTGTATTTTATAAAATGTCAAACTATAGCTTTAATAGCTGAGTTTTTTTTTTAATGCTCACCTTTGCATACAGGCTCTGTGCTGTTCCAGGTGAGGCCCTTACAGTATAACATTGAGGGCCCGTGTAACCGAAAGCCACTATCACAGCTGAACACTGCCCAGGAGCCATCCTCATTCATGCTGCTTGTCCCGTGGGTAAGCCACCCCGGGTTGGAGCAGCCAGAGCCTGAAAGAAGGGGAGAATATCATGAAAAGTGATCACAAGTTTGAGTCTGACCAGGGACCTTATTGCCTTTGTTGTTGTTTCCTATCAACTCCCTACTGTGCACTGCAACAGAAGCAAAAAAGCATCCTCTAAATGCATCTACTGACTAAAACAGAATCTGAAATCCTAAAACAAAAAGGTTTACAGCACATGCTGATGAATGAAGCTCCTCACCGACACAGACCGGGGTGTCCCGGGACCAGTGCCCAGACACACAGCTGTTGGTTTTGTATCCATGGAGCTTGTAGCCAGGACGACAGCGGAAGATCACCAGCAGTCCACCGTAACGGAAAAATGTCTGCCCGTTCTCCAAGTGTCTAAAAGTGCTGCATCCTTCAGCTCCCCACGCTGTAGGACAGTTTCACAGTGAATGTCTGCAGTTGTCTGAAAATGCCGCTTACTCTTAACAACATACAAGTCAGAAAATTAACTTGAAGAAGTACCTGGAGCGCAGATGCACAGCAGAGCGACCAGTGCTGCCAAGAGCCCCATCTGAACTCCCAGATGGGATTGGAGACTACAGAGAAGTACTTGGAGAGTGAAAGTGGGAAGTATATGAGAGGTTGGAGATTGAGGGGAGGGGTGGGGAGATGTGGTCTGGGATTACTACAGGATGGACAGATGGGAGGAAGGAAGGGAAGAAGGAGGGGTAAGATGGTGCATACGCAAAACACTCTGACAGATGGATGAGTAGGTATCAGGGGAGATGCTGTTTTTACCTGATTTAAAGTGAGTAGCAACAATTTAATGTGTTGCTTCAATATATATACTCAGACATAAGCAGTTTGACAAAAAACACAAAATCCATCAGTTAAAAAAGAATTAGTCTCCACAACCCCCTGTTTGTCTCTCACCCTTCACTTCTGTAGGAACCCCTCATCTAGAGTGTGTGCACCAGTTTAAAGTGTGTGTGTGTGTGTGCACCTTTTTAAAGTGTGTGTGCATACTGCACAAGTTGTTAGTAAAATCTGAACCCATCATTACTCAACCTGACAGGATGCCTGGACCTGTTTTACAGCTCTCACCGTTTGGTAATTATAGTGGGCAGAGTTAGGGTTAGAAGATATATAGATAGATGCCAGAGTGAAGTAGAATATGATCACACACACACACACACACACACACACACACACACACACACACACACACACACACACACACACACACACACACACACACACACACACACACACACACACACACACACACACACACACACACACACACACACACACACACACACACACACACACACACACACACACACACACACACACACACACACACACACACAAAACAATACAACAATTCATTACAAAAACTAGACAATTTATTCCTTTTTGGTAAACAGCTGAACACACACCAGCAGTGTGTTTCTCCTTTTTATACTTCAGGCATCAATACATGTAAAACTCATACTACAGTAGCCTACTGACATGTAGGTAACAGTGCTACATCACACTGGTACAGGTTTCTCACAAGTCTGCAACTCTGCTGTCAGATGTTACATCTATGCTAAATCAAACTGTAACTAAAGCTTGGGGGAATTACTGGAATTGTTGGTTCCTTGAAAATTATAGAGTGTGGTCTAGACCTACTCTATCTGTAAAGTGTCTCGAGATAACTCTTGTTATGATTTGATACTATAAATAAAATAAAATTGAATTGTAGTCCCAGAACCTGCTTCAGACCTTCTTCTAGCAATTTATTTTGACTTGGTGGGGTTCTTGGTGACATTCCTGTGTACCTTTATGCCTAGAACTTTCATCTTGTTTCCTTGGGCAAGACACTGAGCCCCAAATTGCTCCCAATGGTCAGATCAGCACCTTGCACGGCAGTTTGTGACAGGCAAATTGTAAAGCGCTTTGAATAAAAGTCATATACAGTGGGGCAAAAAAGTATTTAGTCAGCCACCAATTGTGCAAGTTCTCCCACTTAAAAAGATGAGAGAGGCCTGTAGGTGATAGATAGGTACACTTCAACTATGAGAGACAAAATGAGAAGAAAAAAAATCCAGAAAATCACATTGTAGGATTTTTAATGAATTAATTGGTAAATTATGGTGGAAAATAAGTATTTGGTCAATAACAAAAGTTCATCTCAATACTTTGTTGTATACCCTTTGTTGGCAATGACAGAGGTCAAACATTTTCTGTAAGTCTTCACAAGGTTTTCACAGATCTCCATGCAGATCTCCTCTAGAGCAGTGATATTTCGGGGCTGTCGCTGGGCAACACGGACTTTAAACTCCCTCCAAAGATTTTCTATGGGGTTGAGATCTGGAGACTGGCTAGGCCACTCCAGGACCTTGAAATGCTTCTTACGAAGCCACTCCTTCGTTGCCCGTGCGGTGTGTTTGGGATCATTGTCATGCTGAAAGACTCAGCCATGTTTCATCTTCAATGCCCTTGCTGATGGAAGGAGGTTTTCACTCATTCTTTCCTTTACACGGATCAGTCGTCCTGGTCCCTTTGCAGAAAAACAGCCCCAAAGCATGATGTTTCCACCCCCATGCTTCACAGTAGGTATCGTGTTCTTTGGATGGAACTCAGCATTCTTTCTCCTACAAACACGACAAGTTGAGTTTTTAACAAAAAGTTCTATTTTGGTTTCATCTGACCATATGACATTCTCCCAATCCTCTTCTGGATCATCCAAATGCTCTCTAGCAAACCTCAGATTGGCCTGGACATGTACTGGCTTAAGCAGGGGGACACATCTGGCACTGCAGGATTTGAGTCCCTGGCGGCGTAGTGTGTTACTGATGGTAGCCTTTGTTACTTTGGTCCCAGCTCTCTGCAGGTCATTTACTAGGTCCCACCGTGGGATTTTTGCTCACCGTTCTTGTGATCATTTTGACCCCACGGGGTGAGATCTTGCGTGGAGCCCCGGATCTAGGGGGATTATCAGTGGTCTTGTATGTCTTCCATTTTCTTATAATTGCTCCCACAGTTGATTTCTTCACACCAAGCTGCTTACCTATTGCAGATTCAGTCTTCCTAGCCTGGTGCAGGTCTACAATTCTGTTTCTGGTGTCATTTGACAGCTCTTTGGTCTTGGCCATAGTGGAGTTTGGAGTGTGACTGTTTGAGGTTGTGGACAGGTGTCTTTTATACTGATAACAAGTTCAAACAGGTGCCATTAATCTAGGTAATGAGTGGAGGACAGAGGAGCCTCTTAAAGAAGAAGTTACAGGTCTGTGAGAGCCAGAAATCTTGCTTGTTTGTAGGTGACCAAATACTTATTTTACCGAGGAATTTACCAATAAATTCATTAAAAATCCTACAATGTGATTTTCTGGATTTTTTTTTCTCATTTTGTCTCTTATAGTTGAAGTGTACCTATGATGAAAATTACAGGCCTCTCTCATCTTTTTAAGTGGGAGAACTTGCACAATTGGTGGCTGACTAAATACTTTTTTGCCCCACTGTATAAATGCAGCCATGTACCATAACATAATCAATTTAAATAAAGCCAAATTTCATGACAATCCATCCAACGTTTGTCGAGCCATTTCACGCCGAGAAGGCTAAACAAATGGTGCCTATTTAGGATTCATCGCCTGCGAATCATTAAGGTCTTTACTAAAATTGATGCCAATCCATCTGGTTGATGTGGAGATATTTGACTGTATTGAAATATGGCCTTCTGGTGGTGCTAGATGAAAGGTCAGAGGCTCACCAATGACTTATCCTCATTGATAGTGGACTATTAATGTCTGTAAAAAGTTTCATGGCAATCTGTCCAATATTTGTCGAAAATGTTTGGATGGATGCAACTTACGGATTGACATTGCCGTGCGTAGATCAATGCCGATAGTGTGGCTAAAAACACACCAACAAATGACAAAATGCATCAATACTTTTAAGGTGCATTGTATTTTTCCTTTAACAACTTAAGAAATACTCAAGTATTTTGTCTTTTCCCTACTTTCCTTCCTTCCCTCTGATCTTTCAGGGCTTCCACACTGTAGTGTTTAGATTCTTCCCTTCACAAATACTTCTCTCCATCCATCTTTCCGTTGAGTTGCTGATCCTTGTTGTCCAGTTTGTGTACCACTCTGAAGGCCTCTAGGAACTCAGTGAAGTCTATGCTGCCGTCCTTGTTGAAGTCGATACTTCGGGCCAGGTCATCGATGGTTCTGTCGTCGATGTCGACCCCCAAGTGGGCGCTGAAGAGACGCCAGGTGTGACGAAACTCTTCGACGGAGATCAGACCTGAACAACACACAAACCCCCACATCCTGAACTGTAAGGAATACATTTAGAGTTTTGGACACCGTCTTAAAAGAGATTTTTTTACCTGAATGGTCTTTGTCTATAATGTTGAATATTATCTCAATGTCTGTCCTGTATCTGAACAGAGTTTCAGCCAAGTTTGAAGTCACCTAAAAAGGAGGAATGGGGAAAAGAAAACAGTAGACATCTAAACAATAGCTGTGTTTGATAGAAGCAGGGGTCAAATATGTACAATAATCCTAAAAGTACCAGTATCACAAGGGAGAACAAAAAGGCTTGGGCTGCCAGTTGGATTGTAACATGTTTAAAGCTTGGTGCTGATCCTCAGGCAGAGTAAATTAAGTGTCATTAAGTGCCCATATTTGTGCGCATATTGCATATTGAAATCTCACTTTTCTTCATTTAAATGTTCCACTCCATTTCATTGCATGGACTATCACATGCTTCATAAAATTATCCAACCTCTTTCGCTTTCTGAGTCTTAAACCTACTGATAGTTTTAAAACGGTCCTGAAAAACGACTGTCAGGGCTTAAATAAATGTAGTGGAGTAAAAAGTACAACATTTCCCTCTGAAGTGTAAAAAAGTATAAACTTAAAATTCAAAGATCTCAAAATACCCTTCAAGCACAGTAACCCCTCACTTCTCTGACCTGAGGCAGAGAAATCCCTGATTCCATATCCTCGAAGCAGGACTGATAGTCCACACTGCCATCTGGTGCCAGACGGGCTAAGTGTGGACGAAGTGTCCTCCAGGGCAGATCCAGTCTCAGCACAGACTCCAGCACCTGAGCCCATTCACTGACTGACACACTACCTGAAAAAGATATGCTTGCATATAACAACTATACATGTCAACCTGGTTAAATACATGTAATACATAAGTGAAAAGAGCGCACCGGTATTATTCACGTCGTACTGCTGGAGGCCTGACAGCAGCTCAGAGCGATAGGAGAACAGCTTCTCCTTCAGGGCCTTGAGAGCAGAGCCTTCAGCAGCTCGTACTCTGCAGACACACACATGCAAACATAGGCCATTAACTAAGTGTGAGCTTTCCTACTTCAAATTGCTTGTTTTGACCGCTCAGCAGTCCAAAACCCAAAGCTATCCAATTCATAACAATCTAAAACAGACACATTTTACATAAATAACCTTGTGTTGTCTTCCCGGGTCCAAATTGACCCAGTCTGTTTTGCCTGTTTTATAAAGCATAAAGTATACATCTTCTAAGCCAACTTCATTCCAACTTATCACCGCTAGTTTTACACTTATGTTTGTAATTCATGGTCAATAAACCTCATTCATATTAAAATATGCCTAATTTTGATTTAAACCCAGAAATTATGAATTACTTTAGCTAATAATTAAGATCAGAGGAACTATGTTGATGCATAATTACAGCCTGTTTCGTGTATGGAACTATCCATGTTATTTTTGGGCAATTTGTTTGAAAGAAACCCATATTTTTTATACAGATCTTTGAAAACGGGTCAAATTTGACCCGAGGACCACACAAGGGATAAACACCAGACACCTGTTGTACCTCTGTGTCAGGGTGAGTTTGCGTGTTGTGCGGCTGACTTGGTACTGGTAGAAGCGGGGAACCAGTTCTCGGCCCACTTTGATGTAGGCACCACGGTTGCTTCCCTCCTCATAGTAGTTTGACGCTGAGAAAATGGTGATCACCTGTAGAACAAACATGCACGCATTTATTTCTCCAGACTCAAACATTTTTGGGACAATCTCAATGAATTTATTGCAACCCGTCTACCTGTCCACCATGACAGAGCTCGTATCCCTCCTGTTTGCACTCATGGGATCTGATGAGCAGCTGGAGTCCGTGCTGGAGCAACAGTCTCTGGGTGACGTCAGGGCCGAAGTAGCAGCCTCCTCCTCTGAATGTGTTGGGACTGCAGCCTTTTTGGGTTTTAGGGTCACTCCACAATATATCCACTATCTGCAGCAGATAGGAAGAGAGGCAGATACAAGTGGTGAATAAGACACAAAAGACATCAGTCGCATAATGTTCATTTGTTTTGAATCCACTCCAACCTGTTTCCATTCCCGATCACGTTGTGGAGGTGAAGGAGGGGGAACAGAGGACAGAGAGTCAAGAAAAGGCACTTGGAGGTCATTGATAGCGTAAGGCATGCTGGGAGAAGACGGGCAAGGACGAGGTGAGAGGCACGATGGAGTTCGAGGAGAGCAGAGCGAAGAGGAGGAGGACGATGATGAGGAGGAGGACGAAGTGGAGGCGGCGCTGTCTTGTCGGCTGTGCCCGCATTGCCTATTTCTACAGAAGAAAAGGGGTAGAAGAGAGGGTCTGTCGCTTTTTAACAAGAAGTCAAATTGTACATTTGTTCTGTCAGTGTCTGTGGGCTGCTGTCAGACCTCTGGTTGGAGGTTCTTTGGTTCTTGCTGTGGCTGCGACTGCTGCTGGGACGAGAGTAGGCTGTAGATCTCAGTCTCTTCATCTGTCTGAAGGACTGGCCGATGTCCAGCTGCTCCACACTGCGTCTGGGAAACCTCAGGGCAGATTTCACCTGGAAGAGCAGAGAAGGAAAGACAGGTATTTGTTTTCCAAATTGAAGTTCCATGTCAAGTGTCTGAGGATAGTGGGTAACGTACAGCATGTTGTACAGGTTGTAAAGCCCTTTGAGGCAAAAACTGACTTGAATTAGTACAGTACTACTTCTTATCTGAAGTAAATTAAAAAGGTAAAAAAATCCAACCTAAAATACACAACTATTATACATACATAAAGATAGAGATTACGGAGGATTTATTGCATTCTAGGAGTTACTTTGTGATACTTTGTGTAATAATTGTATATTTTGTTGCACCCATGTCATCCTGTACTTCATAAGTAATTTACTGCATTTCCTAAAATTACTTTTAAATTTTTAGGGGTGTGCAAAAACATCGATTCACATTTGTATCGTGATTCAAGCTCTATCGATTCAAAATCGATTCATAGAATTCCAAAAATCGATTCATATTTTTTAATTTAAAAAATAAATAATGTAGATGTTATTTTTTATATTGTATGTCTACTGCAATCACATGGGAAAAGTAACTACCTTTACATACTGTGAATCATCTTTTTAAATTGAGTATCGTTTTTGAATTGAAAATCGATTTTGAATCGAATCTTGAGCCTAAAAATCGATATCGAATCGTGACATTTTCTGAATCGTGCACCCCTAATGTGCATTCAATTATAATCCAATGTGATGAATACATGCATGCTCATTTGTGTGACTGATTAATGGTCATTTTCTGGATCTTGGGCCATTCACTCAAAAGAATAAAAAAAAAAAAAAAAAAAAAAAAAAAAAAAAGGTATTTGATATACAGAACTGAATGTTGTTTAAACCCACGTAAGTATGTAGCATGGACCATGTCTGCTGGATATGAACAAAGCCAAAGTTAGCCATAATATCTACATTGATGTGCGGTGGCAGTGATTTGTCAGCATTTTAAAAAAAAAGTTTTTCTAACCTCTAGTGGCCAACATTGATTATTGCTGTTAAAAGAGTACAGCTGGACGATAAAGGGTGGCTGCTTGTTTCCACTGACCTTGTGCCTCTCTATGGAACTGAGGAAGTCCAGGTCGGTCTGATCCGATATCCCTCCGTGAACAATCAGGATCTTTCCGTCAATGACTGTTGCGACGGGCAGAAGGCTGAAAACGTCCTGAAACAGCTGCAGGATCTCACGGCCATGAGCCTGCACACAGTCAGCCAAATTTGTAATGCACCCATTACAAAGCTCCACCAGCTGTGACAGTCAGCAGTTACATGCTGCAAGCTGCACAACATGCAACTGAGTTCTGTACATAATAAACGCAGAATAATGACATGTGCCTGGACTTGACTGTACCTTGTGTTTCTGCATGACTTCTTTTGTGAACCCATATCTGAAACATCAATGTAAAAACATATTCTAATTTTACTACTCCCATGTTTGTGGTTAACCTAAATGGATAAATGTTGTCTTCTTTCTACCAACCTGAGGTTCATTATGTGGTCTTCATGGTTTCCTCGGTTCAGGTGCATGTAGTCGGGGTAAAGCAGCAGATAGGCGAACAGGAGGATGACCACTTCGATGGACTTTTTCCCACGGTCCACAAAGTCCCCATTAAACACATATGGCGTCTCAGCAGAGGGAAGGCCATTCTGAACAACAGCAACATGCCGGAAAAATCAATCAACTTAAAAGTGTATTTACATAAAATTGGATGCATCTGCATAAAACAACATTTCCCTGTAAAACAGGTAGTAAAGGATTCTAAAGACAACTGTTGCATAGAAAAAAAATGGCTTTACCTTATAAAATATTAGAAGTAAGTCATCAAGCCGCCCATGCAGATCACCTGTACCAAAAGGAAAATCACAGGATTGCAAGATTTGGTATCTTATTTCTGGCTTAAGTGATCCCTGGCTGATTTACAGAGGAGGTGTGAAAACATCTCAACCCACTAAACCGTGTGTGTTTTCTGTTTTAGTCACAAGTATTCTTGAGCTTAATGAGATGCGAATCTGCAGGAGGAGGCAGCCGTGGAAGAGGAGTCAAGTGCCTGATCAGTGTGCAAATAAACAAGACCTCTATTCTTGGAACGCTGCCATTAAGATACAGAAAACTGTATTTAAAACACATTTACAGACATCAGTGATTATTTAACTGGTAAGCAGGTCATTAATGTATTCAGCAGCACACTGTACTGTGCGATGTAGCAGGTGCACAAGCAGAAGCAAAATTATCAGACTGAAACGTTTGTTGTGTACTTAAAAATGACAAACGATTTTGAATCTTGAATAAACAAGTGAAACTGAGATCATGGTCACCCACCACATATAGTGATCTCATTGGTGTAGGATGTCGACAAGTGGGTGATGTTGGGCATCTGTTTGAGGAGCTTTTTGGTCTCGCACAGCAGCTGCAGAACGTATCTGGCATGTAGAGTCTGCACAGAAAAAAAATAATGAAGTCCCAGAAAGCAGCCAAAATCTAAACCAAGACAATCAAAAGTATTCTGTACCTGCTGCTCCTTAAATGCACTAAGGAGAGCATTCGTATCAGAGACAGAGAGAGGAAACGAGAGCCGGGGCCCGGTGTACAACTCTGGAACAGGGATCATGTTGTAGCAGGTCTCTCTGTCTAACCAGGGGTCCACCACTGGGTCCAGCAGCTGGGAGATCAAGTCTGGAGAACACAGTGTGAGGAGCTGTGAACATACTTTCATACTATCATAGCCATAAAGTAGTCCTGCTCATTGATCTGCAACATTACCGGCCTAAAACCGGAGATATTGGAGAAGTAGACACCTTGGAATAACATATATTACAGTACAGCAAAATCGCTGACAGTCGACAAATTGATATCACCTCACAGTATACAGTCATCGCCCAACTGTAATAGTTCAGGTATAACCAGCACTGAAAGCAAAAAGTAGATTCCCCACACTGGTTTAGGCTCCCATAATCACTTAAATTACCGCACTGTTTTAATCCGTCATGGATCTTTGTCAGGCCTGATAAAAGGACTTAAACTTTAGACTCCACAGATTTTACACACCAAAGTCTGTTTACAGATTTTGGGTAGTATGACTGAATATGTGGAAAAAGCCTTTTGAGCCTCTAGTTGTGCAAAATCTGATACATTGCCTTAAGTGATGTCCTTACGATATTTCAGGAGGAACTGTTACTTTTTAATCCACATAATTTATTTAATAACTTCAATTTCTGGATAATTTACATATTCAGATTAATAAAACAAAATACAATCAACAAATACATTATTTATAATCTATAATATGTATATTTTAATGCTAAAACTTTTGTGCTTTAACTTATGTAACATTTTGAATGCAGGACTTCCACTTCTTCCAACCACTGCTGAACAGCAATCAGATGTCTCTCTAAGTAACTTGAATGAAGTAAAACTCTTTTGTAGGTAAACAAAATGAAGGGTTTACCCAATGAGCTAAAAACCCATACACAGATTTTAATTATCTATAATAAAAACTGTTGACACAGCATCACATCCAGCTCTGTGTGAGCTCACTGTTGGATTAAAAGACCACTCCAATATGCTAATGAAAACCTCTAATTTATGCAAACAAACAAGGCATGAACAGACATCTACCTCCAGGCCTATTTCTCTTTTGTAAGTCTTTTGTCTATTTCCCCTTTAGTGTCTTTTAAATGTCCTCTATTCTGTCACAAGCACACACGCACAAAGATGGTGATATAGTATTTATATAATGATGATATAGTATTTATATGATAAATACAGGCAGCAAGAGTCTGGCCTCCTTGCATCACTTATGTTGACTCCATTTTAAACAATGTAGAGGATGCACAGTAGATGTTAAGCAATGAGGGCTGACCAAAGGATTAGCTCGTCAATGAAGAATTATGCTCTTTGCTGGATGAGCGGGTCAATACATACTTAAGCCACAGCTGTGTCAGTGCAACACACCAACACGTTGGCCTCCACATTCACAGTAGTTGCTAAGCAACAGGGTATACGCAATAGATTTTCTAATGTAGACCAAAACACAGAGGCATGAAACAAAACAGGGGTTAGTTTGATGGAGGTAAAAAAATAAAAATAATACATCTACTGTATGTATAATCTTCCAAAAACCATTAAACGCCATCTGATAACTAATATACTAGTTGAACTGACCATATTATTAACATTTCATCTCTCACTAGTTGTGTTTACCAACAAATGAGTTGAAAACATCCTTCTTAATCAACCTAAAAAAAGATGCTCAAAAGCTTTTTTTAAAAAACACATGAATAAAAAGGCAAAATGGTGGAGAATAACTTCACAAACATAAGTGTCAGTATGTCAGAGACACACATTAGGAGTGAATGCTTTACATGCACAGTGCAAAATAATAACGTACAATACATTTGTCGTTCATTCATATCCATACAATCCTTACTGTGTTTTACTCCAACCTAAAATCAACTTTACTTTGGACATTTCCAAATAACAAGGATGAAGTCAGAGTTTTCAAAACACAACATCTTATCTTTTCTTAAAATGATGTGGATAAAAGAGTATTTGGGCTCCTAACCTGGTCCATTTCCATTCAACTGAGTGAAGTTGTCGAGCATGAAACTGAAGAAACTGGAGAGCTAAGGAAAGAAAAAACAAAAGAAAAAAGGTGTTTTGAGCATTCTGATGCTTCTGAAAATTAGCATCCATGTGTACTTTGAGTAAAAGCCTGCGCTGAGTCACCTGGAGCTGGTCCTGTTCCCCCGCGTATTCAATGGACTGAAAGATGTTCCAGGTGTACCTGCGCCTCATCTCCAGACGGGCCATGTAGCGCCGGTACCATCGCTGGATCAAAACCGCTGCCTTCATAGCTATGACAAAACACCAGCTGTTTTTTTTTTTTTTTACATTTTATATATTCACATTTTATATAAATGGGAGACATGTTTATTAAATATCTGATTATCTGAACACACATACATACAGTATAGTACATGAATATGGCATGTGAGACTCTTATCTCTCTTTCTCACACACACAGCGTCTCACTATCTTTGTGGGGACCCGTCATTGACATAATGCATTCCCTAGCCCCTTACCCTAACCATCACAACTAAATGTCTAACCTTAACCCTTACCCTAACCTAATTCTAACCCTAAAACCAAGTCTTAAGCATTTTGGCACCACAAAGCTCTCCGGCCCCACAAGTATACTGTATTCCCGGTTTACACACACACACACACACACACACACACACACACACACACACACACACACACACACACACACACACACACACACACACACACACACACACACACACACACACACACACACACACACACACACACACACACACACACACACACACACACACACACACACACACACACACACACACACACACACACACACACACACACACACACGGTCTTACTCAGAGCCGGGCTGGGAGTCTTAACCGTGTCACCTGTGAAAAGAAGAAACTACAACTCAGCATAAGAAACCGGTAATTAAAGACAACACACACGCACAAAGAGAGATAACAAGACACAGGGGAGGTCACTATTAACAGTGGGACTGGAAAAACTAAGCAAATTAAAAGAGCTTTCTGTAGAAACAGCACTCATTTAAGTGTGTGAAGAAAGAAAAGCACCATCTGTCAAACATCTGGGGTATGTGCAACAAGTCGGAGGAAAATCTAGAAAAAATGTATTACCATCAGATTCATTCTACACAGTGTGACTTTGAGATGCGTAAAATACTAAACCATAAGAGTAATGCCATGACATTTGCTAATAATACACTAAGGAGCACTTCCCAAGTAGTTACATAATGCTTCACAGAGGAGATCAACGAGACAAAAATGGAGCAAAAAAAGAAGTGCAACTAATGATTATTTTTTATCAGCGATTAGTCTGCCAGTTACTTTCTTATTCAAATAAATTAATTGATTAGTCTCTGAAATGTAAAAAGAACTGTGACCAAATTCTCATCAGAGTCCAAAATAACATTTTCAAATGTGTTTATATATATATATATATATATATATATATATATATATATATATATATATATATATATATATATATATATATATATATATATATATAATGTGTATAATTGTGTGTTTGGCATTATTGCTTTAAGAAAAGACTTAAATGACTAAACGATTATCAAAACAGATTTGTTTGCGCTCCAGTTTTTAATCTGGACTAAGGAGAAGACAACAGATATTGCTAGGATCTATATATATGATCTATTCTGTGAATGCCAGACTGTATGCAGCAATTACATGTGAAATCTTAAAATAAAACAACTTAAAGGCTGTAAGGACACAAACATGAGTTACACAATGTAAGATTTCAATTATTTCTAAGATTGCACTCCAATTAGTATCCAGAAATATTTGTGCTCAGCTGGTCTACACCCACAGACTCTAATTTGATGGGTTTTTCACACCTTTCCTCAGGGAGAAAAACGTCCAAATGTCAACATAATCCATCTGAAGTGAAGGAAAACGTGAAAGAACCATAATATCAGCTCCCTCCTTTAACACATATTTACCTGTCTCCACTCTTCTCCCTTGTTTCTCCGTAGCAACGGAGGTGCCACATCCCATGATCAGTCAGTTTTTTCAAAGTTGAGTCCCATCTGGCTGGTGGCATGCGACTGCTTCCATGAAAGAGTAAGAACATTACTGCTGTCATGCTGCATCACTAACTGGTTGTTTGAATGAGAGAACTGGCTTTCACTCTTTATGTCTCCAGAACACTTTATCCAGTCTCGCCCCACAGCAGTGTGTGTGTGTGTGTGTGTGTGTGTGTGTGTGTGTGTGTGTGTGTGTGTGTGTGTGTGTTCGTGTGTGTGTATGTAATCAAGCGATCAATATAGATATGAAGTCAGAATTGATCTAATTAGGGAATAAAATAAAAAAATGGAGTTTAGGCTCAATGGGTTTCCTTTCAGCGTATCCCAGCCCTTCAACGATGATCTGCAAACATGCATTAAATTAGGCTTCGATATAAAAACATATGCCACAATAACGAAGCATTGGCTGCTTATCACGCTTCAACACACTCAAACAACCCATGTTTGAACAGAAAAATCTAACTAAAAATAAAAATGTTGCCTATTGCGTATCACTTTCCTTTTCACACAGCATCATATTCCAACGACGTGCTTATTTTACGCATCCGGTGCAAGTAAAAATCCTTTGCGGTGTTTTTTGTTCCTACCTGCAGCTTGTATCCGCGTGATCCAGAAATCATGAAATTGGACACACAATACATGTGATGCACACACACAAAAACTCGCATCGAAACGAAAAAAAAAGTTGCCCTACATGTCTTCTCAGTGACTGATAGGTTTGAGTGTGAAAGATATTGGCGGCGATAGTGTTTCCAGAGAAGCTGTGGACGCTGCAGGAGCTGCTGTAGGAGGAGACGAGAGCGCACAGGAGGGAAGTACCTCCCTCCTGTGCGCTCTCGTCTCAGCAGGTGGATTTAAAGCACATAACCCACAAACAGAATGGAGCGCCAACTCGCTGTTCCACCTGCTCTGCTGTTCCTTCTTAATAGGCTACTTCTGAAACATATTCCCCAGGTACCATTTTCCACCATGACGCATTTCACTCCTGTGCCCCTGACCCACCTAGCCAAATGTGTGATTATTTACTCTTGGAAAAAAATGTGGTGAAACTATTAGCCATGAGGATTTAAGTGCTTGGTAATCAGGATGAAGTGTAATGGTTGCAATGACCTTTACTGTGGCACCACCCTCAGCAAATCCTAACAAAAGTGGTTTATTTTAACCCTAAGTTTCAGGTGTTTATGAACAGCCTTTTTAATGGCTTCTAGAAGGTTATTGAGACCTTCTTTTCAAAGTCAACGTCCACATTTATGGGCAAAGTAATTAAAAAGCCTAATAATGAATGTTTACATGGAGAAGCTGAGCTATAAAACTATGGGTTGAGATTTGAGGACAGTTGTTTCAATTTACATTTAAAACAAGCAGTAGGCTACCTTTGTTCATGGTACTCCCTTTTTTTTTTTTTTTTTTTTTTTTTTTTTTAAAATGGCAGTTGTAGGTTTTGAATGCAGACTGGATCTGAGCCAGAAGTGAGAGATCACCTACTGCAATTTGTCTAAAAGAAAATAAGATAAGGCCTGAATCACAATAGCCAAAAAAAAATATGCAACCAGAGTAATCAAATCATTCCTGGATGTGAATTTTGCATCCAAAACTTCTAATAAATAATCAGCTTTAACTTACTGCAAGGGCTGAGTGCTCCATGTCATTTTACTTACTCAACAGCAGCATGCAAAACTTGCATCTTGTATTAAAAGGCAACAGATAAAAAAATTAAAACTCTTTAATGATTAAAGTTAATAAAATATTGACATTTTCCAACTCATGCAGCAGCTTTCGTATGAATCCGCTGTCGTACAAGTGTGACAGCAGCACTGATCTCCTGCAGAGTGATCACTTTTAATCTGTTGCTTTTTGACAGCCGGGAAGCCTCCGAGCTCACCAGTTTGAGCAGGACTGGTTTGGGAAAACGGAGTCGACTGGCCAGGAAGTCTTGATTCCTTATCCCAGCTGGACTGACCTGCAGAAGGGATGCAAAGCCACAGGTGAGTTGCACTTGGAAAGACAGAATATTTAGGATCAACTGTTATATTAAAATCATCCCATAAAAAGCAAGAATGATTGGTAAAGTTTTAAACAACACGTCCTTGCAAGTTACTGCGTTTGCTGTAGTTCTAACCTCTTTATGAGCTCTGTAGATGAGAGTGGAGTGAGCTTGAATCCTCTTCTTTGTTTGTGGAGGAATCCTACGCGCTGCTCGGACAGAAGCCTTCATTTTGCTGTGTCAGTTTTGTAAAAAAAAAAACACTCAGAAAAAGAAATCAATGGATGAGATTGCACACAGCAGTCTTTTGCAAAAGGCCACAATGCATGACAGTGGATAGAAAAGATTGTGTGAGAAAGGAAAAGGATGTTTTAATGAACACAAATTGAAGACAGCTTTGCTTAATTAGGCTTAATTACTTTCACCTAGCAGGCTTTGAAACCCTCGGTGAAGTCTTTGGCATGAGTGTCTACGGTGGACACGTGGTCATGATCAGTTTTAACCTTTTAACCTAAGACAATTTATGCTGAACGTTTGAATGCGTTGCCTGCTCTTACCTTATTCCTGAGATAATAGAAAATCTATAATCCCCATCATGATTACATCTTGAAAAGAAATGTATTTTATTATTCTGGAGTAAAAGACTTCCAGACTTTTTTCTACGTTCAGGCTTCCCCAACTTATCACCAGAGAAATAAGCTCAGATGAGCAAAATTGTTGATTTATTTTTTTTGTCTTTCCTCTCATTTTACAGGATATTTAAAACATGTAAATTGTGAGAAGTTGTAGATTTGTAGATTATATTGAGGTATTGTTTTTAAGTAGTTCTTATTCTAAGGTAGACTTTTGTATTTGTTTTAATGGTGTCTATTGTTAACATCGACAGTCTATTAATCAATTTCTTTGGCGTATCAACAATACTGGATTACTGAGCATGATACTTACATTGATATTTACTTATATGCTCTCTTTTGACATAAACAAATGACATAAACAAGACTTTTTGATAATAATCCAGAAAGTTCTTGTTACTGCACAGTACATATCGGCCAACATATACCAATATATTCGTGAAATCAGGTGCTTCGGGCTCTACTGAACATGTTTTTCTCCTTCATTTTTAAATAAATGTAAATGATCTAAACGTATTAATATAAATGAAATTATTTAACCTTGTCTTTCTTTGCTTTCTTTTTTTCTTTCTTTATTAAGTATTACAATTATGACAATGCAAAAGGCAAATGCAGCAAACATGCAAGGAGAGCCATACAGTCACACAAAAGTCGACCTTCTGGCCAATCATATGGATCAGCTGGCCCAGCATAAGCCATCACCACCCTCCAGCTCTCTCTCTCTCACACACACACACACACACACACACACACACACACACACACACACACACACACACACACACACACACACACACACACACACACACACACACACACACACACACACACACACACACACACACACACACACACACAGGCTTTTGTTTTTATCTGCAGGATTTTTGACTTGACCCCTGTGGCTGTGAAGTGATTTCCAGAATGTATGGTCGTCAATGATGGTGGTGGGTGAACAGCTGTAGGAGGGGCTTTGTCAGATAAGGATGGCATTAGGTAAAGCCATTAGTGTCCTGTGGATTATTGTAATCCAGCCTCTCTATCACGGCTGGCTCGGTTGCTCAGTGTACAGTCAGTGTCGTCTGGTTTGGAGCAGGTTGGAAGATGGCTCTCTGCGTGCAGCGTTCCCTACTGGCCCTGCTTCTTTTGGGAGCTAACGGTACGATTTCAGTCTTTACACTCATTTTACCTTGTGCTGCTGTTGAGTTGTGAACACATAATCTGTGTGATATAGAATTGTAACATCAGAAAACCTCTGAAACTCTAACAAACTGACCTTGAAATCCTGTCAAAAGACAAACTGATTCCTAACTGAGATGTTGACAATATATCAGATTCCCTCAGTAATCCTTGAGATTATTATTCAGGGTTTTCTTCAGTGACACCGTACTTGATTCTCTGTGTCTGTGTTGTGTTTATTTACCTTTTCGTAATGTGGTTAAATTGACAGATTAATGCACAGATTTTGTTTGATAGAGTGGGTGACTAATGTGTCCTAACAGTCTTTTTTTTGTTCTCCTCTGTGTTTTCTGTCCATTTGCCTGAACAGTGTTCATCAGCACTCACGCTCAAGAGGTACTGTACGAAGAAACCTCAGAAAAATGTCAGAGATGAGGTGTTTGCATAAAATCCAGTTCAGTTTTTTCAGTTCAGTTTTTTAGATCAGCCACACCAGAGACATTTCTTCTTTAGCAGTCTCTCTCCAGTGGCCATTGATCAATGTCAAATGAAAAAAGCACTGGGAATCTGCTGAGATGAGATATTAGAAGGTTCAGTCTCTGCTGCATCATTGACTTTTCAGTCAATCATGAAATTATGCTTTTCAAATTATTTATTTGCAAACCATTTTTTTAAATCATGGCATTTATATTTTGGGGATTTCTGCTGACACTACATTGGATTGCATGTATTAAATACTCTTTGTGTGTGTTTATATGAGGCGGGAGTGTCTGAGGCGTGGACCAGCAGGTCTTGCAAATGTGATTGTGAAGGAGGAGAAGCCCCGACTGAGTTTTCCTCCATTGGGACCGGCTCTTCCATGGTGCGAGGAGTGGACTGCATGCCAGGTAACAACTGTCCCCTCTCTAAAGGAAACCACTTTTTTTGTGCCAGTTACCTGTAACTTTCTTAAAAGTACACACGTTCATTAGTGAAAGAAATTAACGGTTTTCATTTATTGCACTTAAATCTCAAACTGACGTTTTGCGGATTTCACATCACATTTTTACTACACACTGAGCACGGATTTTCTCATTTCTCTAATGAGGCCCCTCTTTGACCTACTAATCAAGTGACTTTTGTTGATTAGATAATAATTGAATCATAACAGTACTGGTAACAAGGACTAAATTGTGATGGCAGTCTTAGATTCAGATAATGAACATGCAAAGCTGTGAGCTGACTGAGAGAGTGGACGAGGACATGAATCATATGCTGTATGTCCGACTGTTTAATCTGCTGGAAATATACAACGCAGTACGTCTGCCACTAGCGATAGCTTTTTTCATTATCAATTACTCTGCCGAATGTTTTGTTTATAGCATCCAGAGAAAGTAATTTACTAAAAATATATTCACCTCTCAAATATTCACATTTGAGAGGCTGAAACCTCCAATTGTTTGCAAATAATTGACTATCAAAACAGTTTCCCGTTAAATTCCTGTGGATTGACTAATTGATTAATCAAAGAATCATTAAGGATCTACAATACAGATAGAGAGATATTTGTAATACGTGTGTGTGTGTGTGTGTGACAGAGACAGAGAGAAGTGGAATCTTTATATGTACATGCATGACAGCATTAGACTCCAGATTTGACGCCACAGGGTGGACATGCTCCACTGGACATCCTCAGAGAAGATGTTGCAGATGGAGCAATGAAAAGACCTCTGCCAAGGCTGCACAGCCCTCTAAATGTACTATTTCAAAAATAGAAAATGTGGTTTACATCTGGATCTTAATCTGCATCAAAACACACACAATATAGACAAACATGTGATCCATGCGGGGGATTGTTTTCATTGATTCTTGAGCTTGGATACAGCAGTTAACAAAATAATGAAGTTTTTGATCATATTGCATCATATGGAAGCCTCATTGGGCCTGAGATATAAAGATCATACTTGAATCCTATCAGATTGAAGAGAAGCGAAAGGCAGAGCTGATGTACAGTGAAAGGGTTTTCCTCAGGGTATCAATGTGTGTCAACTGAGCCACAAATCACATGGCAATGGGTGACGGAGAAAGAAATGTTCAGATTACGGGGCTTGTGTAATCGCACAATCACAGAAACCAGTAATTGCAGTACCACGACATGGATGTGGTGATGATAAATGATGTGCGAGACGGACTTTCCTACACGGCCTCACACCTTATTCCACCTCAATCTATCGTGTCTCACCTCTCTGTTTTCTCGTTAATTCAGCCATCTGAATCTGTTTTATTCTACTATTGAAATACATTATGGAGGGCTATAGAGTGACTCGCATTGCTGTTATGTAAACACTTATCTCCTGACTCACACAGGCACTGCTGCTGCTACTGCTGTATGCATTGTAATACTGGGATTAGACAGGATGTGACCCTCTGCTTAAGCCAGTAGTAAACAAAAGCGCAGCAGGTTTCTGTTCCACGTATCAACAGCTGATGTTATTTCTGAAACTTAAGTAGGGGAAAAAAAAACTCACTCGTACAGCTCTCTCATCTCTCCCATTCATGTATTTATAATATGTATTTACTAAGTCAACAAAGGACTTGCTCTCGTGTGTTTTTAGTGGAAGTGAGAGGGCAGACTGACAGATCAAAACATGGGAGCAACGTGGAGCTAAAGCTGTGGAGAGTAGAACATGGCCATCTGTCCGCCTGCTGCCCTAATGGACATCGCTGATCTCTCACTGTGAAGAATTAAACAGCAGGCTTTTAGCATGGGATATGGGTCATACTGGGTCTGCTAACAGTGGGGACTTTGGGTGCGGGAGGATGTGAGGATGGAGAGATGGAGAATTAAGCACCTAAAGGCTTATAGTGATGATCATTTGCTGGTTACATTTCCGTTTGTGTTCTCCTCTGTTGGGGTGGCGAACTTGAAATCCATGTAGCCAGGAGGTCTTTGAAAGCAATGCTATTAACTGAAAAGAACAAAAGAGATTTACATTAAGACCTCTGTTTTATAACTGTGTCTCTGATCCTCCTGCAGAATGTCCGTACCACAAGCCTCTGGGCTTTGAGGCCGGATCGGTGAGTCCAGACCAGATCACCTGCTCCAACGAGGACCAGTACACCGGCTGGTTCTCCTCATGGCTCCCGGGCAAGGCCCGGCTCAACAGCCAGGGCTTCGGGTAGGTACAGGCCAACATGTAGACTTTTCTAGACTTGGCTGTCCTCAAAAACATTGTAGTTATGTAGTTATAGCTATTTAATCACTGAAGATTGCCAAAACCTATATTTGTTATAATTTAAACTCGCAAATTGTTTTTGCCAAAGATGGTCGACTGTTCTTACCCTAATAAACAAATGTCTGGACACTTTCCATCTGTGAGTAACAGTATTAGAAAAAAATGCAGTCAAAGAGAGAGATGTTACCCATCTATCATTATGCAAGATGCACTTGGTAAGGTTGACATTCCAATATGCTCTTGCTTAAAAACATTACAACATAAATAAGAACAGGAACAGATGAAACTGCAGAAACTGTAGACAGAGGAGCTGCTATGCTCAATGCAAAAGGCTCTGATCTGCTTTAGCCCCCCCCCCCTCCTATTCTATTATGAAACCACACAACACAAGTGGGATTTGTGTTATGCACTGGGCCGGAAACTGAAACTCAATCCTGGATATTTTATTGTCACGTTTTACTTGTTGCTGCCTGCAGTCATGTCCAGGTGTACTTCAAGGGTCCGTGTAACACTTATCAGTTAAATTTTCTAAGCACAAATGGACATTTGGAAAAACAGAAAAATGGGTTCAAATATCCAATTTTTAATTTTTTCCGCCTTGACAAATTAAAAAAATTGGATCTTTAAAATAGTTTTCCAATTTTCAGTTTTTATTCAGAGGATCAGAAATTTAGAAAATTACCAAATTGCGTCTGGGCTCCAATTATTCAATACTGCAATGATATTCTCTCCCTTGTTCCACCTAGTTACCAACGATTGGTTGGCTATTATCGTGGGTGTGTCTGGATGTGTTCATTCAAGAAGACTTGGGGGAGTCATGTCGACGCTGGATAATTACTAGAATATAATTCGGAATCTTGTTGAGAATTTAGGTTATACTTGCGGGCAAGTGCAAAATTTCTTACAGACGAACTTTGGACTGAACAGGGGGGACAAGCATCTCGTCATTATACAAGTTTTTACACAGGCTTGATTATGCAAGACTAGGAAGGGAAGGGACACATCAACTTGTCGCGTCTGCGGCAGCCTCAAGTGGTCCTGTGTATGGGCGGAGGATGATCGGTGAACGCTGAATGTTTTTGGATCTTCGACTTCCAACCAAGGGGGTAAGCCTCTCCCCGGAACGCGTAGCTCCTATGGCGCCATTTTGATGCTACCAAGCCATCACCTCCCGTTAGCATTCCATTGACTGCCATTCATTTTGACGTCACTTTGACAGTGAATAACTTTACATCTGAAGCGTTTAAAGACTCTATTTGTCCATTGTTTATTTATAAAGAAACACGACAATGTATAAAAGGCTTCATTACCTTGTATATCACGTTAGGCTCCGTAGTAGACGTTTTTGTAAAAATAGGCTAACAATTGTGTCATAACCACGCGACTTACTGTCACACAGTAGAGGAATTACCGTATAGTACAGGAGAAGCTTGCAGGCAGTTTCGACTTACATTAGCTGTTTATGTTTAATTACTAATGTTAACTAGCATTTTAGTTAGCAATAATTAGCCTGTACCTATGTTATCTACTTACATATACCTACGCTCTCCGTCTCTGCAAGATTGGGAATGATTGAGATTTCTCTTGGCACAGCTACCAGAAGACTTCCAACTTTCAGACAGGTTGCTCACGTCACATTTACGTCGTCTCTCTCAGTTGGAGGCTGCGCAGTAACGCTCAGCCATCACCGGAAAAGTGCTTCTAATATCCTTCACTGGTCTCCGTCCAGAGCAACGGGATCTGTTTGTCCAGTTTATATACTGTCTATGCTTCAAGCACGTTGTCCATTCTCATTCTGTCTTTAGGTCTGGCTGCTGTGCTTGAGTGGGTGGCGGGGCGTAGCTAGGCGGAACGAGAATATCATTGCAGTATTGAATAATTGGAGCCCAGACACAATTTTGTAATTTTCTAAATTTCTGATCCTCTGAATCAAAACAGAAAATTGGAAAAACAGTTTAAAGATCCAATTTTTTTTATTTGTCAAGGCTGAAAAAAATTTAAAATTGGATATTTGAACCCATTTTTCTGTTTTTCCAAATGTCCGTTTGTGCTTAGAAAATTTAACTGATAAGCGTTACACGGACCTTCAAGACCCCATTACATCACTATTGGGTGTGGTTACAGGTGCTACCGAGCACACCTGTGACCACACCCACCCACACCTCTGCTGGGTGTGATTAGAGGTGAAAAAGGTTTGGAGCTTTCAACCAGAGAGGTTTTTTTAAGCCTGGTCTACAGTACATAAATACAAGAGTAATTATAAGAAATAAACTTAATCTTGTTTTAGTTTTTTTGTTTTGTTGCATTTACAGTATGTGGTATGCACCTTAACCAGGCGACCTAGATTCTAGATCTCATTTGGTTATTCTTTGCGCAGATATTTAATTTAACAAAATACAATAATGATGGCTGAATGTCATTTAGTTGCTTAGTTTTCCGAGTCCTGGTGTTGTGCATGTTGACTCGCTGTCACACTGTCATGACTTACTGGGACCCACAGAGCCAACGAATAATTTTGTCAGTAACACCTGTGCTTTTTCCTACTATATCCTACTATAGTTAAAATGTCTGCAAAAAAGCCTCTAACCAGCTCTAGTTATGCATCTTTACATACATCTCTGTTATCTGCTCTAAGACGTGAGATCTTCAACTGGGGGTCTGTGACCCCTTGGGGGTCCTCAGAGTTAGTGCAGGGGGCCTGCCAAATTATTAAAAACTATTTATTTTTTTCAAAAAATGTAAATGTCTGAAAATGTACATTAATATGAATCCACCATATTAATAGCAAAAATGCATTTGCCTATTTGTAAAATAAAATAAAAAAAAATAAAAAATAAATAAAAAAAAAAATATATATATATATATATATATATATATATATATATATATATATATATATATATATATATATATATATATATATATATCTTACTAATCTAATCTTACTATAGGTAGCCACTATGGTAGCCGTACAGTTAAGCTTTAAGATTCATTCTTTCATTTATTTTCCTCCCCAGACCCAGTTTAAAATGCAACTCAGTTGTAGACACTATATGCAGTAGGGGGTTCCTACTCGGTCTCTCTTTCAGCTAAGGGGTCTCTGGCCTAAAAAACCTTGAAGACCCCTGCTCCAAGAAAATATCAGCAAGTCAAACTGAACCATGTGTGCATGCGTTGTAAACCCGCCCAACTGCTGCATTACGTCCAGTGTTTGCATTCCTCCTGCAGGTGTGCCTGGCTGTCTAAGTTCCAGGACAGCAATCAGTGGATGCAGATCGACCTGAGGGAAGTGATGGTGGTGTCGGGAATCCTCACTCAGGGCCGCTGTGACGCTGATGAGTGGATCACCAAGTACAGCGTTCAGTACCGCACAGACGAAAAACTCAGCTGGATCTATTACAAAGACCAGACTGGAAACAACAGGGTCAGTTGAACCCAGTCAAAAACACTATAGAGTATACGAGACACAAACTAAATGTGAGGTAACATCTCTGTCGCCACTGGTCTTATTTTGACCAAACTTGATTGGCCTGTTGGGGATGGAACTAATTCAGTTCACATTTTAAACTTTTACAGGTTATTGCTTTTAAAAAAACAACAACTTTGTTACAAAAATGAAATCTGACCTGAAATCTGATGATCTGTTATCATCTTGTTAATAATGGCTTAAAGACATTAATATATTTGTGTCATAATGACAATGTGTTTGATTTTTGATGTTTCACCTACAATACTACTCTTGTACAGATTAATGTCTCGTAAATCAAATCTATTTTAGGTTTTGGCCTGTTGCTCTGAAAAAAACAATTGGAAGATGTTACCTTGACATTGAAATTGTGATTTTTCACTATTTTCTGATGTGTTATTGATTTAACAACTAATCGATAAATCAATAATGAAAATCATTGTTTGCTGCATCCCTACATTATAATCATAATTGATATTATGAGTACTATATATAGTAACTTTTGAGTCAGTTTTAGTCAGTATAATGTATAAATGAATCCATCCTGACCTTTCACTCCCTCTCTCTAAGGTGTTTTACGGGAACTCTGACCGCTCCTCGTCTGTGCAGAACCTTCTGCGGCCGCCCATCGTGGCGCGCTACATCCGCATCCTCCCCCTTGGATGGCACACACGCATCGCTCTGCGTCTGGAGCTGCTGCTCTGCATGAACAAATGCACTTGAACCTTTCTTCCCCGCCATCCCCGAGGCCTTGTCCCAAAACCTTATCTACACCTAAATCGCCCCATCGTCAAAGTGTGCGGTCTGTTATTGTATCCACAGATTTAGCCCCCTCCAGCTACATGTATTAAACCACAAGTTGAAGACAAAAACATTCTGTTTTTAAAATACAAACAAACCAGTTTGACTTATGTGATTTCATTAAAAATATTTGTTTGATGTGCTAAATTGAGCTTCATTCACTGCACTCTCCATTGTCTGTGTTAAACCACTCTCACACTGGGTGGTTTAATTTGGTGAGTTCTCAATAGATTGTTCCATTTGCAATGAAATGGCATAAATTCAAAGCAATAATTAGGCATAGAGAGAGAGAGAGAGAGAGAGAGAGAGAGAGAGAGAGAGAGAGAGAGAGAGAGAGAGAGAGAGAGAGAGAGAGAGAGAGAGAGAGAGAGAGAGAGAGAGAGAGAGAGAGAGAGAGAGAGAGAGAGAGAGAGAGAGCGAGAGAGAGAGAGAGCGTTGCTATGGCGGTTGTATCCAATGGTCTGTCTGCTTCTCCTGATATGTAACAGTATAGAACAGGGACCTCTTAGTCAGTCTTTCCTTATTTGTGATATTCTACATGTTTCTTACTGTCAACAAATCCCATAAAAAGACCAAAACCAACAATAAATTGATCCTACCAACAAGTATTGTTTGTGTGACCAAAGCCATATATGTTATTTTTAATATATTTATTTTTATTACTCCCAAAAAATATTAAAAACACATCAATGAGCCACACAGTTGCATATATGTGACACATTCGTTCATTACAAAGAACATAGGCACTGTAGTTTATTTTGAGTCATTAACATATACACACGATCCTGCTGCTCTAAATACTTAATGGTTCAATGTGAAGACGTGTATTAATGCCCAGCAGAAAATAGTCCCCAACAAATGCACTATTTACTCCTGTTTGAGTAAATGTTGCTAAAAACTACAGTGCCCAGCTGATTTAGAAAATCACTTAGCCTTTTTAAAAAGTATATAATTGTGACCACCTTTAAAAAATAAAATAAAAATCATCTTCAGTTTGAACAAATGGTCTTAGTTCTGAGTGCCACAGACAGGATAGAGAAGCCAGAAAGTGTTGAGAAAATGACTAATGCTTTGTTGATTTTGGTATTTTCATGGGATTTTTTGATGATAAGAAATATGTGGAATAATGCCAGACTTTTTCTTTAAATACGCCTGTGATTTCACTTCCTGTTTTCTCTTTTTTTTGTTTGTAAACATGCATCATTTTTACCGGTATCAATCTTCAGTGCTATATTAAGATCAAGGAATGGAAAATTCACTAATGTTCAGATGTGGATTTGTATTGTGGTTTACTCCTGTTTTTTTCTGTAACATTTCAATTCAGTTTCCCATGGTGCTTTGGGGATGTTGTTAGATCTCTAAACTATTTCCTTGATTAAATGAATACTTGTGTCATGTCTGTTCTCGTGTTGTGTCCGTCTCTGCTACAAAACAAACATATGAGCTGTTCAAAAATGTACAGTTGGCTTTTATTATGAGACCCTATCATTTTTAAAGTAGAATGGTCAGTATAGATACACTCTATGATTTCTATTTACACCCTGTAAGAAGTGGGAAACTGCCTAATGAAAAAAAGAACTGATGATTTAGGAAACACATTCATATTTGTGGACAAAAATTCTTCTCATCTCAGTTGTCAGTGTATGTGACTTGCTTGGGGTTGAAGCCTCCATTTCCATCGGAAGTGTTGAGTCAGTGAGCTAATATAAGACTTCAGGGCACTGGCATGGCAAGCTTTATCGTCACTTTGTCGCAATAATGATATAAACAAACCCACGTCAGCAGTCATTTACAATCATTAGCAATCAGGATTTTCGAAAATACACAACGGGTCAGTTTTACTGGCCTTGGGTCATGTTCAAGGACATATTGAAAATAAAAAAAGGTATTGCAGAGTGATGTCTTCATATTATATGTGGACACTTCTCTTGCTTTAATCACAGTCTCCTAATGGAAATCCTTCTCTGTGCTATATTTGGCTCTAATTTAAGTAGCCACTAATTTGGTTAGTACACTGCATCAGTCTGAGTCTCTTTCTGGATGTTATTGCTTTCAATCAGCTGTGTAGTCAATTGGTTTATTCTTTTGTTTCTTTTATTTTTTGCTTCCGTTGTTTTTTTAAATATTTCGACAGATGAGAAACAAAATACATGAATTCTCCAAAATTTGCTTTTTAGTCCACAGATGTCAAAGATGATTTTGCACAAATGCATCCGTCCTTCTTTCCTTCGTTCCCTCCTTCTGTGATACAAAAGCGTTTCTTCTTTACTTTAAGCTTTAAGCCACAGAGGAAGGTGAAGGAATGAAGGGTAAAGGTAAGACTGGAAGAAACACTATGCAGATTTTTTGCCTAGGCCACTAATAGGGTTTTGTTCTATATATTGTTTTTAATTATACATAGGTCAGTAGACAAAGTAAACAATTTTATGAATAACCTAGTTAAGTAAAATCATCCCTGATCATGATAAAAGTTGTAATGCGAATACAGCAGAAAACCAAAATTCAGATTTACAAAAGGCATTTACAAAAACATTGAAAACACAAGCTTTTAAAATGCACACATAATAATCTAAACACACATTAGAGGATAAGTATGGTGTTATTTCATATCTTTCAACAAATCCCATGAAAGAAACGAAAACAACCAACAATGTGTTAGCGGATCCAAAACAGCCCTGCGTTAAAACAACAAGAGGTGTATTGTTTCAGGTAGCGGTGAGACTTTAAATAATTAATTTAATTTAATACTTTGTATTGAAAGTACAATTTACACTCTGTTTGTTAGAAATCAATACACACACAAGCTCAGGACCTATTCATGCACAAATGAAGAGATGTCAGAGTGAGTGGGCTGCCAGTGCCTTGCTCAAGAGCACCTTGACAGTGCCTAGGAGGTGAACTGGCATCTTTCCAGCTACCAATCCAAACTCCATACTTTGGCCCGTGCGGGGACTTAAACCAGCAACCCTCTGCTTCCTAACCCAACTCCCTACAGGCTGAGCTACCCCAAATATTGTAATATATAAATAGGATCCAGAGGGTCCAGTTTGAGTGAGAGATTAATGCATTTAAAGGCTTATTAGATGTCAAAACACTGCACAGCAGTTTATAATACTGTGAGACAGGATTTTACAACACTGGAATGTATCACTGTGGCAATTATTTTATCTATCGTCTAACAGTTGTCAGACAAACAAAGAAATACAGCTTTCACATTACAGGCTACATGTAATCTAATACAAGTAATCTACCATCAAGGTGCAAAGTTGTTAAACCTTTTTTGCCTGCAATCATGCGTTGTTTTGCCGGAGCCCCCTGCGTTGGCACTCCAAGTCTGTCTCTCAATACTTTCTGCCTTCCCAAGACTGATTAATACACATTTGGTTCCGTATAGTGAGCATTTACAGCAGCAGGATGGTGTATGTGTGATTGATTCTAAATAAACTACAGCGCCCATGTTCATAGTAATGAAGGAACATGTCACCCAGTACAACAGAGTGGCTCACTAATTAATAGTTTTTGGACAACAACTATGGCACAGAGCAATAGGCTATAGTCGGTTTTGGATACACAGACAACACTTGTTATTAGGTTTGATTCATTGTTGGTTTTGGTCTTTTCATGAGATTTGTCGAAAATATTAAGTTCCACCAGACTTAGCCTTTCAGATCTTAAAGGTTGTAGGTGAGGTATGCCTTTTTGCAGAATGCACTCCTACTATCTTGCACACTTAGATGCTGTAATTGAGTTTGCCGCAACCAATGGTCGCCACGGTCTTGATGTACGTTACTTGCTGTTAAGGCTGTAGACAAAACCAACATGGCAGCATGGAGCTGGAAAGCTGTTGTGGCTGATAAATGAACTGAGAGACTGAAAGTGGGGCTTATTTTAAAAATGGGGACACTAAGAGTGGGACATAAAGTGAACTGACAATTACTGTATGTAAAACACAGAGCCTAACAGTCTCACTCTGGCTGTTCTGCTACCAAACCCTGTTGACAAATAGCCCAACTTGTCACAAAACTTCAAAACTGATATTGTGATCTGCAGATTTGTAGGTCATTTCCAAGATTTTTTTTGTCCACTTTGGCCAACAAGTATTCATCAATATTTCTCTACATTTTGATGAAGAAAAACAAACAGAAAAAAAGGTAAAAATAACATAACGTGAAAATCTCTTAATAACATATCAAATTGAACAAAAAAGGACATTCACCATTATTAAATATTCCTTTTGACATATTGTATTATCAACACATAAAGATCTATGCATTTCTTGCAAAGCTCTTGCAATTACACATTTAATTCTATATTACCTTATAATATTCCCATATAGCCTACATACTGTGTCATTTATAGCTTATATCCTTGAATTTAAAACAAATAAATATTTAATAAATAATGTTGATATAAATCTTTTTTTTTTTTTTTGTTCTTATCAAATATCCGAGCTTGAAAAACATTTGAGTTTATTGGCCACCGGTGTGACAGCGGCTGTCTCATGTGTTACTTTGCTGTAGTGTCCTGTGAGCAGAAGATGGCAGCAAAGAGGCCTCGTGGGCAGTGTCTCCTTGACAGGAAAGATCAGCTTATTCTAATGTTCCAACCTTGTTATGTAGAGAGAGACTAACATACAACTGATACAGTACCGGCATCGCGAGAGGGAGTGGGCACTTTTCCTGTCGTTGATTCCCTAAACAACACTATTACTGGTGTTTGTGTTAATCCTTTCAACGTCTAGTCTTTATAAATTTCAGAGACATGATCATCAACAAATAACTACCTTTCTAAATGAGGACTCGATCCAGTGAAATAGGCTTTCATGTAAACTTCTACTACAGTACCATGATGTCTGCGTCTGGCAGATGCTTCCAGGATGGAGTCATATTGGAGGTGGTGTGGTGTGAGGGTAGGGGGGTTTACAGCGCGGTCTCCTTCAGGTCGTTGAGGTTTGGCATCCTGGTGCGGGAGGCTCGGGTAAAGGTGGGTCCGTTCTGCCCCGGTTTGATGCCCAGCTGTTCGGGGGTGAACTGAGCACCTTCCGCCCGCTGTAAAGCGGACACGTGCCAGCTGGACTCGATCTGTCCGGGGAGGGGGTAGCTGGGTTTGCGGCTCTTAGCCTGGGCGGAGCTGCTCACCCCGGGGTGCCCCCTGCTTTCGCCGTGCCCTCGACCCTCGGAGTAGCCTGCTTTGGAGGAGGGCTGGGGGGGGTTGGGGAGTGGGGCTTGGAAGCGCAGGTCTGGAGGAGGAGGAGGAGGCTGTCCTTGATTTGAGGAAGAAGGGGAAAGGTGAAGGAGCCTGCGGAGTGACTTGAGTGGTTGACTCTGTTTGGAGAGAAAGAGATAGAGTTGATGATGGATCTTAAAGTAGAAGGCTTTTATATTGTTCTTATTGTCCACAAATGTCATGAAAAGACCAAACCCATTTGGTTGTCTCTCAATACTCAATACTTTCCTACCCGGTTTGTGTTCATTCCTACTGAAGACATAAATTTAGAAATAATTATTGCAGGAATTGTATACATTATGAGCATGGCGTGAAGGTGTTTCTACAAGGCCAATTCCAGTTGGGGGCTATAAGGAGCTGTAATGGATTTGGATAGGCCTTAACATCCCACCCTCCTTTATTATTATTTATTTGATTTCATTTCATTTTACTCTATTGAATCAATGCAACCATGCAATTAATATAAGTTGTGCACACAATTACCTGTGTGCAAATATTATATTTGTGACAAGTTACCTAGAAAATGGATGACATTCACAGAGGCTAGTGTGGAACTTTTATATCATAGTATGCATATTGTGTTATGGTTTTCATTGAAAAATACCTTCTTTGCCACACTTCATGGTGACAACCCCTGCATTTCCGAATATAAAACCTGCGTGTACAAGGTTTTTTTTTAACATGTCATAGGATATTATATTTGCGCTTGAAGTGTTAGATGCAGAACCACTTTGTATGACCTCACCCACAAATAGCTTTTATGAGACTTAAATAACACGACACAAAATAAATAATAAATTTATGTTTTCTTGAATGATACTAAGGGGCTGTTTGGGTTAGAAAACAACATGGCCTTAAAATAAGGTAACTGAAAAATAATTTTTGTGATGATCGTAAAACAAATACAAACTAAAGTCTCCAGTATGTAGGCTACATACCTGAGAGTGTGAGTCCACTGGTTTGTCTGGAGGCCAGTCATTCACTCTCTCTCTCTCCCTCCCTCTTTCCCTCTCTCTCTCCCTTTCTCTCTCTCTCTCCCGTTCTCTCTCTCTCTCTCTGTCTCGGTCCCGGCTCTGTTCCCGCTCCCGGTCTCTGGATCGCTCGCGGTTTTTCCTCCGGCTTCCATGGTGAGAGGATGACTTGGAGCTCCTCTGCAGGGACAGGTGTTCTTGTCCGTTACCAGGAACCTGACGTTTCAGAAACAAAAATACAGCGACATTATTAGTAGTTATTCAAAGTATTTACTTCATGTAAACACACACTCATATTCATAACACAACACTTCTCACTCAAATCACATCTCAAATCCCGGTAGGTTCATGCACCCCTCTGGCAGCACCGGACAAAGCACAAGGATGTGGTGATGGTGATTAGTGATGACTTCATACAAAAGGTTTGTGTCTGAGTGTGTTTGCACAAACTATAAGATACAGTACGGCTGCATCTAAGGATTATTTTCATTATCAATGAATCTGTTGATTATTTTTTTATTAATAGATTAATCGTTAAATCATTCATGGCCATCACAATATCCCAGAAGTCAAGTTGAAGTCTTCAAATGTCTTGTTTTGTCTGATCAACAGTTAAAAAAATAAAAAGAGATTACATTTACAATATTAAACAACAACAAAAAACTGCACATTCTCTTATATTATTATATTATATATAATATTTGCCTTTTTTACTTGATAATTGACTTAAACGATTATTCAATTATCAAGTAGTTAGATGAGAAGAAGTGCTTTAGAGGTGCTGGTCCAGATTTTGTTACCTATGGACAGAACCAGGCTAGCTTTTTTCCTGTTTCCCGTCTTTGTGCTAAGCTAAGCTAAGCTAAGCTAAGCTAACTGTCTGTAGCTTCATATTTAAAGAACAGACATGAGAGCGTCATCGACCTTCTCATCTAACCCTCGGCAAGTAAGCAATGAAGCACATTTCCCAAAATGTCAAACTATTTCTTTCTTCAGCACAGTACAGAGTCCATAAACGTCTGCAGCATGGGTTTGGATACGTGGGAAGATGTGCTTATACATGTGTTGAATATGTTCATGACCCTCACATGATACACTGATGTTTTATTTGAAAATAATGAGTCTCGACGTGCAGAAATGTTGGCCTCAAAACAAACAGCACACATGTCCCCCAATGCAATGTGAATACAAGGTGACAGCATTTAACACACATTATAGCAAGGACATAATGGATGCACAGACACCGTGTAGTATTAGGCTCAAAATGCATTTGAAATCCTTTCAATTTGGAATATTTTTCAGTCAATCAATCATCAATCATGAAGTGCTTGAGAAGATTTCAAACCAGGTCATTCTGGTGAGTGCAATGCGAGTTAACATGCAGCCGTAGTGTTGGGGTTAGATTACTGGTGAGGCAGGGTAGGGCGCGGGAGGCTGGTGTTGTACCATAGGCGAGGCGACTACAGGTAGGACTTTGACAGCTGAGTTGTGCTTTAAGCTATTCTTAGAGCTAAAGAGGGGGAATAGACTTTTCTTGATGCTGGGGTTCCTCCCGTCCTCCATGTCCGTCTGTGGAGCAGAAGACGCACAGCCACAACTCTCAACACAAAATCTCTGACAGCAAACAGAAAAACAACTGCAGCACCTGATCTTCAACCATCTAAATAAATACAACTTAACAATAGATACAGAAAGAAGAATCAACAATAACAATAATTTGATTGTTAAGATAAAAGAAACAGAAAAAGTGGAAATTCTGACCTGGACCTGAGTTCTGATTTATTACTATTTGTGTCTTATTTTTGTAATTTGGGAAATAATTTCCATCTGTTATAATAACATTGTGCTATCCAAAGTAATTCACATAGCGGCATCACGAGATGATCAGACAGGTTGTAAACAAGCCATCATTTGTTGCCAGCTTATCTATCTAAACTACTTTGTATGGCCATTTTATCAGAAAGTTTTGTTAAACTCTTCGCTACATTTAGATGAAAACTTGTTTTGTGAAAGTGCACAACTTAGTTTAGTATAGCAGGTCAATGTTGAGGTAGGAAGCTAGTCTGTAAACTGTGACATTTTTCTACAGTTTTGGGAATAATTTTACAGATCATGTTCGTTGTCTCTTCCGAATAAGTTTGACTAAACTGGGGCTTTATAGGCTGGGCTGCAGCGACCAGGCTTAGGACCTCAAAACTCTCACTCTGTCACTGAGTGATGTTCCACCATTTGTCTGAGTGAATGTGATGATGTGAGTGTTGGCCATTGGCCATTGTCCTTTCAAAATGTATTGGCACGGGCTTTTACCTCTGCTATCGCCCGTCAATCAGCTGATTAGCTTCCTTAATACAAGGTTGTTGTTGCTGCCGCCACTTGTGTTAACCGTTTCAAAACACAGGCTTAACAGCATGGGCAGAGTAAGTTACATGCAGATGAACAGCACACCACAATGTGTGTGTGTGTGTGTGTGTGTGTGTGTGTGTGTTTGTGTCTGCCTGCCTGCCTGCTCCTCTCTGTCGCTTTTTCTTCAGACACAAATGAATGTGTGGAACAAGTAGGCCTATTTAATTTAGAAAAAAAAAAAAAAATCACATACATACATACACGCCCCTCTCTCCTCTCTCTTTCCCTCTTTGTGCATCCATGTCCCAGAAATGCTTGTTAGTAACCTAGCTCTGGGGAGCTTTTTTCCTGGAGTCCTTATGTTTTTTTTTCGCCCAGAAGTTTTCCTTGAATTAGGGTGGCACTTAAATCATGGTTGCAGCTGTTGCCATGGCCCTGGTCCACACCCTGCTATGCCCTGCTACACCCTGCTACGCTGTACAGTACCCTGCAACGCCCTGTAACGCCCTGCTACGTCCTGCAGTACCCTGCTACGTCCTGCAGTACCCTGCTACTCCCTGCCACGTCCAGCTATGCCCGGTAGTGCCCTACTACGCCCTGCTACGTCCTGCTATGCCCTGCTGTACCCTACTACGCCCTGCTACGTCCAGCTACGCCCTGCTACGTCCAGCTATGCCCTGCTACGTCCAGCTACGCCCTGCTACGTCCTGCTACGCCCTGCACTGCCCTGATACGTCCTGCTATGCCCTGCTGTGCCCTGCTACACCCTGTAACGCCCTGCAGTGCCCTTTTACGCCATGGACTACTACAACTACTATTTCTAGTCATAGTTCCATTATCTTTATTGTGACTATTATTGCCACTGTTCATCACACCCCCAACCGGCTCTGTCAGACACCGCCCACCAAGAGCCTGGGTCTATCCGAGGTTTCTGCCTAAAAGGAAGTTTTTCCTCGCCACTGTCGCACTTCATGCTTGCTCTTGGGGGAATTACTGGAATTGTTGGGTCTTTGTAAATTATAGTGTGGTCTAGACCTACTCTATCTGTAAAGTGTCTTGAGATAACTGTTGTTATAATTTCATACTATAAATAAAATGTAATTGAAATACCGCAGTGACACTTGGTTATATCTAAATAAATATAGTGGATTGGCAAGTTTTGATATTTTATCATTATCATTATCATAATCATTATGTAAAAAACGGGGGAATAGAAACTCCAGGAGAACAGCAGATGATGGAAAGGGAAATCAAAAGTGTTGGCTAGCAGGGGATGCCTATTTTATCATTTATCAGAATCAGATCATGTATATCATATATAATGTCTTCTATATGGTTTATAATAGATTATCAGTGTGTTTTCTTGCAGGATTCGCTGATAGCTCGTGGATCTCTGTGGCACAGCGTGTGCTGTATGAACAGCACAATTGCTAAACATGGACGCCGAAAGGAAGCAGTTAAAGATACTTATACAAGAAAAAGGAGTAGGCCTACACATGAAGAAAGGAAAATAGAACCATCTAAAAGTAGCACAACGAAACGATGCCAGTGGAACTTCACTATTAGTTTCCGGAGATATTAACATCGGTGGACCGAAGACAGCAGAGAAGAAATAACAGTAAATCTGTGAGGTGGTAGTAAATGTAGTGTAGGTTTTAGTTTGTCCATGAATAAATGCTGCAGCTCTTCAATACCAATATTTGAGGATGTGGTTTATAATTGTCATGGGGTAAAACCTCGGTGTGGTCTGTTTAACAAAGTAACATTAATTACACAATAACACTTTAGCTGAGTTATCCAGAACAATAACTTGTTGATAACAGCATGAATACATTGAAAAATAGTCCTCAATTTATTTGTCTTGAATGTATCTTTACCATGTCATGTGATATGCTACTTCAGTACACGACAAACAAATATTACTTGGGACCACTACAAATGAACATTTACAATAATATCTATATTCACATTATAGACACCACCACTATCTAGCCCTGTAACAATTTGGCCACAATTAAGCACATAGACCATACATGGTCCAGCCATACAGTATACAAGGTTTTGAACTAGTTTACAATCTGTCTGATCGTCTGACTGCTCATGCTTCTTGGCCCATCGCAATTCATGTGTCGCCATGTTCCCAGATTTTAGTAGTTAACTTGATTAGTACAATGTTATTATTACCAACAGGAATTATAGCAGAAACTATGAAAATTAGACCCACGTTTTAACAAACCAGAATTACCCTTTAAAGGCCCAGTGTGTAACATTTAGTTGTTCATTATCAAAATCTGTGTTGCCCGTTCACAAACTTGTCCTTTTTCATGAATATTTACCACCACCATCAATTCCAAGTATTCCTTTTGGCTTGAAATTTTACATTTGCATTTGCATAAACTGGGGTAGACGCTCCATATTCATGCGCCATCTTGAAATACGTTAGCCGGTAAGGGACATACAGGATATACTGCTCCGCCTTTCGCGTTTTCGCTGTCACATGATAAACTCACAGGTGCTGCTAATGCTGCTAATGGGTATCGTAGCTTCTCGGCCCCGGGAAGTTTGAAGAAGGAAACATGGAGGACCACACATATTCAAAATCCAAATTTTAGGAACAGGAGTATTCTTCTTCGCCCGAAAAAAGAAAAAGGCTAAAGAGACCGGCTTTTTGAAGCGTGAAGGCTACCATAGTGTAATACATACTTTGAACTGCATGGCGCGAGAGAGTTGATTGCGACATATGATCTCAACGCTAGATGGGATAAATTCCCACACATTGGGCCTTTAACACACTTGGTGGTTAATAATACACAGGCTCTGCCCTCTACTGGACTCTGTGAGACGTGCCTAACTAGAATGCGTCCTGATTTGCCGGCTACGTTTATGCAAATTCCAGTATGCGAATCGTCAGGCAATATCGGAATTGGACAGGAGTATTACCTATACAGTCCATTAGAGGGTGGAACTAGGGTTGTAATACATAACCTTTGTTCATTCACACAGTAAGTCAGGCCAGAAAAAACTGATGCTATAGATAATTATTTTCAAATGAAAAACCTTCTGATTTACTATACATTAAAATAAACTTTATAAACAAGGGAACTGACACATTGAACCAAAGGATATATGTCTGAGTGTGCTGGATGAAATGACTTAAATGATCTTACTATTTGTGTCTTCTTTTTTTTCTTTTTAATGGCTCTGAAGAAGCCTTGTTTTTCCTTCTCTTTGGCAGGCTCTGGAGGATTCATGACCATTGCTTCTGCAGCATTCCTACGTGGCAAATGTGGAAAAATTGTAAATGTTTGTAAATACAAAGAAATTAAAAATCACAGCACACTGAGGTTTTAATATCATAGATTGTGTAAAGAAACACCAAAGTAATTGTTCCTTGTTCACTTAACATTAGATGTGCACTCGTATGGTTCATCAAAAGAAAGGAGTTGTTTTTTTTCGATTAAATGACAATGTTACATATTTGACAACATGTTTTCGTTGTTTACGTTCACCTTGTACAATCTAATAGATCTTAATTAGTGTTGTGACAGACCTTATGGAAAATGTGCGAGGTAGTTTTAGGGCGTTTTCACACCTGAAAGTCCGAACCAAGGTCTGGACCAAGGTTCATGTTTTTGTCATCCAGTAAGTTTTGGTTTCACACTACAGTTATGCAAGCGCACTTAAGAGCTATACGTGACAAAACTACATCCTGCCATCATCACATACGTGAGCTGCGTCTCCAGATACTTATAATTGATTGGTTTGTAGACGGGCTTCCCTGTCCTGTCGTATCCACTCTCTGTGTCTGAGTTTTTTCAACTGACTGCTGCTCTCCCCTAGCCTACTGCTGTGGCTCTTTTTGTTTTGTTGTGATGTTGAGAAGCAAGACACGGGAGCTTTCTTTCTGGAGCATTTATTCAGAGACAAACGGAAACCTACACTGTACATTTACTACCACTTAACAAATAAACTGCTGATGTATTCTCTGCTCTTATAGCCGACAGCTGTCTGCTCTGAGCGCATTCACCGTCACTCTCTCATGTAGCTTCCCCGGTCTTGTAACACAAGGAGAGCCTGCCAGAGCTTCTTGTATTTGTTCCGAAAGTCCGAACCATCCAAAAATTGCTTTCACACTATAAACATTCTGGACCATGGTTCAGTTTGGTCCAGACCAAGACCACCTTTTTTTATTGGACCAAAATTTGGTCTCTTGATCCGGACCATTACAGGTTAGGTAGTCAAGATAAAAAAAAAGTCAACAATGACTTCGGACACGAACAGCATCCTCCTCCCTGGAGGACTTTGTCGCTCTTTATGCCATGTCACAATTTAGTAAGTAGAGACATGTGAAAAAGAAGAAAAAAAAACTTAGTAATAACACGCTTGAGAACTTTACTTGAGAAATTGGGATGAATTGTTATTGATACACTATTTGGTGATACCAGGCTTAAATGTATTGTATTGTAGTGCTGCATGAAGTCACCATCAAGGAAAATGCCATTCCAGTACAAAAACTAAATTCTCACCAGTCAAAAGCCGTCTGGCGTTTGGAGTGGTTGACCATGACAACAGGGTCTCCGGGTACAACAGGTATGACGGGCCCTCGACCCTGCCCAGCACCGTCATGGAAAGAGGAGGAGTTGTCTGGTCTGGGGGAAGGGACTGAGGAGATACAGGGATGAGAGACAATTATTAAAAGTGTATATCTCTGCAGATTTTACTGAGGAGTGTTGGTTGGTACATTTTAAAAACACAATCTGCCTTGGATGTTATTAATCTGTGATGTATCATGTTATTCGACAATGTTTTATTTTGCTGCACTCACATTTCCCAAAATCCACCATGTCTGTCTTGTCTATTAAAGCCCAAGTTGATATCTCCGCCTCTTTTAATTACGGAGTTCTCCCTGTATAATTGTTAAACACAATGTAAAATGGCAAGTGTAGAAAGATACACTTGTTCCTTGAAAACCAGATATTTTCAATTGATCTGTCATAAACCCCAACATTTTGTGTCAAACGTAGGTTATCCATATAGAAAAATACACCACAAAATAAATAAAGAAGCCCAGAAATGCTTTAAACCAGGGGTCTTCAACGTTTTTTAAGCCAAGGACCCCTTAACTGAAAGAGAGACGGAGTTATTAAACTGGGCCTACAATAATGTGGAGGGCGGCCTTAAGCCTTTATACATACCTTTTTTGAATAGAATACTAAGCTATTAAAATAGCGTAATAATTGTGGCATGCTTTTATAAATCATACATGTGGCACAGTGAATCCTTAGGATATACTGTATCTGTGGATGGCCTAAGTGACACCTTACCTAAATGCCAGTAAGCCTATCATCAGTGGGAATTTATATTTGCTAATAATATGTTAGATTCATGTTAAGACTTTTACATTTTTGAAACATTTTTTTTAAAAAAAGATTAATTTAGAGGCCCCCCTGCATTGACTCTGAGGACCCCCTGTTGAAGATCTCTGCTTTAAACCTGTCCTTTTGGTAGTTTTTGGTTCGTTTTTTTTCCCGCCTTGGTTTATAAAGCACTCAATGGTTTATACATGGCTGCTTACTGTCCCCAGGGTAAAAAATAACAATAAATGTACAAGCATACACACACACACACACATTTTATTTTATTCTTTTAAAATAATATTTATGTGTATTTTTATGTTGCCTTGTATTTCTTTTACATCTTGTCTTGTTGTCTAATCATGTAAATCATTTTGAATCGCTATACAAATAAATGTGCCTTGCCTAAATAATTTCCTTTTCTGATGCCACACTAAAATGCCACACACAAAGTTTGTCGCTTAGTGATTACTGTTCCTTACCTCGGTAGAAGCTGCCTACTCTCCGAGGCATGGACTCAGTGAAGATCATCCGGTTCTCCTTGGAGGAACCTCCCTCCTCGCCATGAGGGTCATGATACATGCCGACCTAAGAAACACACACATCATGCAGACGCACAAATACACACATGGGCACAGGACCATACAAAGTTTCTCAGTATCTTCATATTTGTGATTGATAATCTCATATAATCTCACTTCATTTCTTATCGTTAGCTATATCACATGTTTTGCTGGCTCACATCACAAGACAATCGGGACAATCTTAGAGCTTTTCAGTGAGGTTACATTTATACCAGCGACAACGTGCAGTGAAGCTGTAGAAACAGAAAAAGCTATGGAAACCAGCGGTCAGAAGAGCTACTGTCTGTGTTCCTTGTACTGGTTGGAGGAAGTGAGGAGTCAGGGGGTCGGACCTCGTTTTTTGAGCGCTGTGTATGAAAAGCAGCAGTGTTGTCCCTCGTAGAGTCTTTGATGGGGACACAAGGGTGGCTCATGTCATTAGGGGACTGCTCGCTCTGTTGAGAAGATGGACAGGCGCAGGTCAAAGCAGACTGGGCAAGCAGTATGAAGCAGTGGCAATGATAATGTGAGACAGTGACAGTCCCTGCACACACGCATTAAGTCCTGAAATACCCACACATTTTCAATACATGTGTTAAAGAAAAGATTCACCCTTAGACACTCATACATGTCAGGAAATGTGGTATTTATTCATTTTTGGGCTTTAATTGATAGGACAGCTGTACACAGGAAAGGGGGGAGAGAGTGGGGGACAACATGCAGCAAAGGGTCCCAGGTTGGAATTGAACCCTGGGCACTGTGGTAAGGACTGAGCCTTGGTACATGGGGCACACGCTCAACCAGGTGAGCTACCAGAGTGCCCTGTGGTATTTATTTTTGTGTATGCATCCAATTTTTCTCCTGCTTCAGTAATGTCCAAAATTTCTCAGATTTACTTTCAATAATTTCTAAAGTAAACGGCATTACTTTGTCACCCACTTACTGTTGGTAAAGAGACTGAGTTAAAATGGCAAGTTATAGAGAAAAAAAAAAAAATTGGAGGCCACAATGTCATCTGTATATTTATGCTTCTTGCCTTGTTCTTAGGTCCATTACTTACGATTGGCCTTTTATCAATCGATCAGTAGTATTTACATAGTTTTCCTTACTAACTTTGTGGGTCCTGAAATACACTAATGTCCTCTTGGAATGTGTGTTAGCCCTTAGTTAGCTGTTAGTGTTAATATGGTAGTAGATTCCGTTTCATATGTCATGTGTCTCTCTGTTTTATTTATAGTGTCAAATTATAACAGACGTGATCTTAGGACACTATAATTTACAGAGATCCAACATTTCCCCCAAGAACACTCATTTGGTGTGACAGCAGCGAGAAAAAACTTCCTTTTAACAGGCAGAAACCTCAGAACCTGGCTCTTGGTGGGCAACTATCTGCCTCGCCGTTTGGGCGGGGGGGGGGGGCAAAGAGAGCGAGAGAGAGACAGACAGAGAGAGAGCGAGAGAGAGAGAGAGCGAGAGAGAGAGAGAGAGAGAGAGAGAGAGAGAGAGAGAGAGAGAGATGCTCAGCAACTACAATAATGCCTAACTATAATAATTATAGAAATATGACTCATAATAATTAGCAGTGGGTACAATGGAATGGCTTGATGTACAGTGGCAATTATGGCTAATAATAATAATGCTAGTAGTAGTAGTGGGCTTTGAGCAGGACCACGGCAGCTGCCGCCACGATACCGGTGCCACCACGATCCAAAGAAATCTGGGAAGCGAGAAAGCACAAGGACTCTGGGAGGAAGCTAAGTTAGTATCATGCATTAATGGGAGCAAGAGAGGAGGAGAGAGAAGCTCAGTGTGTCGTAGAAAGTCCCCCAGCAGTCAACCTATAGCAGCATAACTATAAGGGCTGGTCTTATAAGCTTTATCTAAGAGGAGAGTTTTAAGCTTACTCTTAAATGTGGAGACGGTGCCTGCCTTCCAACCAAAACTTGAAGCTGGTTCCACAGGAGAGGAGCTTAGTAGCTGAAGGCTCTGGCTCCCATTCTACTTTTGGAAACTCTAGGAAACACAAGTAACTTTGCATTCTTGGAGCGCAGTGTTCTAGTGGGGCACTCTTTAAGATATGATGGTGCATGACCATTTACCCATATTTTCTTTATTTAAAAATATGTATTTTTCCCCCTGTATATTTTAATGTTGGTTTAAAACCATCTCTACAATGACAGATATGTCATTCTGGCAGAAAATACTAAATCTGAATACTAAATCTAAAAGTCTAAATACTTTACGTATTTGCCTTAAAAATAGTTATTAAAAAAAAGTATTCTGTATATTATAGTATATTCAGTCTAAATTCCATCATAATCATTCTTAAACAGACACTTGATGTCTTTATATTACTGAAGACATCAGACCTCAAGAGTTTTCAGTGTAAGACATCATGTGCTTTTTTAAGGATTTTTGTCAATGAACTCTTACTCATAAGGAGGTGTATATGTATCCTGACTGAAATGAAGTTTGTGATGTTTGTTTTTACAGTTTTAGTGTCAGTATATTAGGGTGAATGTTTCCTTTAACTACCACCACACTCACAGGACTGTCTGCCACTAACCCTCGTCATGTCATCAGTGCAGTCCTCTCTCGAAGAGCTCACTGAGTGTCCATGTCCAGTGAGGGTGGTCCGGTGCTGCAGTTGGGGGGAGAGGAGCTGCAGGCTACTGGCACGTGTCGGTATTGCCTGCCCCGGTGGAGGCAAGCCCGCCATGCCACCCTCAATCCCATGTGGTCGGTGGCGCTCCCTCCTCACGTACATGGAGTGGCGTTGAGGCCGTTGTTGAGATGAGAATGGTGAGGTGTAGCCCAGGCCATAATGATAAGACTCATGTGGGGAAGGCAGAGTGTGAGTGGAGGGCATCCCTGCTCCTCCCGGGTCTAAGAGCTCCGGAGCACCGGTCTCCTCTGAAGAATAGCGAAAAGATCAAAGTCATTAGAGCTTCAGGTAATTATTATTTTCATTATTGATTAATCTGCTATTTTGTTTGATCAATTGTTCAATCTATAAACTGTGTAAAAAATGCCCATTACCAGTGGTACATCTTCAAACACTTTCTTTTTTTCAATCCAAAGTAAAAAATCTAAAGTATTTAATTTACAGAGATATAAAACAGAAAAAGACACATTTACTTAAATGATTAATCAATTATATTGTTGTCAAATATGTTTCTGTATATTGACTCATCTATTAAACAGCTAATAATGTCAGCACTACATGTCAAAGTTGTCCTTTGTTACATGACAGCCACTATAATTACTGTAACAATATACACTAATAGATAACATATTGGGAACCGGTCATAATGCTGACGACGTTATTTATGACATTATAATTTACAGGTAGATTACGAACTAGTTCCTGAAGATGCCTTGTTACAGAAAACTCTTACATTATATTTTTAAATTGTTCCCTGGCAAAAGCCTGGAAATGCGTTTGTTTGCCTTCTTTTAAACTAGCTATACATTTGCTGGATAGAACTGTCTCTAGTGATAAGTTCAACAGTGGGTGGGGAGATCTAGTGTGTGATGTACTGCATTTAAATACATTCATAAACGTTATAAACAAGTCATGAACGTTTATGACTTCTGTCATTAAGTGTCATTCAGTTTTTGTCATAACAAGTTGACATTGTTTGGGTTGTCTTGACTATGAGAACTTGACATTAATCAAAGTGACATTACCAGAAGTTGTCTTGGTCATGACAACTTGACATAATGTCATCCTGTTTAATGTCAAGTTGTCTTAATAAGGACACTCCAAAGAAATGTAATGTCAAGTTGTCATGACAAAGACATCTTCTGTTAATGTCATCCTGGTTAATGTCAAGTTGTCATTACAAAGACATCCCAAACAAATTTAATGTCAAGTTGTCATAACCAAGACAACCCAAACAATGTCAACTTGTTATGACAAAAACTGAATGACACTCACTGACAGAAGTCATAAACGTTTATGACTTGTTTATAATGTTTATGAAACGTTCATGACAGTGTCATGTCATAGTTATGTCGATACCTTCAAGTAAAGTGCTATCGTTTGTTGAATACAAACTTGACTCTCAAACCTACCTGGTGCTAAAGGTTTATGTCTGGATTTGTGTCTGGATGAGGAGTCCAGTGTGCTGCTCTCCATGCGGACATTGCCGCTGCTACGAGAGGCGGGGCTATGCCCGGAACGATCACTGTGTCGAGTAGAGGGGCTGCCAGGCGGGCCCTGGGGACCTGAAGGGATGTTGAGGTCTAAACAGCTGGCAGGGAAGAACCGGGCCGCGGGTCCCACCCCTGCTGTCGTGTTAGAGTTTGGGTCATCTTGATGGATTCGACCGTCGCTGAGGTTCCCTACAGATTTTGCATCACTCAGCCCGCTGTGGCTCTTGGACAGGCTGAGATATGACGCTGAACTCTTAGAAGAGGAGGACATGGAACCGTGGGAAGAGTCGGCCATACTGTGGGTATGTCGGCCATGTTGCTTCTCTGCTCCCGACTGCAGTGTGTTGGTCTTGCCTTCCAGGAAGGTGTGGCGACCGGCCTGCTGCTGCTGCTGCTGCTGCTGCTGCTGCTGCTGAGAGCGAGAGGAGGTGGGTTTGCTGTGGCCGTACTTCGCCCCGTGTCCCTGGTCCTGCAGCTTTGGGGAGGGTCCCAAGCTGAAATCAAACTCTGTCTTGCCTTTGGCTTCTTTGGGACTGAGGAGGTGTGGCAAGTTGTTGTTAGCCAGGTCTTTGTTGGATGAGACAGAACGATTGAGGGTCTGGGACATGTACTGGGCCTTGGGGTGGAGCGTAGGACTTAAACTGGTTGGGGACGGTTTGTTACCATTGAGGAAACTCTTGTTGCTGAGGTGATGGAGGTCGCCATGGCGAGGGAGGCTGGAACATTCTTTGCTGTTGGAGCGGCGGCTCGTGCTCTTAGTGTGACTTCTGGAGGGACAGATGACACTTGCATTATATTAGGCTTCATCTTAAAGTCCTAATCTTTGGGAATGTTTCACAAACTTGCACTAAAAAATATTCCCTCAGTTCTTTTTCCAACAATCCCACTACTGCTTGAACTGTTCACTTTCTAAAAAACTTAAATTAAAATAAATCATTGGATGGAACATCTTCTCTCAGTAAACAATGCTTGTGTCAAGAAGCAATGATTGCAGCCATTATAGCAAATTGCTATGATTTATTCACTTCAAAACAGAGAACAGTCAGAACAAAAAAGTGTGACTGCTTTAAATATGTGCCACCTAAAAGTCATGTTGTTGTTTTTTTTACAAAAAATCCTGATGACATATCTTCTAAATATTTTAAATGTAATAATGAAAGATATCTTTAAAGGGGGAGCAAGTCTTTGTAAAAATCAGATTATTCCCCCCAAGGAGAATTAGTTCCCTACGCATGGACGGTATATTATAGTCATATAGACTCACTGTGACTATTGCTTGCGTTTAAGTTGTACCGCTCTCTATGGATGCCCTAGCCGGTGAATTAGGGTCCCAGCTTGGGTTGGGTGATATGATGATATGAGATGACTGCATGTAGAAGCTAAGACAGAAAGTAAAATGAAAGGAGTCTGACCTTGTGGGAACTGTGTTCTCTCCATGATGGTGTGTTTTCCTCTTGGAGGAGCGCGGTGGGTTGGGAGATGCCGGAGAAGGCCTCTCTCTCTCTGCCTGCCTCAGAGGCTGGAAGGCCGGATGGTTCAAACTCTGCTCTGTCAGATAACGCTCAGTCGGGTTTAGCAGCAACAGGTTCTGACGGGAAAAGATGTGCATATGTTTATCGATACAAATATTAACTATTGACAAAGGTTAATAGTAATATAAGTCGATAGATTAAGGATGGATAAGACATCATGTCCATGTAAATTCCTTAATTTAGAGTTTGAGTACTTTTACCTTCATCAGATCCAACATCAAACCACTCAAGATGCCTTGGTACCTTCTCTCCAAAGTCTGAGGATGAGTAACTGAGGGAAACTGACACACACACACACACACACACACACACACACACACACACACACACACACACACACACACACACACACACACACACACACACACACACACATCAAATCTGTATCAAAAATTAATTTAGTGTGCATTGAAAATTACTATTACCATTTCCAACATACAGTAGATGTTCCTGACAGTAAAAACTTCATCTCAGTTCAAATCACACAGAAATCTATCACTGGATCACACTAAACAAACCAAAACACACACACACACACACACACACACACACACACACACACACACACACACACACACACACACAGTCCTGCTTCGGCCTTCTGGGACATTTTCTCTTGCTGCTAAACTGAATCTCATGAGTCATAGCAATCCACTCAGTTATGGTACTGGGAACACTGCCACGAGAGAGAGAGAGAGAGAGAGAGAGAGAGAGCGAGAGAGAGAGAGAGAGAGAGAGAGAGAGAGAGAGAGAGAGAGAGAGAGAGAGAGAGAGAGAGAGAGAGATGGAGAGAGAAGGAGAGGAGGTAAAAACAGAGAGGAGGAGGAGGAGAAAGAAGCAAATAAGACTATAGAAAGGATGAAAGAGAAACATTTCCTACCCTGATTCCATGAAAGCGAGGGTTGTTGTAGAAAAGTTTCATCTGCTCTGCAGGAAGTGTCCCCAAAACCTTTTGAATGGTGAAGAGCTGGAGGTAAATACAATGAAACAGCATCAGAGTTAATAGTGTGACAGTAGATTTCATTCGTTCACCAACAAGACTCTATTATGATGATTATATGATGAATGCAAGTCTAATATTTATTCTCCTTTTCGCTCTGTTTTGCTCTCCACCAAATCCTAAAGGATATATAACTGTCCCTTTAGCTGCTAAATGTCCCATTATGTTCAACAGCTAGTCGTTGTCTGTTGTTTGGTAGCACACAGTCATTTTTAAGAGCTTTTTGACAAAAACAGCTGGAAAAGTAGTCTTCCAGTTGTATATTTTATCAGATGCAGACAATGTAAAAAAGACTCACACACCTTTCCTGTCCAGGTGTTGGGTCCAAAGACCTTTGATTTTATCTCACAATTATTCACAACACTGTTTTACTCTCACTTTAAAATGTCTATTTTATTACATTAGAAAGAAAATGTTTCAATGTCAAATTGGCTCTTCATTAGTTACAGACACATGTTTTATTTGAACAAAAACAAGAGTGGAGAAGCTAGAATCTACACATACTTGCATTTAATCGTTGATTAATTTTCAGCCTACTGACTAATGGACTACTCGTTTCATCACCAACCTGATCTATCTCACTTTCCCCTGGAAACAAGGGCTGTCCGTCACTCAGCTCCCCAAGGATACACCCCACCGACCACATGTCCACGGCCTTTCCATAGGGAGCCCTGAGATGTAAATAGAGACAAAATATAATTTAGACATGAGATGATGATGGTGCTTAGGATGATGTTATGAGTGGTGGTGGTGCAGTGAAACAAAAGAATAAATGCTGTGTTTCTGATGGAGACGCTCATAAAGAAGATGGTCATTTCTGAGGGAACGGAGCTGAGGAGTATGGTGAGAAATGGCGAGAGATCTGGCAGCAGAGAAGCAGAGGAGTTGTGGTGTTGGAGGGAGAGAGTATTTGAGTGGGCGGCATTCAAACGCCGTCTCAATAAATGTTCCAGGGCATTTACTAAATCAGGCTACAGCAGTGAGGCTAGATGACGTTCAGCTGTCTCCAAGCTAGAATGGACATTCTATGCAGGAAAAAGCATCAAGAACAACGTGAGAATCAAAAACAACTGCGAAACAGAAATTTGGTCTCAGGGTTCGGTGTGTGCTAATATGTAATAAAATGTGTCCATATTGTGGAAGCACTCTTTTTGGTGAAAAGAGTAACAAGTGTTTCCCCTGTAATCCGATGAAAAAGGTGAACATGGAAATTATTATACAAAATGGTTTATGGGACTGAACCTTGTGCACAAAGATGCACAAAAAAAGAAGCTTTTAAATAATAATAATAATAATAATAATAATAATAATAATAATAATAATACAATATTACATTGACTTAACTTACACGTTGTTTGGGGTCCAATAGACTTTGTGATCCTTTTCTCATCAACAACCCTCCAAATACAGTAGATTCATTTTAAGAGATCAATTGAATAAAATATATCTTTTATGTTGTGTAATTTTATTGAGGCTGAAACTCTTAAAAATTAATTGGAAGCTATTTTGATATTTAATTAATCGTCACTTTTTCCAAATTTGGTCACTTTGAATTTTTTAGATTAACTGACGTTTTAAGTGTTCCTCTATTAGGGCTGCTCGATTATGGCAAAAGTCATAATCACAATTATGTAACACAATTACTCATTAACTTTGGAAACATTGTGCATTTATTGAACTTAAAAAAAAAATGTAATGACTGGCACACTGGTGGGTCGCTTTATTGACAGTTTATTTTGTATTATTTTATACTCAGTGTTTTCTCTACCGCTTACTTTCATTCAGTCATGGTAGGCCATTGACTCAATTAAAGTTTGTAGTGCCATAGCTATGTAACCTTACATAATAATTATTCTAATGACTTCTTCGCAGTGAGTTTGACAGATTTTAAATTTGGGAAAATGAAAGCACTGGTATTGGATCAATACTCTACTGAAATCCTGAATTCAGGTATTGGAAACGGTATCGGGAGTGAAAGTGATAAATCACTGTGTTCCTGTCTGATACAATCTTATATATAAACTGGTGCTATGAAAAGATAAAAACATAAATGCAGAGAATAATTTGTGACTTGATTTGTAACCATAACAGAATGTGCCTACTTCTCTTTCTCACAGTCTCCTACACACACTTAAGACACACACACACACGCACACGCGCACACACACACACACACACACACACACACACACACACACACACACACACACACACACACACACACACACACACACACACACACACACACACACACAGACTCACCCCAGCAGCAGCTCAGGCGAGCGGTACCACCTTGTAGCCACATACTCAGTGTAATTGGCATCTGTCCCTTCAGACAGATTACGAGCAAAACCTGAGCCAGACATGAAAATTAATAAATCCCATAGATAGTGATACAGTATTTTAGACACCCAGTACTCTGTACGATATGATAAAGGGCTCATTAGTAAGAACAAAGTGCAATCAACACTCAAATTGTTTGGACAGCTACAGTAACGACATGGCCATCATCCCATGTGACCAGACTCTAATTAGTTATGTCACTGCAGGCGGGCTGAGACGGAGCTTTAGAACTGGTGTACCGAGAGTCCATTTTAAGCTTGAAAAATCACAATAAACAGAATGCCAGCTCCAACAGTGAATAACAAACAAATCTCACCCCAGCTGACTCTGTAGGATTGCTTCAGCCAATTATGCAGAGCTAAGTGACTGTGTGACTTTGCAAATACACAAATGTAGAATATACCTGGTAAACTATAAAATGACAGAACTATGCTGTATCAATACAATGTATTCATAATTTACAGGGGAAACAGGTGCCTAACATTAACCTGACTTTCTTGAAATATAACTTTAGCAGATAAATTGTGATAACAACCCCCAGAGTACGTTTTATAGAGCTGGTTGGCTGCTTCCCAGTGGCAGAATTGATCCTTACAATTTACAAGGTGACACATCAATGGTGGGAGTTTTCACAGAAACCAAACTGGCAAAACTGAAATCACAGATTAACTGCAAAAAATCACATAAATTTGACAGCATTTGGATGAATCTCCACATACAGTAGAATGTCTAATAAATCACCAGTTAAAGCTGATTCAGTCTCTTAAACAAATACGTAGATTTTACGAGCAATTACGTTTATTTGACAAGGCAAACATGCAAGAGACTGTACAGTTTTACTGCATTGCACATGTAAATCTCAACAACTCAACGTGACAATATGGCTGCTGTAAAGAAACAGAAGGAGAAGACCAAAGACTCACCAAAGTCACAGAGTTTGAGAACATCCTCCGAGCTGATGAGGAGGTTCTCCGGCTTGATATCTGGAAGGGAGAGGCAGACAAAAGCCAATCCACTGTTGTGAAACATAACGTAAAAACACGACAACAACCCTGGTTTTGTACGTGAATTTGAGAGTCTGAGGCTAAGTGACATTGATGTAGAGACATAAATAAATAAAGATAAACTCCACACCTCTGTGTACAATCTCATTCGTGTGACACCAGTTGATGGCTTTGATGAGCTGGTAGATGTAGCTGCGGACTTTATCAGGCGGTGCACCGTTGGGCAGTTCCTCTAATAGCTCCAGCATGTTCTGCAAACCACAAGGAAGAGCTAGGATGAGTGACTGCAGGTTTTGGGTAAAAAAGTGCTTAACAATATGAATGTTGATGATCTTTGTCCTAGATCATTTTTATGGTCTTCCTGGTCTTTTCTTTTTAAACCCTCACCAGGGCAGCGAGAGGGGACACCATGCTAAAGTGACTGGAGTACAGTATGAAAATAAAACCTGTCATGTAATAAACACTTGGCTGGCTACCCTGGCAACACAGTGGGGAATACCATTATTCACAACAGCATAGTTCATATGTTGCCATGGTGATGCTTTTTTTTATGGTTAACTGAGCAGTCTCAACATCCTGAAACTTGGAGACTAGATACAGCAGCAGGGTGGGAATATGTAAGGTGTAAGAATGAATGTTTCCATAACATGAAATAATAATGATAGTGTGAAGCTGACCCTCTCGACATATTCAAAGACAAGGTAGAGTTTCCCTCTCCTGCGAAAAGCCTCTTTCAGCTCAACGATGTTGTCCTGCTTCAGTGTCCGAAGCATCTTCAGCTCCCGAAGCGTCGTTTCCTTGACCTCCTCATTTTCTGCGTGGAAATTAAAGAGACACAAATGATGCCGCTGTTCCTTCTCTCCCTCCTTTTCTCCCTCTCTTGCTCCTTCACTCACCTTCGCTGTCTTTGAACTTCTTAATGGCCACCAGCTCATTGGTTTCCTGGTTTGTATTAAGACGAAAGAAAACAACTTACTGAGTTGAACAAAGGCCAAGCGACTTTCTAAGATAGACAGATACAAAGATTCATCAAACAGTAAAATCAGATGTGATAAACAGAAAATATTTGTCAAACGAAAGGTCAAATAAGAGAATAAGGGATAATTAAATTGCCCACTTTTAACATGAACAAGAGAAAAAGGGTGTCCGAGTTGCCGGCAGTGCCAACACAAGAGCTATTCTGTGTGCTCCCAATTTAAATGTTTTACCACAGGGCATTTGCACACAAAAACCAGCACAACCTTGGCATAGTTGATATGCATCGTAGGGTCTCCTTCAGCTTCTGGCAGGTTGCTTGATTAACTTTGCTGAATTGCAGATTCTGAGATTTATGTAGCTTTGATTCAATGGCTGTGCTGCAGCTTTAGACATCAAGTATATATTGTACAGTTTTACTGCAGAACAATAACAGGGTAGGTTTTATTGCAGCTTTTCACAGGTCAAGATGATCATTTTTTGGCTTCAAAAACAGGACACTAATCGCAAGTCTTCATATAATCTTCATCAGGTTTTATTGGATCTATTTCTACTCGCTACATCCATGCTGGAGTCAGGAAATTAGGCAACATACAGAAATCATGCTTTCACCACCCTTTTCTTTTTCAGTGGAATACATACTATCAGGCCATGAGCTCATATTACTAAAAATAAGATTAATAACAGGTTTTGAAGGCCTAAATGATTACCCCACTGGACTGTGTTTAAGCTCAGTGAGAAGCTTAAAGTGCTCATATTATGCTCATTTTCAGGTTCATAATTGTATTATGGTTATATCAGAATAGGTTTACATGGTTTAATTTTAAAAAAACACCATATTTTTGTTGTACTGCACATTGCTGCAGCTCCTCTTTTCACCCTGTGTGTCTGTTTTAGCTACAGAGTAACATCTCACTTCTGTTCCATCTTTGTTGGGAGTCGCACATGTGCAGTAGTTAGGTAAGGACAACCAGCCAGTCAGTTGCAGAGTATGAGGGCGTGCCACACTAGCAGCTAGGTGAGCATTATAACGTGTGTTACAAAGTGACGCACGTTCGTCACAGAAGTAAATGCTGAACCATAGACTGTTAATATTAATGGGAAAAGCATCCGGTTCGGCGAAGTGCTGCAAATGCGGAAATGCCTTAAACCTGCATTCTATCTGAATTCCAGCAGGGGGCGACACGTGCGGTTGCAAAAGGAGGTTGGTTTCTGTAGAAGTCTATGAGAATCACTTGATTTATTACCTCAGTAAACATTTTCATAATGAGTTTATGGTCTCAATCGCTAGTTTTAAATCTTCTGCAATACAGAAGGATGTTCATTTTTTGAATTATGGTCTCGTTGATTTTAAAATCGACGATAAAGCAGGGGGTGTTTTAGGGCGTGGCTATGATGTGATTGACAGTTCGCGACCTGTCTTGTGTTTAATATAACTATGGAACAAAGATACATTTAAAACCTAGCGAAGCTAAATCTTACCTCAAATTATGTAGGCTAGCTTTCAGCAGCAGTTGTATCCAGATTGCCAGTGAAAGTGTGTAACGTAACGTAGAGTGTAAGCAGTGTTGACAACTCTCAGCTAACGTCACAGTCAGATATCACCCAACAGTCTATGGCTCCTCCCTCTTGTCTAAAATTGTCACATCTGCAACCAAGATGGCTGTGCCCGTAACGGCAAACTCGACGACTCATAGCAGATCTCCACAAACCAAAGGGTGACGTCACACAGGCTCTGTCCATTAATATTAACAGTGTATGGGCTGGACTACAACAGAGCTGTTTGGAGCAGTTTGTGAACAATGTTTTCTGTTGGAGATGGTAAGTCTCTTTGGGGTGGACTTTGGGCTTTTTCACTTTGTTAATCTATAACGTGCACACAAAAAAGATATATAACAAAATAAAGGAAAGGGAAGAAGCCAAAAAGCATAATATGAGCACTTTAAGCAAAAAGCAAAATATTCTCAAAACTATAAAGCAACTGAGCGGTTTGAGCTACACATGTTTATAACTGACGGGGGTCAATAATTTAATACTGTGTCTCAGAGTACAGTCTGGTCAGAGCACCAGACTTTGATGGGTTTTGCCAAAAAACTGGTAAGGAAAAAATATCTGGTTTAAGGCAAGATATTTTTATGGGACTTTTTTATGAATAGTGCAAAAGTTTTTGAGGCTATATGTAAACCTTGACAAATGAAGAGGGAGACTGAAGAAAAATGCATCACGTTATGAACCCTGAGGCTGTAGTTGGTGACGACAGCAGTCCAGAGAGATTTACAACACACAGTCCAATCTCCCTCTGTCCTGTGACACTATCAAGTTTCTCTATTGTCCTTTTGTTTTCGGAGGGTCAGACAACAGAGTCGGCCTCTGTGACGAGAAGAGGCCACACGGTGAGGAGCTGCATGTCGCTGCCAGCGCTCCTATTCACACAAGCCAATTGTTTAACTGAACACGTTTTTTTTTAATTCAAAGTTGCCTCTTTAGAGTTTCACACAAGTGATTGAAGGAAATGAAATAAAATGGATTTACAGCTCTGACTTACACTTAATCCAGAGAGTAAAGTTACAGTTTCCAGGGAAGGGAATTACATCCGAATAGCAAACTGGGAGATTTACTGTGTTTACCAGACATAATAAAAAAACACACATACAGCACATGTGACATTTCAAGCTCTGTGGCAGCACCTTGCAATGGGCTGATGATGCTTGGGTTAATGTGTGGCGTCTCTGACCTCAACTGATTTACCTTTTGAGCCAATGTTAAGTCAGCACACCTAAAAATAGCCTAATAGCTAATATTCTGCTGATGGCATTAGCAGCTCCCGATTGTCACATTACACAAAAAAGTAAAGGTTGAACATTTCATGTCAGCCATGAATACCATGGTATGACAAATAATTAAATAATAAATAAACAGACTACCATACACTGTGCCATAGAAGCGGTGATGTTGCTGCACTTATCTTTTCATATGAATTAATGTCTGTTAGATAGAAGTCATCATTATTATGCTAAATGGGATAAATTATTGATGGGCTCCATTGAGGAGCCAATAGGACTTACTCCTCTTTTTTTGTGAACGGTAAATGAACGGCACTTATTTAGTGCTTTTATATCTTGACGGACAAAGCGCTTTACAATTGGCCTTTCTTTTACTCTAATCCTACTTTACTCAGCTCAGTCTTCCCTATTGGTGTAGTCTACGTGATACGCAGGTATACACAGTATACCCACTAGGAAAGCTTCAGGATTTCCATATACCCACTTATAAATGCTTAATGACACGCAACAACATACTTTCATCATATTTTTTATATATTTTGTAGTGGAAGTTTTTCTTTAGAGCAGCAGGAGTGCGAATCAAAAACACAAGAAATGAAACTAATAAAGACTTACTAGAGAATTAAACCAAAGTTTGGCCTTTGAGTATTTATTTACATTTGCAAATGCAGAGAAAACAGTTTCACAAGTACCACGGCACATCTGAAAGGGTCTTCTGCCCAAGCTAAAAAATCATACATCTTTATACCATAAACTCACTTAAACCACCTCCCCTTCAGGATATCTTTAGCAGCTACACAGATGAAAAAACACCATAAACAGTCATAATGAGTTCACAACCTTCCCTTCTGCTCCTGTTCCCAACTTAGCCAAAACACCTGTGTGGCTTAGGAGACAGAAGGAGACGCAGTTCAACATGTTATGGCCCTTTTCACCCTTATCTGCTAAAGGAAAATAGTAGGAACGCTGAGTTCCAAAAAGAGAAGGATATCCTCCACTAGGCCAAAGTTTATGATGCCAGTTGCAGGAGTCTCTAAGTCTATAACACAAAATTAAAATAAGAATATAAGGAAACTCTTGTAAGATATATTAGAAGCTTATAGGATATTAAACTATTATGTTAAATTAAAATTTCCATTACAATTTTGAATTGTCATCTGTTGTTTTCTTCTTCACATAGGCTAAATAAAGGTATTTCCACCGTAAAGTGGTGCATAAAAGTGTATACGAGTACAGGAAATGAAGTCGTTGATGCTCAAACTTCCTTGGGGGAGGACACCTTGAGGGGCAATTTTGGAAGTATGGTTTTTGCATTTTTCTTGATTTGTCAGGTATTCAATTCACTGGATTAGACAAAAACAGGTGGTGCAATGGATATGACATGTGCCTTTGGGGTGGGAGATCTGGGTTTGTTTCCCATTGCAATACATCAACCAATGTGTCCCTGAGCAAGACACTTAATCCCTAGTTGCTCCAGAGGCATGCAACCTCTGACATATACAGCAATTGTAAGTTGCTTTGGATAAAATGACATATAATAATAATGAATATCCATTAACTGTTTCTCAATTCGTCATAGTTTCTCACACTATTAACTTAAGGTCAACTTACTTTTCCAGAACATTTACTATATCGACCACACCACTGACCTTATGCTCTTCAAAGTCAAGATAAACTCATTTAAAACAGAAGCAACTAACAATTATTTCCATCACTGACTAATATCTTCTATCTATCTAATTATTATTTAAAAATAATCCAGTACATGTCAATCAAAAGTAACTTGTTGATGTCCTGAAATTGCTTACATTGTTTTACCAGTAGTCACAAACCACATAAGTATTCTGCTGACAAAGATTTAAAACTGTAAAACTTCTAAAGCAAAATCCAAAAAATATATACTACTGATGAATTTCCTATTGCTCAACCACCGACAATTAATTAACATCACTTAAGCACTACAATACAACATAGAGATAGTGTATAGGCACCAGGAAACACTGGCTAGCGGGTATGTTGAGCTATTGTCACTCCCAACACACAAATTCAAGATAACACATAAGCCTCCACATACACACACCCACATACGCTAATACAACACTTCCATAAAGTGGCAGAACATTGCACAAACGCCAGCACACATTCACTTGGCTAATTAAATGTCCCATCAAAACATACTGTACTGTAAAGTATACATCATTTATACAGGGACACACATTTATAATGCATTTATTTCTTTGTAGTGCAGTTAGAGTCTCTTCTGAGTCACCTGGTTGGGTTTTAGCCCGTTGCCTATGATTCCCTCAACTATATACAGGTCTGCTGTCGACTCCTAACAGGGTGACCTATTTAACATCAGCATAGTCTCCATATTCAAAACCTCCCTCTGCATCTCTTGCTCGCATGCACGCACGCACACGCACACACACTCTCACACTCTCACTCCCTCTGCCACCCTTTTCTCTTTTGCCCTGCTTCCAGCTGAGAAAAGTAAAAATAACTGCTCTCTCGCTGCAAAGCTAAAAAGCTTTTATTGGCATGGTCTCTGGCTCTACATGTGAAAATGATTCCCCTACTACTGTTATATAAATGGGAAACTTGTCTCATCATGTTCTTAGTAACTTAATGCAACAGAAAGGATTTAACATAACCACACTATGACAGCTGGCATCTACATTTTTATGACACGGTGATTCGCTGGGAACCAAATTTGTGGTCCAATAAAATCTAAAATCAAAAAGGAGATTGAGACGGAACAATTATGAATTAATGTTATAATCTTTGGTTTATTTTTACGATGTAAGCATGAAAACCTATTGTGGTTTGGCCGCAGTATATTTTGTGTGGTACACAAATGATTGAGTAATTGGTTTTGTTTCCCAGACTCCTTGCTTTCATTTTTCACGTAGTAGTTGAACAATATGACCCATTTCCCCATGCTTTCATGACACAGATAGAAGTCATTATCAATAACTAGAAGCTTCTGTCTGACCCGCTCTCTCTTACTCATCAATCACATTATCCTGTTAGATATTGCATACAAATAATAATCAGCCAACCAAGTAATTTATATATATATATATATATATATATATATATATATATATATATATATATATATATATATATATATATATATATATATATATATACTTTTTTTCCCTTTCTAAACTAGTGTGATATAGACTCACAAATGCAGCTTTTAATTTTAAACAAAGACCTTTATCAGAACACAAATACTTAAGCGTTCGTTACATAACAGACAGACATCTTTGGAAGACGAGCAGGAAAATGTGACACATTCCACATTTCCACATTCACAGTCAGTTGCATTCTGCATTTTGACCTGTCCGATAATGCAGATTGTCCTTTATAGTTTATCTTTTATCTGCCTCTGGTTGCAACTTCCACTCTAACCATCGTGTTCTGCTTACCATGTCATTTTGTTCCTGTCTCCATATGCAAGCATTTGCATATTTAGAGTGTCACTCAAGGTATTTAATTTATGGCTCATTTAAAATTTTCATGAAGCGTAACGTTGAGAAAACATGGTCAAGTGTAGGGTCTAAAATAAAAAAGAAACATGCACAAATGGCACATAAGGGACCACAGGGCAAACACCAAGCACTCAGAGTACTCCATAATGCATGAACCCAGTTTATTTTAATTTCCCCTTCATCTGTCATACAATGTCTTCAATTACAACCTACATTTGTTTGCAATCAAGCACTTCTTTCAACTTAATTCTACACATACTTAATTTTCACCTAAAATTAAGTGCAGGAAACAATAATGACGACAAAAATGAAATAACATTTATTCTTTCTTACCACATTAAAATAGCAGCAGCATTAAACATTTAAAAAATGCCTTTCTCCTCTCTTGTTGACTCTGCTGCGACTGTCACTCCTCCCACAATAGTCCTCTCTCGCTCTATGTGTGGAATGAGGTGTTTTTCACAAATATATTATGTTCGTAACTGTGCAAATGTACAAAATTAGACTAAAAATATGTAATTCTATAGCAGTCAAAGCAGAACATGTTGCTTTATCCACACAGATGAATCTTTACTACAGAACATTTTTGATAATGAAGCTTACTGTGGCTCATGTGGCTCAATTTGTTTCAGTTAAGTAGAGTGAAAGTATTTCCACAAGTGAGAAATCTATTTTTAGGTATATAGGTAAAATCTATAAATAAGTGAAGAGATACAGTGTGGGTGTATTTGTAGGATAAAATTCAATGCTGTGCAAGAAGTCTTTTAAACTTCTTAATGATATAAATTACTGGCACGTTCACTAGGGCTGAAACGATTTCTCGAATAACTCGAATAATTCGATTACAAAAACTCCTCGATGCAAAATGACTTGCCTCGAAGCTTCGTTAAATCAATGTTACTAACGTTGTATCGCTGACGGACGGTGTTTCCGCTACTGTCACACACCAGACGGCTCAGTCTGCTGCTGGCGACACATGCCAGAGGTAAATAGTGAGGGGCTAAGAGAAGAGACAGGCTGGAGGAAACCACAGGAAGGGTCCAAAGGTTGGAGTCAGTTCAGACACATGCCAGAGGTAAATAGTGAGGGGCTAAGAGAAGAGACCGGCTGGAGGAAACCACAGGAAGGGTCCAAAGGTTGGAGTCAGTTCAGACACATGCCAGAGGTAAATAGTGAGGGGCTAAGAGAAGAGACAGGCTGGAGGAAACCACAGGAAGGGTCCAAAGTTTGGAATCGGTTCAAACCTAATTAAAACTAAAACTCTGTACAGTGTGTCTACTGCAAAATCAAACTAGCTTACCACAATAATAGCACGACGTCAGTGCTTTAGCATCTCAACGGAAAACATTGAGTTTAACTTAATCATCCATTCCACGAAGAGGACCGACAAAAGTCAATCACAGAGTCGTATGGACGATGAAACTACATCAAACACAACAACTACCAAAATCAAAGACAAGAAAATACGTAGTGGTGACCACGATCTGAGCTGACGCGCTGACTATCCCTTCAGAAAAACAGCTGATTGTTGCGCATCTCTCTCTCTCTCTCTCTCTCTCTCTCTCTCTCTCTCTCTCTCTCTCTCTCTCTCTCTCTCTCTCTCTCTCTCTGAGAGAAACAGCTGATCAACGATCTAATAGCATAAGTGTAACAGAGCTGTGTGACATTATAATCAAATATATAAATGAAAATAGGTTAAGTATAACTAATATTTACATATAGGTCTAGTTTTGGTTGTAAAAAAAAAAAAAAAAATTTTTTTTAAATATCCGATTAATCGATTAATCGATCGATAAAGTGCTAGATTAATCGATTACAAAAATAATCGATAGCTGCAGCCCTAACGTTCACCTTACTTTCAGAAAAATCGCTAGGACTGAACTAGACAATTCTTTTTGTAAAGATGCAAATACAACAATTATCTATCTATAAAGAAAATCTATACATTTCTTTTACAAACCAGGTGTTTACACAGCATTTCTAGTTTTCTTTTTTATATGGAAAACACAATAACCAACTTTTGTTATTTGGATGAATGAAAATGTTGTTTTTAAAGGTCCCATATCATGCTCATTTTCAGGTTCATATTTGTATGTTTGGCTTCTACTAGAACATGTTTACATACTTAATGTTCTATGATCTTATTTTTTAGTTTTTATATTTTATTTCAAACTGTCTCAATCAGAGCATGTGAGCGGAGTAGAGCGGTGAGAATTTCTCACTCACGGAGCTGGTCTTTCCTCCGCTTCCCTGCTCAAAGCCGCTCCGCTTAATATTCCTCCGCGCTCAACTCCCCATCTGCCCCTCTTTCCTCAAATCGCTCACCACTCGCTCCAAAAAAAGTGCGTTGTATTTATCAGATCACCGACCCTCCCTTCATGCCCGGAGCTCGGCCAGCAAAAAATCCTCTCGCTCACTCTCTGCTCACATGCTCTGGTCTGAAGATACCTGTATACCTAGATTCCTGGATACCTATATTATTACTTTCCAGTAACAAGTAGTGTAAGAGATTACAATTTCCAAAACTGTTTTCATAAGACAGTTAATAATCCAAGTAACACTAAGTTACCCGTGATTTGTTTTTTGTCCAAGAGAGGCTTTCATATTAGATGATGATAAAAGTTGAAGAAGAGAAAAAAAAAAACAGAAGCAAATAAGAGCTATTTTCTTTTAGCTTTTCTCAGACTTAAGTTTTTACAAAAATCACTTTGCAACTTTAAGATTTGCAACTCTGAACACCACAGGTTTAAAACATTGCCTTTGCTTGATAAACACACTGCAGAGAAACAGCATAGTTAGAAAGATACAGTATAGAAAGATACAACAGCAATACATGAGCTGGGAACCACACATTCACGTATGGTAGGCAATGCTTGATGAGTCACACCAGCAGGCCTCACTTTCATGCATACCAAGCACATTGATGGCATAAATTTGAATACTTTTTTGAAGAGCCACAGTTCAAAGACATTCTACACCAGACTTTCAGTGGTCAGATTCATGCATACAATGTGACATAAATAAAGCATTTGAGAGAGTAGTTCAGTACAATGTGACTGGTGTTTGCACACCACGTGCAACTGGTGACATTAGCGTATGCTAGACAGTATTTCCCAGCTTGTATTCCAGGTTGCAACCCAGTATCACGCCTAAGCGTGTAATACACCCGCTGGTCCATTGGGTTGTATCGCCCCCTGCTGTTATAGCACCTTCATAATGCGTGTAATGTTCACGCCTAGGCGGGGCAAAACGTGACACTGATACGCCAAACCCAATGGACCTGCACAAACTGGGTTGTGTATTTAAGATCTTTGAATGAAATTTTTGAGTTATAGCCAGCAAACAATTTTGCCTCAACTTTGTATTTATCCCTATAATTACAGTAGAAATTACCATTGTTGATAACATTAACCATCAATTAAAATCTGCTAGTGACAGTAAGGAAGGAAAGAAGTTATCTAAAATCTCAGTTAGTTGATTTGAAATTTCGTGTTTCCAAGACATAAAGTTCCTACTTGTACTTACTTTTTATATTAAGTAAGCCCAATGAAACCAAAATCCTCTACTTAGTTCTGTTTTAATTAGGGTTGTAAAAAACATATTTTCATTATTGATTATTCTGGAGAATATTTTATCAATTAATAGATGGTTTATGTTACATAAGTTTATTATTATTATTATTATTATTATTATTATTATTATTATTTGTTATCATTAAGTTGCTTGTACAAAAACCTCATATATAAGAAACTGGAACTGGGAGGTATTCAGCATTTTTGCTTTAAAATGTACGATTAGTCGATTATAAAAATAGTTCTTTCAATCGATTCATCTATTAATCCACTTATCATTGCAGCTTCAGCTTCTTTGTCTAAATTTGAGTCTTTATCAATGTCTGATTTTAACATCTCAAAATGCACTGCAGTACAAAGACACAATAATGCAAACCATAAATATGTTCATACAAATTACAGATTACCTACAGTTAGACCTAGAGAAATGAGAAATGCTGTCTTACCTTATGCCTGCACTTAAGCACCACTCCATACGCTCCTGGACAGAGAAACAGAGAGAAAGACACAGAAGATCAATAAAGTTTTAACATCTTAATTAATGTTTTGGCCTCTTAAACGTCAAACAAACATGTTCATAGAAAATAAGTGCAGCAGGTGAGAACCACCAGAGAAACAACAGTATAGGTGAGGAGGAGGCATACATACTCTCCCACACACACTCCACACACACACACACACACACACACACACACACACACACACACACACACACACACACACACACACACACAGTATCCCTGTAGCGTTCTGCTTTTGCTAAGCACCCCATGTTCGCGGTTGATGATCCATATTTTAGAAGTCAGGTCTACGTTTGGACTGTTTTTTAGGCATGTCAGCCAGACTTGCATTGGTTGAAGTTAATTTTTGTCTCTACAAACTGCTCTCTAATCGCACATGCAACATAATAATGTCCACTCCAAGTTGTGCTTGTTCCAGTTTAAATGTTTACTGTAATTCAACCAGGGAACGAGGCAAGAACAAACAAAACGTCCCACATGAATAAAAGTAACAGTTCAATTATCAAGAAGACTTCATTGTTTGTATTTTGAATGGCATAACATTAAAAGAAAACATTCAAATGTGTATTTACAATGGCAAAAATTGCCTGTAACTTGTGCCATCAGAATTATTTGAAAGATAAACATAGTGGCTTTAAGACAGGTAAAACCAAGCTTTTTTTGCTGTGGCTTTAAATCTCTCATCATTTAATGGTAGTTCTCATGTGTCTAACCTTTGATGAATGTATCCTGACAAGCACTGATGTAGATCACAGTTAGTGAGAATTATCAACAGAACAATAAATACTCAGTTACTTTGTCTTCTCACATTAGAGTGAAGCCCGGGATACATGTCAGTATAACTCACTAACATGAGCTAATAAGTACGCTGCTGACTGAAAGAAATAATTCCTGCCTGGTTTGATTTGTGAACAAAAACTGAATCTAATTTATTTCATTTTCTGACCAGCCATCAATGTTGTCGCTGCGACAAGAGTTGGCCAGGATTTTTTTGTCTTCTGCAAAACACACAAAAGCAAGGCTTATGCTCATAACATATATTTTCTGAAAGCATAAAAGTTTCACTGTGAGAGGAATAAAATTCTGGTTTGGTGATATTTAATCCCTTATAAGCCTATATTTTAAACTTGTCCATGGCTTTAGAGTATTCTAATGATACGTAGAGAGTCTGAAAAAATATTGATATAAGCCTCATAAAAACAAATGTGTATCTCTAAATATAGTTATTTTCATATTTTCAGATCTTGATGAAGGGTCCTACAAGTCCTCCAAACTAAACAATCATTTAGTCATTAGTCATTGCCGATCAAAGAGTCTTGCCCAAAAAAACGACCCCATAGGTGGTCAGGTGACATAGTATAAAGAGTGACAAGTCCGGGGTGGTTGGATGGGTCAAACAAACACAGCACATTCACCTAGGAGGCTGCTGTTCATGTAGTTACTTAACTTGTAAATTACACGGCAGTGTTAACCATGTGTTTAACACTGCGACCATTACGATTAGGTATGGATGCTAATTTAAGGAATGCTCCTTTGGGTCGTATTAGAGGGTAGGAACAACCGTGTATGGGTTGGAAGACTTGCTATCAAAACAACCTGTAAACTGCCACCGCTATAGGTTAATGTTTAGTTACATTTAGGCAGAAATATTTGGTTATGGTAAGGGAAAGATTGTTGTCAGGATTAAAAGGAAACAGCGTCAGTCAACCATGCACCTTGACCTTCTCTCTACAAAGTTTGCAGTGCTATATCAACGTCAAGCTACATCCAACTTTGCTCCTGACAGACAAGAGTCATAATTCACACAGCCACCGGAAAGTCTTTGTCAGGCAAACATAAACAAAGCTTGTTTTTTGTCTTTTATTGTAAATTCTCAAAGAAAAGCTAATACTCAAATAATGTTAGCCAATGGTCTTGCAACATGTCAAATTAATGGCATCAAGCATTTAGGGGTGCGAAATTACCTAAGGGAACATTCAATCTTAAAACGGTGTCCACCGTTTTGCCGCAGTTTCCGGGTTGAACGACATGTTTCCTAGGAACGGTGTGAGGCAGTGCACAATGGTCTTTAAAGTATGTTTTCTCTCGTTTGGTGGGTGTGTCAGAGGTGTTACCCAATCAGTAGCAACGTGTGTGTAAACTCGTGGTAATAAAAAGGCAGTGCGCTTGCGCACACAGTAGGTTGTTCAACGCACCCCGTTTCAGTCTGAACGTGCCCCTGTACTCTGATAGCATCACATGGTAAATTTACCATACTAGTACAGAGCCCGTTGAAAATGTGCCTGTTTGGAAAGTGCAATTGCTTGGCCTGTAGTATTGCTGCTTATAGAATTCTTCAAAACCAAATTGTACCCCAAAATTACTTACAGAAGGACCCTTAAACCACTTACTCCACTGTAGCCTATAGCCTATACTGACTTACAGTGTAGGCTTACGTCTACATCAGAGGAAGACATTGTAGACCTACCTACTACTGTATTTACCTGACAGAGAACAGGGCAGATTCAGAATGTAATCACAAAATATCACAATGACAATGTGGAGTAATCAGACATTAGCATCATGGACTCATGGCAGTGCGCTACCCACCTGGTCCGTTATGAGAGCTGATCAGCACATATCTGCGTTCATCAACCACCAGAACCGGACCGTTTGTGTGTGTGTGTGTGTGTGTGTTTGCGCGCAGAGAGAGAGAGAGAGAGAGAGAGAGAGAGAGAGAGAGAGAGAGAGAGAGAGACTGTGTTTTCTCATGTTGTCTGATCATTAACCAATTTAACACTTCAGCAGAGGTGTTCATTTGCATGCAGGTTTAGTGGCTTGACGGTTAACGGTGAAGTAGGGGATTTGATTCACGGGGGTATTTTGGCGACGGTAATGTTATTAGTGTTGTAAGTTAGCATTTACCATATTGTACATTTCCACAGCACTAATCAGCACTACAGAGTCATGTCAAACTCACCACTCTTCTGATATGGTTTTCTCTTTTTAACACAAATACTGTTTTAATTCACTGATTTACTCCAGTTACTTATCCTCTGCTGTTCTTTCACTGTGTGGTTTAGTTACAGTCCATGAAACTCAACACTTCCTGGAGAATGAAAAACCTACCAGGAAGAGGATGGATCATGCCTTTTGAGCTGCTGGTAGGATTTTAATGTGAAACACCAATCCAGGAAGTTGAATTTCACAGAGGGTAAAGCAACTGGTAATAATTAGAGAACAATAACTGTATTTATGTTAGAGCAGAGAAACTCAGCGCACCAGGGAGGTGAGTATGACATGACTCTGATAGTGCACTGATGAAATTAGTGCTGTGGAAACCATCAAGACAACAAGGTAAACATTTTGCATCAACATCAACTTATTCAGGAAACAGGGAGGCTTCTTACTAAAATCTGCTAAGATATTAAACAGGGAAATATAGGAATAAAGACCTCTCTAATATAAGCCTGTTTCAGATAAAGGCCTGGTTCTCTTGGCAGTCGAGGTAAATAAAGGCTCTGGAAACTATTTAAGAATTATGATAAACAAATGACTAATGCTGTCGTTTTCCTTGTGAGGACAGTCTTGAAGGATTACATGCTGTTCTATGAGAAACTTCTGCAACCTCTCAGGCTCAGAAACTCCTTGAAAATCCCTCTGTATTGTGTAAAAAAGATACGGACATGTTGGAGATACAATACCTGACTGTGATATACAGGTTTCAGCTGTACAATGTAAACTGCACCTTGGCTGCAAAACACCCAAATTCCCATAAAAACACACAGTGGATATGACCTCATCTGATCACCAGGATCATAGTTGTGAGTTAACAACAAGTACAGTATGTACAGTCCTCACGTTTTACAAAACAAATGCAGTAAAACCTGCTGTGTAAAAACCACCCACCTTCTCCCACAATGCCAAGGACTTCAAACTTATTCATCACATCACCGAGGGTGGGGGCTCCTCCAGCAGGTGAATTAAGCAGCTCTGGGTTTTAGTGAGCAGACTCCTGCTTTGACCGGCGGCTGACAGAATGAACTGTAGAGTCCAGGAGAAACGTTGTCTGACCACAACCCATCTTCACAAACCTCTTCTGCTTCTCTTCCTCACTCTACAGCTCTTTTCTAGCCTCACGTGTTTTTGAAAAATGTCTTTTTACTTTTATTTATGGATCTGACTCAAGTAGTTTCAGTTGTCTCCAAATTCCCTTTGTTCCATGTCCAGGTTGTCTGTCTCGTGCTTAGGTCTATATCCAAACCTCCACACAGTCGTACCTGTAGGACCAGAGACAAAATAGAAAAGCAATGTGTTAAAACATGCTGTCGGAGGGTCACTCCAAGGTCCAACTTCCCATCATGCCTTGCACAGGCAGTAGCATGCTGGTGGTGTTCCTGGCACAGATGGTGTCTAACTAGGGCATGTGAATGTACAGAAAGGCAGCATTTCCTTGAGGACACATTTAAATCATAGATGACTTAGGCATGACTTTTCCACACACTCATTCTTTCCCATCAGCCACACATTCAATCTGGAGGATGCTGCAAGGGTGACAGTCTTGAGTGAATGTATAATGTATGATGACCGGAAGGATTGCTTTGCACAGGTCTTACTTTGTAGTTCGCTGTTAGTCAGTTGAACTACCACCACTGAGCCCCTGACCTTTCTTCAAGCGGCACCATGAGATTGCCATTTTTGTTTTTCAGTAAACTGTCTCGACAACTATTGGATGTATTGCAATAAAATTTGGCACAGACACTTATCCTGTAAAATACCTCAACATCTACAAGCTGGGTTGGCATAGTTTTTGGTAAAAACATTCATGGTTCCTAGATGATGTATCCTAGTGATTTGGATGATCCTCTGACATTTCTTCTCATAAGCAAGTTGACTTTTGTGGTTTGTAGTGAAATGTGAGTGAAATCCAAACAACAATTGGATGGCTTGCCAAAACATGACTCTGGTGATCCAAGACTTTATGGCCTTAATGACCAAACACTGTAAAAAATCTAATGACATTCCCATCAGCCTCAGCTGTACTTTGTGTTTTGTGCTAATTAGCAAATATTAGCATGTTAACACGCTAAACTAAGATAGTGAACATGGTAAACATCACATTAATAGGCCTAACTTTGGTGATCCCGACTTTTAATCTCAGCGCCATCATCAGGTCAAAATCGCTTCCAACACTGGTTTGTGACCAGATACCTGCAAAACTAAGGACATTCCCATCAACTGCATTTGATGTTCAACCCACTGTACAATTACATATCTCTGTTGCTTCTACATTTAGATGTTGAACTGAATGGGTTGAAATGTGTGATGATTTTCCAAGAGCATATTCTACATGTATACACACTCAACGATAAAGTCATTTGTTTAAAGCTACATTGTGTAAGAATTTATCCCATCTAACTGTGAAATTGTATATGACAACCAACTGAATATTACTTTCTAGCCCTTCCTCCTACGGTGGCCAAAATGAGCTCTCTCCATTGTTTACAAGCAGCCGTTCTAGCCACTAAATATTAACTATGGTCTTGTTGCTTTGCCTGTCACGTTGTCGTTTTAACTCTCTTTTTCGCTTCACTGTTGAGTAATCTCCCCCTGGCATTCGTCACGGTGCCAATAGGTGTAAGAGGGCAAAATGCAGAGGTATGTCCCTCTTTGGCTAATGTATTTTAAAGATGGAGCTGTACATGGCTGCCGTCATTCGAGCGAGTCGCTCGTATGTATTCTGAATGATTCTGAATGTCAGATTCTACGCTTAAAAGAATACTTTGATTAGTTGGTGGAAGTAATTACACATGAATGAGTACATATTTGTGAAAGAACAAATTACACAATGTAGGTTTGAGAAAGAAAAGAAGAAGGAAGGAAGCAAAATGCATGGAACAATTTTTATCCAAAGGCTTAGAACTTCTCCTGTCACACATCCCAAAACTAACTGTGATTTATAAAATGCCTCTTTTGTAATGTTGTTGGAATGGAACCATCAAAGCTACTCACAATATCAGTCCAACTTCATTTGTTTAACACTTGATTTATTCAGCAGTGCAAACACACTTTAATAATGATTTGGCTCATGTGCCTGTGTAGGCGTTTTCCTATGCAGTGTACACTCCGCACAGCAAAGTCTTTCCAGGGGAAGTGATAAGGTGGACGTTGAGGCCATCCATGACTAGTCATTTAAGGATATGGTGCTGCCACCGGGGAGTGATTAGATCCATACTGTAGCTTGTCCGAATAGACAAATGTAGCATAACAGCCTGCAACTGGAGCAGCAGGATGCATTCTTTCTAGAGGAAAAATGTTATAAAGAAAAAATGGGTTCAGCACCAATGTTTATTGATAATCTGCTGCTTCTCTGTGCAGCCATCAGGCAGACAGCTGGTAAATGGAAATAAGGTGGAAACGTCAGTAAAGTCCAGACAATATTGATATAATGGACTGAAGCATTAATATGGCAACAAACGCCTGTTGGTGTCTGTATGCAAAGAAAATCAAAAATCAAAAATGAGTTTGGGAGTCTGAATTTAATAGGCTGGTGCGTGCGTCCGCATGCACGATAATGTGTTGTGTGTGTGTATATATGAGGTGAGAGAGAGAGAGAGAGAGAGAGAGAGAGAGAGAGAGTGAGAGAGAGGATAGTAGGCTAATGCTGCTCTCTCTGCATTGAAACTGCGTCTCTCGCTGCGTTGCGGAGCGCACCACCATTCCGTCGTTGTCCACGCGTTTCTCAACCTACACAGCAACCAGTGCATACATTAGGCTATAACGTATAGTTCACGGACCATGTTCACGACAGTGTTGCACAAAAAGATCCGCAAATAGCGTTTAACCATTCACCTATAATTAGACATAATTTTAAAACCTACAACAATAAACCATCGCATCATTAGACCAATGAACCCCTTCTTACCTGCAGATGTGATGTGTCGCCTGTGTGAGGTGAGAAAGCTCAATCTGTAAAGCACACATGATCATGCCTATGGTAATGATGATGTGGGAAGACGAGGGAACATCATGTGGAGCGACATGGGGGTGAAAAGCCCGGCCCTGTGCGTCGTGACACGATCAAATATCCTACTCACTCAATCTCTGAATGGAGACGAGACCGATTCCGCAGGCACAACGCCGACGACGGGGTATCCATGTACCGTCAACAATTCTTTAGAGGCTCCGTGTTCATAGCCTCAGCATCAGCTGGTTATAGCAGCAAAATCGTCATTCCTCTGAGAGACGTTGCGCACAGCCAATAGAAACGCGGACGTCTGCGCGTTCCAGCAGTGGTGTTGCATCCAGTAGCTGTGATATAAAAAAAACTTTGTGATGGAAATGCAATCCAGCTTGTAATTTAAATATAATGCCTGATATGAATATCCCTCATATATATATATATATATATATATATATATATATATATATATATATATATATATATATATATATATATATATATATATATATACCCTGTCAGTGTCTGATGCTGCTGTTGCATCCCCCCTTTTGGTCAATCCATGTTGTGTCACTGATTAAACATCTTCCTGCAGCTCGTCTCCACTCTCTCCCACCTACACCTTCCCTTCATCACAGCACTGATTGGTAAAATCATTGTGATTTTACTGGATTCACAGACACTGGGTCAGTCGGTTTCATAATGAGCAGGTGTAGATATGTTGTACAATATGTATTTTATAGGTTTTCCTTTTTAACTATTTATTGATCTTGATCTTTTTTACTTTCATTATTATATGCTCTGTAGCACTTTGAGATTGATGTAATGTAAAGTGCAATACAAATAAAATGTATTATTATTATTATTATTATTATTATTATTATTATTATTATTATTATTTTACATCAAATGTTGCAAAAAAAAAAACCCAAAACAAAAAAACAAAGAACAACTTTCTTTCCAAAGACCATGTGTTCTCTATTTGACCTCCACATCATCCTTTAGGCTCATTGTTCTCACTGCAACAACGTTATGGTACAGTTGTAAAAAAACAACAACAGAGTGTCATTATAATGATTATGGTTTTAAGCGAATGTGATTTAGAGCAGCTTTATACTATAACAAGAACATTCAATGTATTCAGAAGATAAATACTTCTTTTTTGTTTTCCCCATGCAACAGCTATAGTGGTAGAGGACCATTTCTAAAATGTTAATACATACTCCATTACAAGTATAGGCTTAAGATCCTCAATATAACTACAAAATCAACAATAAAAGTACATAATGAGTGAAATGCTCTTTAAAAAATTATGATATTAAATCATTATGCCTTTTCGTGTTGTGATTGTATTATTGATGCATTAAGCAGCTTTACTGTTGGATAGATTCACCTTTAAGAATGCATCATCATTTAGAAGATTATGATTTATTGTGTTTTAACATATTAAGGAAGTAGCTGATAAAATATAAAGCAGCATAAAATATTCAAGTTAAGTAAGATAAGTTTGTAATTAAGTAACAATTATGTTTTCACCATTGGCCTATAGGATGTGAGAGTCAGTGTGGCCTGACTCATGTATGTATTATTGTCAGATTAACACTACATTTAATTCCACAATCGTGATTCAAAACTCATAAAATGTGGAACATTTGGTCAAAGACCTCGCCAAAGAAAAACTTTCTCACCTACATTTGTGCAACATTTGAGAGAAAATTTGAAGAAAAAAAGTATTTCACATTTTGTCAGTGAAATTCAGTTTCACAAATGGAAAAGGTTCTTAATTTTAAGCCTAATATGGAGTTTTGGGGCATGCATATCTTTTCCTATTGCAACTTTTCTGAACAATAATTAGCAGTTGTGTTAAGTACATTTACTTATGTACTGTACTTAATACAAATTTGAGCTACTCATATACTTTACTTACTTTACATATTTCTATTATGATACTACTTCACAACATTTCAGAGGAATATATTGCATTCTTTACTCCTCTATATTACCCTACAGGTTACTGCAGATTAATATGTTATAAACACACACAACTATTATCAGTTTAACAAGATCAACTTTACTGAGCCCAAGGAAATTAGCTATTATTTGATAGGGACAGTGCTCACTGATCAAGCCAGAGTTAGCCTATAAAGGATAACTTTGCTTGTGATGTTTAATGATGTTGCCTAAAAATAGATGTACTTTAATCAGATAATAAAGATTGTAAATATGCACAAAATAGTACACGTCACCATTAAATAATGGTAATAATAATAACTCTATGACATATTGGCGTAAATTAGCTATACAATCCAAACTAATGAATCAAACTATGCAACCGCATATAAAGTATAGGTTTCTTCACCTCCACCAGCTGCTTTGGCTATGTGTTAATGAATAATCTATTCTGCATAATGAGTCTGATTACAATTTGTTGATAATACTTATGTACTATAAGTTGTGTACTTAAGTAATATAGGCCTATTGAATGCAGGACTTTTGGAACAGAGTATTTTAAACTGTGGGGTTATTGCTTTTAAAAGGATAAAAATGTATTTGGGTACTTCTTTCAGCATTAATAAACAATCCAGCAATATTCTCCTTTACATTTGTCTGATTCATCAGGTTGAATCCACGAATATGTTTTGCAAATGGTCTGTCTTTCATTTTTTTCATTTAGTGAACATTTCTTCTTTATTAGCAGCCACTCACATTAACCTGACCTTCCAGTGTCTGCAGTTCTATCTCGTCTGTGTGTCATCATCTTCTCCTGCATGAAAAACAGAAAACAACACATTCAATGTTCATGTTTTCGTTTCCGCATGACATGCAGTTTATTATCACAACCCAACAATATGCAATATCCGTCTCAATAAGGCGACTTATTAATAATTTCCCACTCCTGTCTGTTTTTTTATAACCTCCAGTGGAAAAATATGAATTACAGCACTGCGTGGTGGACATGCGCGGAGTTGCAGCGAATATGGCGGCATGCATCTGATAGAAAGTGAGGAATCTCCCATCAAAATACCCAGTTTAAACGGTTGGTACAGCTCCTGTCTCATTATTACTCTCATATGCTGCCGGTGATGGGTTTCTCTCTCGTTTGCGATCAACAATGGTCATCTTTCCTGCTGTTTGTCTCCGCAGTGATAGATAGCAGAGCGTGTATTCTGTGCAGGCGGAGAGCTTGGTGCGTACAGTAGCTACATTGAACTCTGCAGATGTGCCTTTGCGTTCTGTTTACTGGATTCCTGCAGAGGATCACACTGCAACTATAAGAACACGTTTAAGATCCTGCAGCCTTGTAGGCTATAGTATCACGCCCGTTGTTGTAATGTAACGTAACGTTAGCGGTGTTTAGCCCGTATAATGACCACTGTCCCGCCCACAAACTGAGACTATTATAACGCAAATGAAAATGCGTCACAGACTTTTCTTCAAATTTAATTTCATCTTCTGCTGATTTAGGTTTTCCCCTCCGAACCTAAATCCTGCAAATGAAAGAAAAATGATTTAACAAAGAAATGATTTAATAACCACACGTGCAACTTATATAGGCCTACGTTTAACCTAAACGTCGATATCAGAAACTGTTTAGATGAAAAATATTCTTTAATGACTTTTTTTGGAGGGGATATGAAATCATATCCTAAGTTACCACCGTGGAGGTGACGCCCTGCAGCGGCTCACACCCCTCAGCCTCCCGGCAGTAATGTGATCCTTTTACCCTCCTGTCTCAAACTGACCCGCCGGACAGAGAAAACACCAGGCCAGGCTGCCAGGATGTTTGCATTTTTGTCAAATACAAAAAGAAGTAGGCTATGTGCTGCAGGGTGAACCCTAGACTAACTTTGTCAAGTATTTATGATTGAAATGAATTGGAAATGTATAGTATACCGTGCTATCACATAGAGCAGAAAACGATTGGTTGATTTAGCCCATCAATCAGCAACTATTTTGACAATCGATTATCATTTAAGTTAGGCCTTTATTTATTAAGCAAAAATGCTGCTCACACGTGAGAATTTGCTGCTTTCCTCTGTTTTATATCATTGTAAATGTGATAATCGATTAATCTTTCGTCATATAGGCTATATATTTTTTTTTTTTAAAGATTATTTTTTTGGGGTTTTCCGCCTTTAAATAGACAGGACATGTGAGAAAGGGGAGAGAGAGGGGGAAGACGTGCAGTAAATCGTCACAGGTCGGAGTCGAACCCTGGACCTCTGCGTCGAGGCATAAACCTGTAAACATATGTGCGCCTGCTCTACCCACTGAACCAACCGGGCCACATCTTCCGTCATTTTTATAGCAAGAAGTCTACCTAGTTCCAGGTTCTCAGTTGTTACTGATTAATGTGCCAATTACTTTCTCAATGAATCAATTCATATTTTTGTCTTCACAATTTCCCAAAGCCAAAAGTGGTATATTCAAAACCTAAGAATATCCAAGTCACAAAAAAACAAAGAAATGCAGAAAAAAAAGAAAATTGAAGAGGCTAGAACCAGCAAATATGTGGCACTTGCCAAATAGTTTTTTTCAATTACTGATAGGCCTAATGTTCTGTTGATCGACTATCAGTTAATCAACTGATTGTTTCAGCCCTGTTTGCTGCTTTTCTTTGTCTTATGTGATTGACTGTGACTATCTTTGGGTTTTGAACTTGTTGCTATTTGGAGACATCTAAAAACTTATTTTGGGTATTTTGACTCCTTGCCATAAATGTAGGTCAATAATCACTTTGTAAAATTTCTTTACGTGTACAAAAACATCCCTTAAAATTGAAAAATTGACATCTTAATGTCATTACAGCCTCTCAAATTTTTTTTGTTACAGTTAATATTTTGGACATTTTGGGTGGTTGGTTGTACGAGACAATGATTTAACGCTGTCACCTTGCTCTGCCAACTTGTGATCAGCATTTTACTCAAATTTCTGACATTTTATAGACTTAGATAAATAAATGAATGAAATAAAAGTAAAAAAACAAACAAAAGTAATCAACTGATTATTGATTTGGAATGTAGTATTATTCTCAGAAATGACCTGTGGCATTGTCTTTCATGTAACTTCAGTTGAACTTCATATTACACTTGTGAAGTAACACGTGGCATTTTTTTGTGAGCATGAAATATCAAAAAAGTAAAATGCTTCATAATGCAGTTTATGCATTACATTATTGTTTTCATATTTGGCATCATTATAACAAAGTATAAAGTTTTACCCAAATATTTTCTTACTTGAGAAAAACTACTATCAGTAACACTTTGACAGCTCCTCCTATCAAGAAAAAGTTACAACCTCTCCTGAAACCTCGGTCTCGGGTCATTTTTCAGATCTTCACTGTGAACATTACACTAATCCCAGATAAGTGGGTGCCTTAGTGCAAATGGAGGTTGTAAAAGTGAAGTGCTTCCTGGTCTGCCAGGAGTTTTTTTGTCTGACCCTCTTGAGCTATAGACAGGCAGACCAGTCTGCAGCTGAGCAGGAGCAGAGCTGGAATCCTTTTCATGTCACCCAGCAGACGTCCTGCATCCACACGTCTTAATGGCTTTTTATGGCAGCTTGGAATCTTTATGGCTTCTTCTGTCTCAATGGGATTCACCGCAGACACAGAGGGCTCTTCAGAGGCAGGGACAGCCACAATACATTGCAGATGCTAAGATTTTTAAACACAAGGAAAAGGAGACATTGTCTGGCTTCTAGAGGGATTTTAACCTATGAATCTTTGGATTTCACTTGGAGTGTACTACTTTTTTTTTGGTGCTCTGGTAGCTTGGATTATTTTTTTGCTTCATGTTTAAACTATCACACTATGTATGGACTTTGCAGGGAGTGGGACTATGCTCAGACGTTTTGTAAACCTGGATGTTTGGGCCAGAGTTTCAGCGTAAACAGTGTGGTAACTATTTTATTTTATTATTAACTTGTACAGTGCATCAGGAGTAAAAGTAGTCGTGTAGCAGAGCTGCTAACTCATGGGCTTGTAAACTATTTTTTGGACACTTTTTTTATTTCAAATCTCCAAATCAGCACGAGTGCACATGCGGTTGTGTTTATGCTGTGAGATAATTATTTATCAAGCACAATTAATAGGATTAGATGTTTTTATTGGGATTTAATGCAATCATAAACAATATTAATAACTATTACCTATAACAACTACAGAAACCTTCAGCGAAACAAAGTATTTAGATGGAAGATTGGCTATGATTGTGAGATTATCTTGTTTTTATTATTGGCAACAAATCCCATGAAAGAAACAAAACCACAATATGTTAGTCCACCTCTCAATACGTTATGACTTTCCTACCCTGCATCACTGTGCCTGAAACCCATTTGTTCTTACTGCAGACAAATATTTAAAAAAATGTGCAGCTGGGCACTGTAGGTTTTAGCAAACGTTACTCAAACAGGAGTGTATAGTGCAGTTGTGGACTATTTTCAGCCATGCATTACTACAGATTTGGTGCTCTAGTGAATATTTAGGTAGTAGGATTGATTAAAAATAAACTACAGTGTGTGTTCATGGTAATGAATGAACATGGCACCCAGTGCAAGAGTGTGGCTGATTGTGTTTTTAATAGTTTTTGTACAACAGCAATGTCTTTGGCCATCAAGTAATTGTTGTTGTTAATCTGTGAATTTGATTTGTTGACAATAAAAAAAATATCTCCAGATTTAGCCTTTTAAAACACAAAACATATACTACCACTGTTCAAAAAAGGCAGGGCAAGTTTATTTGTATAGCACTTTTAAACAACAAAGCAACTCAAAGTGCTTTACATAAGACATAAAAGGCATTAAAACAACATTTAAAAGAAACACAAGACAATATAAAATTATTTGAAAGAGTAAAATTAAATAAGCTAAAATAGAACAAGACGGACTAAACAGGAGAATATAGCCTAAACTACAGTGCAATGCAAGATATGAATAAACGGCCCCAAATTGAATTTGATAAAATGCAGTGGCAAACAAAAAGTCTTAAGCCTTAGATTTAAAAGAACTGAGAGTTTGAGCAGATCTCTAGTTTTCCGGGAGTTAGTTATGTGGTGCATAACAACTTCTCTGTTTAGTTTTGACTCTGGGGACTGTAGGCAGACGCTGACCTGTCCCAGACCATCTGAGAAGTCTGGATGATTCGTACGTAGCAGCAGATGAGAAATGTCTTTTAGCTCAAAACAATTCAGTGCTTTATAAATCAAAAGTATTTTAAAATCAATTCTTTGACACACAGGGAGCTGGTGCAAAAGAAGCAGGATGGATTTTGCATGCAAGTTTATATCTTTGATGGGGGTGTGTATCAAAGATGATTCAAACAGTAACCTTGTCATTATTGTAGTTGTAATTCTGTGAAATATCACATGAAACCCTCTAAAAAAGGGACTTGTATCCCACAGCATACATTACAGTGGGTCTTTGATTTCTGGTATACTGAAGTTTTTGGACTGTATCTGTCTCCTCTGCAGTGTCTGTGTAGGGAACAGCCTGTCTGATTCAGCTCCTCTGCAGCTGCACGTTTAACTTTGGTCATCATGGGCCGGACACCACACAGAGGTAGGCCTTCACAGTGTTGTTTTTATGGTTGTACCGTCACTGTTGTACATAGACTGATTCTCGGTTGTACTAATAGACTTCACCACCAATTTGATTGCAAAACAAACACAGAAAGATGCTCCCTGAACACTTCCGAACACATAATTAGAATTTTTGGTGTTCCTTTCCCCTCAGAACTATTCCAATCGCAGGTTTTATGCCTTCATTCTCACAGTAATTACAGTCTGTATATCAGTAGCTCCCACATTCTGATGAGCAGTTCAATCATCTTTTGATTTCAGATCAAAAAGAGGAGAAAGAGAGACGAAGCACCATCACAGCAGGATCTCCCCTCGACAAATCTAATGGTTGGAAACTCTGATGTCTGCCTTTTTTTCTCTTAATTGTTGATCCTTTCATTAACGGTCTTAGATCCAGCCACTTCTGTGTCAGTACTTGCATTCACAGTGATCAACCTATTTAGTCTTTTTCAGTATTTTTTGGGGTGGGTTAATAAAAGCATTAATAAATTACGTTATGGACGAGCAGTTCCCCCAGAGTTTACCAAGATTACTTTCGTCTCATCATCATTTATTGGCATGTTTCTTCTTAACTTAATGAACTGTGTCGTTTTAGCAAATGTGGTATAAACAAGCATAACATTTGCATGTTTCTCTCAAGCTGCAATCCATTGGAAATCTGAACAATTAATTTAGGACTGATTGACTTTAATAAATTTGAGTGTAGTAAAATGCTGAGCTTTTGGTCACGGCTTTGTGGCTAAAGGCCTATAGGCCTACATTAAAATGTATGAAAATAAAAGCAATATTTCTATGGGAAATTACTGATTAAGCTATTCTTTTAGCTTCCATGTCCATGTGTGCAGTGTTGTAATATTCTTTGGTATTGATTTGGAGTAACTGGGTCACACATGGAAGCTATTGGAAAAACAAAGTGTGAAATTTCTATTAAAAATATATATTGTTATTAACTAGACTACCACTAGCACTTAAATCCAATATGACGAGGTGTGTATTATGTGTGTCCAGCAGTGGTGCAAGTACAATATCGACATAGCCTACTTGTACTTTACTTGGATGTTTTCATTTTATAGGCTACTTTAAACTTCTACTCCACTACATATCAATTCAATTTCAATTCAAATAACTTTATTTGTCCCCGAGGGGCAATTATATGGCACGAAGGGAATATATTATACTTTTTCCTTCAAGTAGCCTGTGTGGTATTGATTTGGAGTCAGTCACAATACATGGAAGCTATTGACACTGCCATTATTTTTTATTAATATATTTTTGTAAATGAATGAATGAATGACATCAACAAACAAATGACCGATTGTGTGCAACCTTAGCCTATTTGAAAACAATTCACTAATATAGGCAAGTCAGCATGAAAGTGTTGAAAAAAACATTGGTATTGTGTCATTAAAACAGTAATTTATTGATGATCCCTAACAACATCATGAGTGAATAATAATAAGTGTAACATAGACTGGCGGTTAAGCGTGAGGGCTGGGATGTGAGGTTGAGCTAATCGTCCTCCAATTGCCAACACCAGGTGAAACTGAAGAATAAAACGCAGCTGGGTCTGGAGGAAATGTCTGTCAAATATTCTAACTTCGCCACAGTTCAGTTAGCGACTAGTTAGCTAGCTAGTGGAGCATTTAGCAGCTACAGAGCCGAATATTTCCATAAGTAGGCCACAGGAGAGACACAAAAACATAGTGAATATTGGACTTACGTTCACCAGGGGTGCTCTCTCTCGCGTACAACGTCCGTAACTCGCGTTAACTGCTGTAACCGTATATCTATGCCTGGAACTATTTGCTTGCAAGTTCGCCATATCATCTTAAAAGCTAATGATTTGTGTTGTGTTCACAATTTGTTTCCGCTGCCCCCAAGTGGCCAAAAAAAATCAGTTAAAATATTAAATGAGAAGTTTTAGTTCCTCTAAAAATGTTTAACAGTGTTTTCTCACACTTTCCTTCAACAATCGTTAGTGTGGTAATGTGTGGTTGGTTTCTGTTGTTTTTGTTGCTAGAACCATTCAGGTGGGAAGACTATCTGAGAGAAACATCCTCTACTGCAGCGTCGCCTACTTGCTTCAAACAGGTAACGTTGAATAAAAAGGCGTTTTTCAGGTCCCATTTCATTCATTCCCCTTAGCCTATATATGGTTTTCTTTAAATGTTTGTATTTTTAATATTGTTAAATACAGTCTGTCACGACTCAGGGCTCACGTCTTTTCTGATGTTTTGTAAATAGTGGTTAAAATGTGTTGTTAAAGGATACCTTTGGTGATATTCTATATTTTTCTTATTGTCAACAAAGACCAAAAGCAACATTAAATATGCAACTAACAAGTGTCTATCGAGCTAAAGCCTGAGTATTCTTCTGTGTCATAACTCACTTTGGTAAAAAAAACATCAATGAGCCACACCATTGAGTGACATGTTTCTTCATTATGATGAACGTGGGCATGAAAGTTTATTTTTAAATAAAGTAAAATAAAGTGGTGCTGTAAAGCCATGGCTGAAAATAGTCCCAAACAAAGAGTCTATTTACTCCTCCCTGAACCCAGCTTTTTTAGGAGATAATTTTGTCAGTTTTTTATTTTTATGAAAGTTTATATTTGGACCCATTTTAAAAGATTAATGTTTTCAGTAGGAACAAATGGGCTGAGTACAACAGATAAAGAATATCGCCAGCTTTATTCTTCATTTACTGTACATATATTTGAAGTCTCAGTGTGCACAGCAGCCTACTCTAACAGATCAGATCAACCCTTTGAGCTGACACAGTGGCGACCAAGACCAATAATGTGTTTACTGTGTTGTCTTAAATTAAATGTCTCCTTCAATAATTGACCATATTAGAGTACATTTTGATTGATCATCCAGACGGAAGTGTCCTTACAATACGTGACAGTGACTGAAGGTCCCTGTGTGTCCCTCTGCAGTCCAGAGTCCCCCCCTCCAATGACTTTAAAGCAGGTATGAAACTTGAGGCACGGGACCCTCGCAACTCTAACTCTGTGTGCATTGCAACGGTGATGGGCATGATGGGTACTCGTCTACGCCTGCGTCTGGACGGAAGCGACAACACCAATGACTTCTGGAGACTGGTCGACTCGTTAGACATCCAACCAATAGGAACCTGTGAGAGGAATGGAGACATGCTGCAGCCACCGCTGGGTGAGTGTCTTTAAACTGGTATTTGTCTATAAGATATTTGTTGATTTTTATATGACTTGAGTTAGTTTTGTGAAGTGAAATATTTAAATACTTGGAAAATTAACAATATCTCAAACAAATATCTTACTCAAAATGTGATAGATGTGAAGTAGGTTGTATAGTGAACAAGGACCACATTTTCCGGAACTATCTTTTAGGCATTGGAATAGAACAGAGCCATCGTTAATGTTGTTAGTAACACCTGTGATTTTCCTTCTATGACAAGTCAAAATGTCTGCTGTGAAAATGGTCTATCTCCCCCAGTCTCCCGGTTTGTTTTATGTGTTGTGGTGGGAAACCTTACACCTTTTATCATTTTAATTAGTACACGGACATTATGTCGTTCTCAGCATGGTGAGGCCCAATTTCAACCTGAGCAGAGCTGGTTTGGTTCCAGACCTTTGATCATCTCTGATTTGGTCAGCAATTCATAATAATTTTTTGGTGTTGCTCATTGACAGCTGTTTTCCCAGTTTGGAGAAAAGGTTTTTGGCTTTGGAGGAAGAATACTTAACAAATACTTCAACAACAACAACAACAACAACAAATCAAAGTACTTCATCACTTTGATGCAAAAATCATATATAAATCCAGTATTGGCATAAAATAAGTCTGCTCATTAAACTGCTCATTGACAGGTACCTCAGTATTAACAGTATGGCAAAATCTGACAGTTAACACATTTATATCATCACACACTACCAGTATACATGATCATATTGCCCACCCCTGTCGGCATTTTAATAAATCTGACCTTGTGTTCAGGTTTCAGGATGAATGCCTCCTCGTGGCCCATGTTCCTCCTGCGGACGCTGAGTGGAGCAGAAATGGCCCCTGCCTCTGCTTTTAAAAAGGTAATGACAACTGGAAGAAGCAACTGAAGGCCAGTACTGATATTACTTTCTGTGGCACTGAAGCTGATCAAACTTTGAAGTTGTCAAAAATGAATTGACAGATCTTTTCTCCTGGTTTCATGAAAAGAGTGAAACAACATTAAGTGTTGACCTTAAATGACTAACTTTCTAGGTGTCCTAATCCCCTCACAGTCAATGTTAAGGAAATGTTGAGCTCCATTCCTGCTATAAAGTGAATAAAACATTTGAAAAAAAAAACACACACATCATACAACATTTAAATCAAGTAATAAAATGGGCAAATCAGATTGTTGTCTCTATGGTTGGGCTCGTAATTAGTACAACTATAAATATTGATTAAAAAAATATGAAATGTTATAGTGTAGTTTCAACTTTTCCTACTGTTTTTATTGCAGTATTCAGCACAGACACAAGGGGGAGCCACTCATTTGTAATTTACACTGGATCAGACACAGCAGCATGCCAGTAAATATATACAGTATTTATTACAGCACAAAGTGGAGAAAGCAGTGTTTAGTTTCAATAAAACATATTTAAAACTGTGTTTATTCATTAGTAAGTTGTAAGTATGTTCAAATACTTGCAAGGTACAAACAGATAGTATGCGACTGTACAGTATTAATTTGCCTGTTTATGTGTATATATGTGTGTATGTGTGTTTAGGAACCAGCCAGCCCAGTTAAAAACTACTTCCAGCCTGGTATGAAGCTGGAGGCGGTGGACAGGAAGAACCCCTACCTGATTTGTCCTGCCACAGTGGGAGAGGTCAGAGGTCAGGAGATTTTCGTCATGTTTGACGGCTGGCGAGGCGCCTTTGACTATTGGTGCCCCTTCGACTCCAGAGACATCTTCCCCGTCGGCTGGTGTGCCCTGACAAAACACAGCTTACAGCCGCCTGGAAATTTCTGTAAGTGCTGCTTTGATTGTTTGTGTTTTCATTGCCGTGTAGTGTGTAGAATGTGCCATCTGGAAATGTTATATTCATTATGTTCTGTGCAATTTTGTGTCTCATTAAAGGTAGATGACTGTAGAAATATAGATAACATGCACTGATCACAGTGCAAATTCTATCATCACAGTGGTCACAGGTTTCCCTTATTAAGTAGATTATATGATTATAGTTTGGATCTTTCTTCAAGCTATAATTCCATAAAGCTTTAATATATTTTTATAGCCATATTAATTGCACCTGTGTGTTATGCGAAAACCTAATTGATGGTCTGATTAGCTAAAAATAGTTACGTTTAATTACCATGATGATTAGAAAAGAACATTACTGCTCAAATGCTTATTGAATAAGACTGAGATTAATGTAAGATTCAGAATATGGTTGTTTACTCCCACAGATAGCTTCAAGGTTATTATCCGAACAGTCGGAAGATGCTCATGTAGGACATTCAGGCCAATACTAAACTTATTTGGTTGTTCTTGTTTTGGATAGTAAGGTGCATCCGCTTTATCATTACAGGCTGAGAACTGAGTTGTGGCAACTCTATAATGGACAGCTCAACATACCTGTAGAGTTAACTTTAGAGCAAAACAATGTATCTTGATTGTTTTGTGCTAAATCATTAATCACACCCTACTGGGTGTCATATTTCCACTTAGCTGTGACGAGCAGTCGGCTGCAGACTCGAGCCATTATGAAGACAGAGAGGCTTTGTTTGGAGTTTCTTGAGTCTGACTAGATGTCGCTGAACAGTTGATCAGACTTTGCTTCCCTGCTAATATTTGACTAAATCTTTGGCAAACTGACCAGTGGTGGAGTAAGTACTCAGGTGTTTTACTGAAGTTAAAGTAGCAATCCCAGTATTATCATCTACTTACATCCTTAAAGTACCAAAAGTAGAAGTACTCATTATGCAGAATGGCTCATTTCAGAACTGGATATATTATATTGTTGGATTATAACTATTGATGCAGTTGATATGTCTGCACAACCTAAAAGTTAGCCTTATTTATGCAGAAAGCAGCAGTATGATGAGCAGAATAGGGAGCTAAGTATTGCAATAAAACATATCAGTGAAACAAAGGTCATGAAAAATATTTAGAACATTGTGATTGATAATTGTAATCAATAAGTTTACATAGTTCTATTTTGTTTCTACTGACCGCCAGAGGCGATGCTTTCAGCATCTGGATATCCATTGCACGCATGTGCAGGTCGAGTGTTTGTATCAACAAAGTCACCTGTGACCTGGGTGACGTATGCCCTGTGCCCCGGCACAAAGGGCAGGCCCACCCAGGAAGTGACCTCTTGCGTCTTCTCGCGTTGGTAAGCAAGTTTTTGAGTTTCAAACAGATTTTGGCGTCGCTGGAAATCTTGTTACCCAAACGGGTTGGAGTGACTTTACGCCCTCCAAAAGATTGCGACTCGCCGCCTTAAAACGATTGCGCTTGTTACATAAGGTAAGACCGATTTTGGAAAAAAGTTAACGTTGTGTTACGGCCACGCCGCATGGCCAACTTATAGTCAGTTGTGTCGGTGTTCACGCCATTCCTGAAAAGGGCAAAGATACGGCGGAGATTTCCTCCCGCATACTTTTCTTTTCTTGTAACAGAACGCAGTAGTGGTCTCGCTTTACAGTGAGTTATTATTGTAGTCGTTAACGCTGTTGGGCTGCAGGCCATTTAGGCCAAGCTTTTTTTTCTTTGTTAAGACGCTAATGGCAAGAGATAAAGTTGGCGTTGGCGGTGCGTGCTCGTGTGCGAAGCCACCCCGTAATTGAGTTGATTAAGAAGCGCCATTTTTCCGTTGCTCTGGTTTAATAGATCTTCCTTTGTTTGGCAATCGTGGTGCATGAGTGTGCTCGCTCGGATGCCTCACGATCACTCCGCATATCCCGTTACACGGCAAAAGGGGATATTCAGGCTTGAAATTCATTGCTGCACAGGAGTGTGTTCGCTCCAGATGGCACTACGTTATGTAGTAGCATTGAGTTATTTTCGCCGTAAGATAGAAGGGATTGTCTACATCATATTGTAGCATCACTGTCAACAATACCAGCACCTGGGACAGTGTGACACGCTTAACCACGGTGCAGGCTGCCTACTTGCAGCATGAGTGAAGGCGCAGCAAGACAGTCAGTGACAATGTTTATGACCTGTGTTGACTGCCGGGCCCCTCTTGAGCCAGATGATGGCCACGACAGATGTCCTTCCTGCCTTGGCATTGACCACCTAAGACAGGGGCTAACAGAACTGGTGTGCATGGATTGCGCTTGCCTAAGCCTAGCGGTGCGGTCAGCCAGACTGGCTCAGCTAGAGAGGACTATTGGGGCTCAGCGGCCTCCGCCACACAGGGACAGTCCTCCAACCCCAAGTCCTCACAAGCGTCGAGGGACTAGGAAATGTGAAAATCCTAGTAAAGGCAAACGTAAAAACATTGCCCTGTCACAAAAGGTGGACAGTTTGACGTCTGAATTTGCACAGATTAAGGCTCGCCTTCAGAAATTACAGCCATCAGGTGCAGGGGCAGGTAGTGGTCTCGCTACAGCCCAACAACGGTCATCACCACCTCCGATATTATCACCGGCATTCGGAAGCCAGGAGGACGATGTCCTCTCCACTAGGGCTTCGGAGAGCTTAACTCTTGGCCAAGAGGAGTATGTAGAGGAGGTGGGTGATGACGGTGCAGGCCAGGACTTCAGCTGCTCTCGTCCTGGCTCTCAGGAAACGAGCCACAGTGAAAGGGGAGGCTCAGAGAGCAGCCAGACATCAGTCAGACCCATTTTAACGGTGGCACTAGCGCGTCTTGGGTTAGATAAGGCACCGGTCGTAGTAACTCCTCAGAGTGCATTTTTTAAGACGCCTCTTCAGTCAACAGCTCCCTGTGTCCCACCATCAGCTCAATACATTGTGGAGCTCCAAAGGTGCTGGGCAGACCCCAGACGTCTCTCTCACCTTCCGAGTGGCTGTAGGGCATTGGCGAACATGGAGGATGCGTCCAGCTACGGTCTAGGCAATATGCCCAATATAGAGCCAGCTGTTGCGGCCCTTGTGCTGTCACCGGACGAAGCACTCAGGCCGGACGCTCGCTGTCCCCGGCCGCAATGCCGCTTGACTTATGATTCCATCGTCAGGAGCTATGACACGGCGGCATGTATGGGACGTATTGGGAATTCTATGTCCCACCTCATCCTAGCCCTGTCCCAGTCACTACAGGACTCGGATGCATAGGCGGAGTTTGACATTCGAGCCAGGGGGGGGGGGGGCAAAAAAAAAACTCATTGTAGCAGCTGAGACCAGGCCTACCACTTGGGGAACACAGCACGAGCACATATGGACAAAAAAACATGCTAAATAAACATATATGTTTATTTTTAAAGCAGATTTTAAATTACATTGTAACAATTTAACAATCCGGCCCTTATGAAATCCAATTGCGACACGGCTGTCTTGGAACACAATAGACAGACGGTGGCGGAATGCCCAGACACTTAAATTCAACTAAAATGTAACAGTGAACAATCAGTGTTCGACCTACAGTCTGTTGAGATGCCTATCCAAATGCAGAAACGAAGTGCAATCACACCATAAAACGTTAAGACACGTTAAGAAAAAAGATCCGTATTTTGCCGTAATCCAATGGAAAAAAAGTAATCCACAGTGATCAGTAGATCCACAAAAAGGGTCACGGTGTATCCAGCAATGCCGATACGAGCGTCACATTCACCAGCCAGCTCCAAACAGGTGAATGAGGCCTCTCCACTTCGCCGTTTAAACAAAGTGGAATAAAACATAGGCTATAAAAGTCCAAATCTACGCAAAACGAGCAATCAATTAGTAAGCTGACAGCAAATTTATATAGGCTACGTGGCATTTAGGCAACCTTTATTGCAACGCTGGCACGGCAAGATGTCCAGACTAGTGCAACAGTAATTTTTGTTAGTCTTAGTTGAGAGGCAGAGCCCTGAAAAAATATATATTTTTAATAAAGCAATATATGAAATCAGATGTATTACCTACCACCATTTGGTTGTTTTGTGTTATTTAAAATATTTATAAAAGATCTGGTCATGCCAGACGTAATTATTCCACTCATTTTTGAAACAGTGCAATTTCCCAGTTTCAGCCACCAGGGGGGTAGTGTCCCCCCCCGCAAACTCCGCGTATGCTCAGATGCAGACCCATCTGTCCAGAGGTTAAGCGATGCCTCCCTGCAGGCATTTACCTACATGAGCAGGGAGCTAGGAAGGCTTATGTCCTCACTAACCCTTGCTCGATGCCAGATATGGCTGGCCCAGTCTCTGCTTTTGGAGCCCTGCAGAAGGGCGCTCCGTTCCCTTCCGGTTGTTCCAGGGGAACTGTTTGGCCCTGCAGCACAACAGGCTCTGGAGCGTAGTGTACAGGTTACGCAAGCGAGACAGCAGTTCGCAAGTCTGCGCCGTGAATACCCCAGTAGACAGAGGCCCTATTCGTCCAGAATTACAGCAATACCACAGCTGTCCAGCAGGTGACGCGACGCTCTGGACGATTTCAGCAGCCCAATCGAGTACAGCCCCCTCGCTTTCTACAACGAGGCCAGACCTCTACCCGTCGCCCCTCCAGGCATCAGAGGGGGCGGGGGGGGTAGACAATGATCACACAGTCGTGGCGGTTGGACGCTTCACCAGCCAGCAGCTCAGATGCTTGGAAGCGTTAACATCAGACCCCTGGGTTGTGACGACCCTGTCCCAGGGTTACACCATACAATTCCGACACCGACCGCCAAGATTCCGTGGGGTCAAAATGACCATGGTCAAGGATCCGACCAAGGCCCTGGCCCTACGCCAGGAAATCTGGGCTCTCCTGGAGAATGAAGCCATCAAGCCGTTAGACATGCATACACAGAACGGTGGCTTCTATTCCACGTACTTCATCATACCAACAAAAGATGGGGGCCTACACCAATAAGGTTTCACATGTTGCGCACTATAGAGGTCTTACAGGGCATTCGACAGAACGACTGGTTCACAACCATCGATCTGAAGGATGCGTATTTTCATGTCCCCATTGCACCTCACCACAGGCAGTTTCTTCGTTTGCGTTCGAGGGAAGAGCATATCAGTTCCGTGTACTCCCATTTGGGATTTCGCTGGCACCCAGGGTTTTCACCTGGTGTGTAGCGGCGGCACTAGCTCCACTCCAAGCCCAGGGAATGCGTATTTTCCCTTACCTGGACCACTGGCTCGTATGCTCCCAGTCAGAGGCAGATGCCCTCAGAGATTCTGCATTGCTGATATCCCATATTACCAGGTTAGGGCTGACTGTAAATTACAAAAAGAGTTCCCTGGTCCCCAGTCAGCAGATAGGATTCCTCGATATCCAGCTGGACTCCCAGGCAATGAGGGCTGTTCCCTCTCAGCGACGGGCCAGCAGTATCTGCCAGGAAGTCAGGCACTTCAGGGGAGGCAGAGCCCTGACTCTCAGAACGTTTCAGAGACTGCTGGGGATGCTCGCAGCAGTCTCATCTGTGGTCCCACTGGGCCTCCTGTCATTGAGACCCCTCCAAATCTGGGTGAACAGCCTTGGTTTACATCCCACTCACCACAGACACAAGCTGGTCAGGGTCACTGCCAGCTGTCTGAGACATTTACAACCCTGGAGGACGGAAACATATCTCATTCAGGGTGTCCCCTTAGGGTCTATACCTTCCCACAGAGAAGTAGTGACTACAGACGCTTCCCTAGAGGGGTGGGGTGCTGTATGGCAATGTCCGACAGTCAGAGGCCAATGGAGTCTTTGGCAGCAGGGGCAACACATAAATGTGTTGGAGTTACATGCGGTTCTGCTTGCCCTAAAGCACTTCCTCCCAGTGCTGGTAGGGAGGCATGTACTTGTCAGAACAGACAATATGTCGGTAGTCATATTGTAGTAGTCATACCACATCAACCACCAGGGGAGCACCAAAGCCAGGCAGTCCATGAGATTGATTCGGCAGCTTTTGCAGTGGGCTCACCCTCGCCTGCTGAGTCTGAGGGCAATGTACTTACCAGGCACCCAGAACAGAGCTGCCGATCTCCTGTCCCGCCAGCGTCCCCATCCAGGAGAATGGCGACTTCACCCAGAGGTTGTACAAGCCATATGGCACAGGTACGACGAGGCGGAAGTGGATCTATTTGCCATCCAGGCAACGACACACTGTCCCCTCTGGTTTTCTTTCGGGGAACCAAGTCCTCTAGGCCAAGTTGCTCTGGCACACGCATGGCCCATGCAACTGCTGTACGCTTTCCCACCTCTGCCATTAATATTGCCACCACTGGACAGAGTCTCTGCAGCGGGACACGCGATACTGCTAATAGCCCCCAGATGGCGAGGAAGAGTATGGTTTCCAGTGTTACACCAAGTTATACAGGGAGAGCCTTGGTGCCTTCCGGTGAGAATGGATCTCCTCTCACAGTTGGGCGGCCGAAACTGGCGGCCGAATCTGGCACCCGAACCCATCTCGGCTGAAACTTTGGGTCTGGCCTCTGAAGGGCCAGAGCCATTGCTAGGGCTCTGTGAGCCAGCAGTGGTGCAGACTGTTCACAGTTCCCGGGCACCCTCCACCAATGTGCTTTATGCTAATAGGTGGAAGCTTTTTGCCAAGTGGTGCCAAGCTCAAAATCAGGAGCCAACACAATGCTCCATACTGGGTATACCCAGTCACTCCTTGATCGAGGCCTCGCAGCCTCCACAATCAGGGTGTATATTGCCGCCATCTCATCTATGCACAATAGAATGGAGGGGGGGACTATTGGATCCCACACTCTGGTGACCCACTTCCTAAAGGGGGCTCAGCGATTGAGGCCTCCTCGGCGAAAACCAGTGCCCTCCTGGGACTTGCCCCTTGTTTTGCGTGCACTGTGCAAACCCCTATTTGAACCCCTGGGGGTATAGAGTTGAACTGGCTGTCCATGAAGACAGCCTTTCTCTTGGCCATTACGTCAGCAAAGCGGGTAGGAGAGCTACATGCCTTTTCCATAAGCGTAGAGTGTCTGCATTGGCACCCAGGGGGTACAGGAGTGACCTTATGGCCGAACCCCTCTTTTCTCCCAAAGACCTTTTCATCCTCATACATCAACCATCCTCTTAGGCTGGCAGCCTTTGAACCCCGAGATCAGGGGTCTGAACTAGGGTTGAGCGCTGAGCTTTTGTACCCCGTACGGGCACTCAGGATTTATCTTCAGAGGACCGCCCAAATCCGGCAGTCAGACGCATTGTTTGTCTGTCATAAAGGGCCAAGATGGGGCCTTGCCCTGTCCAAACAGCGGCTGTCAAGATGGATAGCTGAGACTTTCGGCCATGCTTACAAGAGCAGTGGTCTTCCAAGCCCTTCTCATGTCCGGGGGCACTCCACCAAGAGTGTGTCTACATCGTGGGCAGTACTACGAGGCGTGCCCCTCTCAGACATTTGTGCGGCAGCATCATGGGCCTCAACCTGCACATTTGCTAGATTCTACAGGGTTAATGTTGTACCACATAACCCAGTGGCTGCAGCGGTACTTCCTACACCTTCACAGCATCCCTAACAGGCAGGTAACAATTCCTCCTGACTTTGTTGATATTAGTCATCCAGGTGCTGAAAGCACTGCTTCTGGCAGTCAGTAGAAACAAAATAGAACGATGGTTACGTATGTAACCGCGGTTCTATGAGTTTCGGATGACCGCCAGAGCTCGGAAGTCACTCGGAATATCCACGAGAAGTTTGCCAAGAGGTCACTTCCTGGGTGGGCCTGCCCTTTGTGCCGGGGCACAGGGCATACGTCACCCAGGTCACAGGTGACTTTGTTGATACAAACACTCGACCTGCACATGCATGCGATGGATATCCAGGTGCTGAAAGCACCGCCTCTGGTGGTCATCCAAAACTCATAGAACCGCGGTTACATACGTAACCATCGTTTTGAAATCTTACAAAAGAAAGAAAATGCATTTGGTACATGTTTTGGTACATTCATTGCTTAGTAATTATTAAAAGCAATTACATACGTAGTATCATTAAATAATGTTATAATGGGTGGTGTAATGGCCTAGTAAAGTGCCTAGTAAAGAGTCTTCTATTCTTGTAATAGGATAAATACTTGAAGATATTACCATTGTGTGACATCTATTAAGTAGTTTAGCATTTCAGTGAGTACCAAGCGGTAACACAGTAGAAGATACAGAATTTACTGAAGCCTTTAAGCTTCTTAGACATTTGAATGTGTTTGTTTTGTTGTCCAGGAAGGCACTGGTTTCCACTGAAACAAGTTCATTAAAAAATGTAGAAGAAGTTCGGAATAACCAAGTCAGTTTGGGAACGTTGAAGTCAGATTTTCATTTGTGAATCTCCTACGTGTGTTTTGTTTTCCTCTGCTGTATGTTGAGTTGGTTCTCTTTGCTCTGACCTCCACATTGAGTCCCTGAAGATTCTGCCGGTTTCTGATATTTTTCTCATATATTAATCCACTGCTTAACATAACCACAGGCTGTTTTTTTAAAATCCTGATTGTTCGGGCCGTTTTTGACTCCATTTGCCTGTTTGAAAGATGTGGCAAAGCAGTTTGGCAATTGGAGCAAAACAACAATCATACATTAATAATTAATTTGCATCTTTGCTTCTTTTTTTTGGACATGCACCTAATTCACAGCTTGTGAAACATAAACAGTTTGAAACCTCAGATGCTTGTCAGATTAATACTATATCCTTTATCAGTTATCAACAACGAATATTTTACATGCGCATGTAGGTCGTTCAAACAACTGATCCATTTTCAGAAATTCAGTGATGTTTTGTCAATTGTTTCACATTTAAATGACCATTTTGAAATGCTGGAATCAATATTAGATTTTTAAAATTTTAATTCCTTAGACTCTTTAAAAATCTAATATTGATTTGATTGTAATTGAAACGATTATAGACCATTTTTGGTCACTAAAAATGGTCTACAATCGTTATTGTCTTTAAAAAGGAGCCTATATTACCCATGTAGTCAGTGTTTATATCAAAGATACATAGACCAAAAACAGCAACAAAAATATATTTACTGGTGGTTTTGCATAAAACTGTCCTTTTTTTGACCAAGTTTGGAAACATGGACTGTATATTATTTTTTATTTTCATTTATCTTTATTTTACCAGGTAGGCCCTACTGAGTTTGGAAACCTCTTTTGCAAGGGACACTGGCCAAGATGGCAGCATAAAGGGTTGCAGAAAAAACAGTAACAATACTAAAAACAATAACAATACTAAAAACTGATGACAATACTTTGGATCTCTAACCATTAGAATGTTTCATACTGTATGTTCAGATTTGTCTGAGGCCCATTCAGATAACAAAAACCTTAAAAAAACAACAACAAAAAAACAACATTAAACCACTTTCTTCTGTATGTTTTTTATATACTCTTAATTTTTCGATGGACCCCATGAACCTCGAAACATTCCCTGTATGTGTCTGCGTGAATTAGAGCTTTTGTTTATGAAGTGTGAAGGCAGTACTGAACTATTAATTATCAATCAGCATGTAATTACATGGTAATTACGCTCAGCGGTTACCAGAGTATGTCACCATGTGATTTGCACTAATGCTGAAGCTTAATGTTCAAGGTTGGCTATTTAGACGTTTGTCATCCATCTAAATCACTTTGACAAATGTCTCTGGAGTAAATATGTTTATTCCCAAGAAGTTTAGTTGGTGCAGTAAATATCAATCATCCCCTCATGTTTGCTGTTACGTTACATCATCCCCCTTCCAACAATTTCCTCCCCTTTGCCCTGTTATTGGTGTCCTATGGTCAGGAAACATGTGGCTTTAAATAACACTAGACCAACAACATTCTAATGGTGTGTGTGTGTGTGTGTGTGTGTGTGTGTGTGTGTGTGTGTGTGTGTGTGTGTGTGTGTGTGTGTGTGTGTGTGTGTATGGATTTCTTCCACTTTGTTAATGGATGGCAGCAGTACGTGTTCCCAGTCCACGTGGCAATGAGGCAGTCAAGTTTGCAGCCTCCATCCAGTGTTTATGTATCGATACACCAAAGATCTAAATATCAGATGTAGTTCCATACAAGACTGCCTAGCTGACTAAATACTTATTGTGTGTAACGGTAGCTGTCATGATGTGAAACCCTTATATCTGCCTTTTAGAGCTCACCAGGAGCCAGTTTCACAAAGATATTTTAGACTGGTCTGTAGTGTTAGGCAAACATCAATTTTGCTCTTAGATTAGTCTAATGACGGTTTCAGAAAAGTACAGGCCGACTTATTTCAAGCCTAAAAAGTTAGCTACCCTATCCCCAGTCAAACCTATGTTGCCATGGTAACAACCAATGACACCTGGTTGTCTAACAAAGTTGTGCCGGAGTGATAAGGAAGTATTTAGAGAGCACAGTAACATGTTTTTAGAAACTATCCTAAATCTGAAAGATGAGTTAATAAGTGCTGCGTCCTGTCACATTAAGAAGCCACAGCAGCTCAGCTCTGCTAGAGGTCTGCACTGTACACATTTTATACAACTGGAAGATGTATTTATTGTTACACTCTTTGCTTAATTTTCCCAAATAAAATCTCCATGTAAATATTGAATTCTTCCAGGAGACAACTTTTTCCTGCTAGAGTGAACAGAGCCGAGCAGTTTGACACGGTTACTCAGTCAGTTTGAATGTAATGTCCCATAATTCATGGCAATTAGTCCTACTTAATTCCAGAACTAGACAGCTTTGTGCAACAGATGAATATAAACGTCTATCTGAAGTCTGACCATTAGTTTGATTGAAGCCTTTGTCAAAATCTATCTTTGTGAAGCCAGCCCCTGGCATAGGCGCCGATTTATGTTTTCCTCCGCAGGTGCTCATGGGCGCACGCCCTTTAAAAAAAAAAAAAGTAGTCAAAAAATGTTTGCATTTCAGAACCTTAGGAAATGGACAGCGGCCGACACAAACACACATGTCTATTAACTCGATAATAAAGCCGTAAAGTAAGCTATCTTTCAACTCAGAACAGAGCCACTTCTCACAAATACCGATAGGAAACTTTAACACAGATTTACTCTGTGTGTGAGGAGTAAAACTTGGAGGAGGTTAAAAACAGGATCATGTTAATCAGCAGACAGCTATGTTTGTATGGGAGTAAGTGAATAAGTAGGGCTTGGTTGAGGTGTTAATGAGCTGATAATTAGCTGTACATGTGAGAGAAGGAGTGACTCTGTAATTACTACTACATTTAAAATGTCTAATTTGCTTTCATCAAAATTGTCCTGTTGTGTCTCTGCTACACATTTTGTAAGAAGTTACAGAGGATGCCAAGATTGGGTGTCTAATTATTTTCCTTTTTTGTACAGCACATAATCATGCAAAATAGTTTTTTTGTTGTTATTTTTACATTTTGTGTGATGGGTCTTTGTCTTTGCTTGTTGGTATTATACTGGGTCAGAATGCAGAATAGTGCCCTCTGAATAATGCATAGGATAATAGAGCATCTCTATTTTTTAGCAGATACAGACACATGGTTGTTTTTGTCTATATTTAAGGCAAAATAATATTACCTTTTGGCCGTCTTAGACTAAATAAATCAAATTCTACTTTGGGTGCCCTGAAAAATATAGACTAGATACATTGTGAATGCAAGAATAGTGTCAAATAATTATATATATATATATATATATATATATATATATATATATATATATATATATATATATATATATATATATACGCATATCAAACCATTTCTTTATTCACTCTGCCACATTAGTGCTCCCGTTTGTCCGTTCAGAAACAAGATATCTTTGACTGAAGGGACTTTTTCCCATGTAGGCTTCCTCTGACTGCTCTGCTCCACATTGTTCCAGAGCCCGGGTGATATCCGACTGGGCAACTGTTTCCCGATGCTGGACCTGGCCATCTTTCATCAGGGCATGTCTGAATAGGCTAGGGTTACATTGAAGGGGCACCTCCTTCTGGGCTGTGAGAGTGTATGTGTGCACGTTGAGGGAAAGCTTGCTTATGTGTGCACCCAGTCCTGAAGTTTGCCCTTTTTCACCCGTTTCAATCAGGACTCTTCTGATCCAGTTTAACCTTTTACCCCCCCATCCCCCATCCGTTCTTGGAGCCCCACCGTTAACCCCTCTCCCCCGTCCTCTCCCCCTCCCCCAGAGGCTTGCTGAGAAGCAGGTGACTGATGTAGACTGTCGATATGGCCTACAGATAACATGAATAAAGGGCTCAGCCTCCCCCCCCCCCCCCCCCCCCACCACCACCCTTACACCCACCCACCCATTCCTCCCTCCGTCACTCTACCCCTCCGCAGCCCCTATGCAAATCTAAATCCCCCCCCCTCCCCTCTTCCTCCGGCTCATTCATTGGGAGGGAAGCTTTGCAGCGGCTTCAACCAGCAGCAGAAGCAGCAGCAGCGTGGGCTTTGTTGTGGACTACTGTTGGGAGAAAAGAGAGGGGAGAGACACACGGAGACCACTGAGAAAGCAGCTGATAGTGAGACAGAAAATAGACAATGAAGTGCAGATGAGGAGAGTATTTTAGAGGAAGTTAGGAAGAGGAAAAAATAGTCAGAAAGGGGAAACAGAAGCAACTGTTTCTCTTTTAGCTGGTGTTGATCTAAGAGAGAACCAGGAAGCCACTGTACTGAGTGACTAGTATTGTTACGGACTCTACTTCTACTATCACCGTTACCTCCGCTTCTACTATAACTGCTACTACTACGAAAGCCACAACTGTAGCAGTAAAGTTCTGCATTTTTGGTGGGGATTTCCTGGTGAGTTTGATATGTTTACCAAGTCTTTTGGTTTATTTTTGCTCCTTTTCATAACTGATAGGGAAAAAAAACGTCACACTTTGTATTTTCAGTATTTCACCAGGATTGTATTTTAAAGGATGTTTTATGATTAGAACTCCTAGATGCAGTATGTTGAAGTGAAGTTCGGGCACATTTATGTAGCACTAACATGTTTCACGAGATTATATTTTCTGTGGAAGTATCTGTTCTATTTTTTTTTATAATATGACAGATTTTATTCCACTAAAACTTCCCTAAAATGTAACAAATCAACATCTATGAACTCTGCACACATTCAAAATGAGTCAGTCAATGATCCACTCAATTCAGGAAGTAGTAGTTGTGTCTTGGAAATGATTGCTTGTTTATATTTGACCATTCTGTCCCTGAATAGCTAGAAGAAAAGATAATTTACTAAAAGAAAGCTCATACTTGCCTTCATGTTGTTATCTTGTTAAAACATAAAAGAGGGAATTAAAAGCTAAATCTGCTGTTCACATGAAAGTTGCATGTCATCTCACATGTGGAGCAGCCTCCTGTTAATGATTAAAGCTGCAGTTTGACACTGTTTTCTTTGTTAAGCATGGAGACTTTTGGAATGATTTCCATTCAGTCACATTCATTGTAAGAGACTTCTGGCTTTTGCTAGTCATAAAATACTCAAAGTCTGCAGATCTAGCAGTATTGTTAGCTGTAATTATGTTTGGTGCTCCATGTGTTTTTGATCAGGTGTTTTTGTGTGTAAAGCATCAGGAATTCGTTTGCAAAAGGCCCAGGCAAGGATTTGTGAATATCAAATATTTTCAGTACACTCTTTTCACACTTTTATGCATTCGTCTTTTTTTATTACGTGAACTTAAACGATCAGTTCAGAGGTGAACATCCACTCAAATCACAGTACAACAGTAGGGATTGAATTATTGTTTAAAAGCTGGTGTGTCATGCTGAAGAGTTTGTGCAGGAAAACATTGCATGTATACCATAGCTACTTTGTGCCCTGAAGCTATTTTAGTTACTTCCCTCTCTCATGCTGTCTGCACACAGTCACACACACCTGAATTTGCAGTTCATGAGTTTCTTCTGCTTCAGATTCACTAGAACATGTGTGTGTGTGTATGTGTGTGTGTGTGTGTGTGTGTGTGTGTGTGTGTGTGTGTGTGTGTGTGTGTGTGTGTGTGTGTGTGTGTGTGTGTGTGTGTCTGAACGCACTGTTTGCTGTGAGGGTGGAGAGGGGCGGTTGTAATTTAATGAGAGGCAACTCTGTGGAGCCCCTCCCCCCACCCCCAGACAGCAGACACACTTCTCAGCGACCCCGTTCTCATGCGTGCACGTACACTCACACACTCTTGCATACACATTTCCTTGGGCTGTGGCATACACAGGTCAACTGGTCGGGTGGGAATTATATGGTCATGATCAGTGCCATATGTCTGTTTTCTTGCACCGTATGCGTTATGGATGCCATGCTCAAAATCTTTAGTAGCTTTTTGTGAGGACTAATAATACTTTTTTAGTATTTTGAATGTTGCAGATTTGGATTTGTGTAATGTCATACACTTGTTTACCTTAATGGTTTTGCATATTTTTGCCAGGTTTACTACAAATCACATTTTAAATCACATCTAATGATTGTGCAAACCATACTGCTGTGTTTTAGAAATTGAAATGCATATTTAAATTACCACCCCAGGCAGCTAGCTTACTATTGCTTTTCATACATAACAGAAATTAATGAAAACCAATGGCTGCCAGTAACAGGAGGGAAAATATATATACAAGTCCAAACCTGTATAGCATAAAGAGCTGACACTATTGATTTCTGAAATGATTAGTCAGTTGAAAATTAATTTGCAACAATTTTGATGATTAAGTCATTGCTTAGTCATTATTTTAAGCAACAGTACTAGACATTTGCTCTTAAATGTGAAGCTGTGCTGCTTTTTGATTAAATAATTTACCTGCTGGTCAGAAAGAAAAGCAATCTGAAAAGTTTGGGCTCAGTTGCAGCACTAATATGCATTTGAAAACGGGTGTCAGATATACATGACCTTCAGTTAAAGAGCTATATATATCTGATGAAATGGTGCTTGGGTTTGAGTATTTCTCTCAATGTACTGTAAATATCAAATTGCTTTGATGAAGAGCTTGAACAAGTGGATGCAGAATATATATGATGCTGTCAGATAGTGTGGAATGAAATGCATTTATAAGCTGATTTTGTTTTTTAAAGTTGTAGTAAAAAATTTCAGAGGTGATTAGTCTTTTTTAAATTAATGTGATGATAAAGTAATATACAGTAGAATGTGACATTAATCACCAGTGCGATGGCACATGTTGCTTTGGTGGCTGTCACATAGTGTGAATGGATTAGGTTTTCTGTTTTGCAACAGGGAAAGATCAGAGAAGCCCCCCAACTCAGATTTCCTATGGAATAATAACCCGCTGTTACTGATTGGTACCCTGCAAACACATTTTGATCTTCCTTTGTAGGGCTTATGGCTTCTAGCTTGGTATGAATAAGCATGCCACTGTGCGTGCAGGTTGGTACTTCTGTACCTCTGAGCACACTTTGTGTGACCACTCCTGGTGAGCGAGTGAGACCTCGCCCTCTGAAACAAAACACTGCTCTATTCTACGCCCATTTTCACTCATTTCCCAATTAAGCAGCTTTCAGGGTTCCCTGGCTGGCCCCTCAGAGAATACTGTAAACCTTCCATAGTCTCTCCATATCGCCTCAGTCAAAGAGGCTCTAATGAAAGCTTCGGTCTCATGAGAGCCTCCACATGCACTCTCAGGTCCCTCTTCTCACCAAGCAATACGTTTGTATTGAAATAGGAGATGGTTATCTTTCTCTTTTCCTCCCTTTCTTTCATTCTTTCGTTCTTACTCTCTCTCTTTCTCATTTGTGCTCTCTTTCTTTTGCACATCCACTATGATGATTATGTAATCATATCACAGAGTCCCGCTCAGGGCTAATGAAGACAGAAGGAGGTAGTGGTTCCACTGCTTGTTTTTTGTTGTGTTTTTTTTTTCTAGCAAAAGCTATTTTCTTTTTTCTCACTTTCTCACTTTCCTTCTATTTCAACACCTAAGCTGATTAGCAATTTGTAATTTTCTTTTTTTCTTGAAGTAAGACTTTTAAGTTGTTGGATGTTAAGGATGTTTCTGTGAGCCATAGAGAGCCTTCAAGATTTTACATTGGTATTGTTTTCACCTTTTGTGTGTGTGTGTGTGTGTGTGTGTGTGTGTGTGTGTGTTATCATGGCAAAATGCGGTCCTGGAGACACCTACTGTAGCGGGAACTAGCCTACCATAGAAACAGATTTGAGTACTCTGACAGGTGTTTATGTATCTGTCTGTCTCTCTGCAGTAACACGCTATTTCAGCCATCAACAATTCATTCATAATACCGGCTTGCTCAAACCACACAGTACTTCCTTTAATGTTTATTATGTCTCACTATATTTTATCATTGTTTTATCTTTTTAAAGTGTTATAGGCTGCATTTTCATGTTTGAGTCTTATGTTCCCGAACTTAAATATATTTTATTGTATTCTTTCTCATTAATTTAATAAATTATAATTAAATTAAATAAATCGTTCACTACACATCTTGGTCACAGTTCTTTAATAACAACAATACCAATAACAATTTGTAACAATAACAACTAATTCAAATGATCCTTATGAAGATATTATGTTATGTTATGGTATGCGTTTTTGTTAAAAACGAATACAAGCTGATCTATTTGTATCAGATTTTTAAACTCCTAACATTGGCCTCAATCCAGTATCTAGTGCTATGTATGGAAAAGAGATAAAATGTTATCACCATAATCACTGTATTTGTTGTGTTGCTAGAAGCAGAAGGTTTAAGGAATCGTCTAGCAGGCGGGTCTCTGGGGGTTCGTGACTTTTGACTCTGATTTCAGTGTAGGGAGGGGCTAAATACAAAAGACCTGCCAATCTCAGAGGACTGAATCAAAACAAATCTCCTCTGCAGGACCACTCAGTTATTCATTTTTTCCCTCCGTCTTTGGTCTTTTTTTCCAAATGTCTTCTTCCTTTATGGAAAAACTGTGCAAACGCTGTGAATCATTAGGGTGTAAATGTGACATTTCTAATAATGCAAGCCATTCCTCGCCTCAAGGACATACAGCAAGTTGATCCTCTGCACATGTCTTTGTTTAAAACCTCTGCGAGTGGATAGAGGGTAAATCGAATTTTGTGTGCTTGCAAGATGACATTTGGTGCTACAGATTTTGAATTTATTTACTTTAAAATGTCCAAATGAATGTCATGTATTCATCCTCTCTGCTCATCTTTAATGCAAAGTAATCTAACATGACGATTAGAAGAAAAGGAAGAATATATTTTTTATCATTTTCTTTTTAATTTTTTCCCAGTTACCCTCCCTGGTGCACTTCTCGCTCCTGTTTCTTCCACCTCAGCCTCCCTCACTACACGTCGCTCCTCTTCCAACCCCTCCTCCTCCATGCAGACTTCATACCGACTGCCCAATCCCTTGCCACCCCTCCCTGTGCGCAAGGGTGTCCGAGGTCGACGTCCCAAATCCCAGACTATTGCTTTGTTGAAGGCAGCGGCTGAAGCTGCGGCGGCCGCAGCAGTAAATGGAGCATCACAGAGCCCTGCCAGAACGATCTCTGAGGCTCAATTGGTCCCCAGACCACACAAGAAGAGAGGGCCAAAGCCTAAGAGCAAGGTGAGATGTCATAAGAGTTGTAATCTGTCATGCTATGCTCCAGTGACCCTGTCATTTCATGTTTATATGTATTAAGGCAGAAATGATTTTGATCAAGAGGAGACAAGGTCAGAGAGGAACGGTTTAAGAGAGGGAATAATTTGTGTGGATGTTTATTCTCGATAAATGAGGAGAACAGCTTTGCTTTCGAAACTGCTGTATGTGCTACAGTGCAGTTCATGTGTAGCAGCGAAAGAGTTAAAATACACCTTTAATAAATCATTGACTAACAGCCTTTGTAGGTTACAGAGAGTTAATTATAAAGGGTTGATTTGTTTTTTGCTCTAGAAGAAGCCTCGGCTGGTGCAATCCCAGGGGTCACCAGTAGTTACAGTTCCACCTCCAGAGACCAGACTGAGCTCAGGACACGTCTCAGCAGACAACAACCATAGCAACAGCTCAAATGTAGTTTGCACAGGTAAATTGGATAATGGATACAACTGAGTCTGATGTCTGAATGTGTACTCATATATTTATGGTCCGTTTAAGCGACAAAGAACAGAATGGAAAGAATGCAGGTTGGTTTCACCGATGTTAACCCTCTCTTTGTCATTCCAGTGTGTGTCTATGTGAACAAGCACGGTAACTATGGCCCGCATCTGGACAGAAAACTAGTGCAGCAGCTCCCGGACCACTTTGGTCCAGCTCCAGTAAACGCAGTGCTTCAGCAGGCTGTTCAGGCCTGCGTGGACTGTACGTACCAGCCCTCTGTGATGCTGTCATTCCTACAGAGCCAGTCCCACACAGGAGGAGAGGTCATCAGAGGTAAAAGCAGTGAATATCACAGGATATACCCTCTGAAAGAAACTGTTAGCAAACAGTGGTAACGTCTTTTGCTTGTTTTGTCCAACAAAAAACAAACTCATGTGTAGCCAATATGAAATAATATTAAAAATTTAAAAAAAAATTAAAGTAGCAAATCTTCACATTTGAGAAGCTCGAAGCAAATTGAAAGTGTTCCAATAATTGTTTATTAACTGTTGATTTGTCCATCGACGAAACTGTGGAAGTTAGAGCGCATACATACTGTTTTGGGAAAATTTACATATTTGCTTTCTTGCCAAGAGTTATATGAGAAGGGTGATACCACTCATCATCCACTCATGCCTGTATGGTAAATATGAAGCTATAGCCAGCAGGCAGTTAGCTTAGCTTAGCGTAAAGCTTGGAAACAGGTGGAAACAGCTTGTCCTGCTCTTCAGCTCATTAATCCACATGTTAAATCTAGTTTCTTTTATTCTTCTAATAAGCAGTTTTAAAATGACAATTTGCCTTATTACAGTGGGTTAAGTATCTGACTCTTTCTTGAAACCTGTTAGTTTCCTGGCAACTGGTCCTGGCCAAGAAATAGTCTGAATTGTCAATTACACTTCAGTTTTGTGTGTGTGTGTGTGTGTGTGTGTGTGTGTGTGTGTGTGTGTGTGTGTGTGTGTGTGTGTGTGTATGTGTGGAGAGAGGAGAGGAGAGGAGAGGAGGAATAAAAGACAGTGCCTGTGGCAGCAGCTGATGTGAGCACTGTGTCGGTAATCAGAAATGACATGTGCGTCTAACCTGGTTTGGGATGCTGGGATTGGGTCTCCCTTGGGGGGCAGGAGGGGTTTAATTTGTGGATTTGTGCAAGCTTGGCTTGGGTGGGAGGGTTGCAGTGCAGTGTGGGATGGGATGGGGTAAAAAAAAGGTGGGTTTGTGCTTATAAAGGGAGGGTGGTAACCCTAAACCATCTGCTGTTTTTCCTAAGCTGTGAATACATACTGTGTGTTTGTGTGTGTGTGTGTGTGTGTGTGTGTGTGTGTGTGTGTGTGTGTGTGTGTGTGTGTGTGTGTTTGATAGTGTGACTGTCAAAGCATAAAACAATCATGTAGCCGCATTAGTGCTCAAGTTGAAACTGTTGAGCTTGAATGTCTTCCACTAAACAGATAAAAGACAAATAAGTCTTTAGTAACAGATTTTTAGGGTTTTCTTCCAAAATAAGACTAAAATAAGAGTTAATTTATTATCTTTGTAAAAGTAAATGTTTTAAAAGTGTTTAAGGACAGGAATCATTCATGCAATGATTGCCTTTAGGAAACAAAACTGTTTGTGTTGTGCCCCCCAGTGCGGTCAGAGCATGGTATCCGCTACGTGAAGCTGCCCTCCGCCTCCAGTACGTCTTCTGTGCTGCGGTTTCTGGAGAACATGTGCCAACATCTGGAGAGTGACAGTCTCTTCAGCTCGCAGCCCTTTAACCCCTTCAGCAACAACTCGCGCTTCTACAACAGGACCAAGTCAGGTGGGCAATTGTGTGGATGGAGTTATTGCAATGGGAGGATGTGAGGAGCAAATATATTAAAAAGGGGGATGGTTAGAGGATTTAGCTGTTGGCTCACTTACTATGAGCAGAAAACATGAAAAACAACTTAAATGATCTCACTGGCGACCAAAAAAAACTAAAAATTGTCACTGAGGTTGTAACATATGAACTATTTTAAAACTTTTAAGGCTGAACTTTGGTCCCACCTCTGTTCCTCTAGCCTGTTTTATAGTGATGTTCTTTTATCAGTCTATCCAAAAAGCACAAAAGATAAATATTTTTGTTTTTAGCATTTAACAAAGAAAGCTCTCACGAAGGTTTATGTCAAAGACAGAAGTTGGTAGAAAGTTAGGTCATGTTCCCAGGATGAAGTAGTTCGTTTTTGTGCCGCTCTGAATTGATTAATGGATTCAAGAATTAAATATTTTATTGTTTTTTTTTCAATTGCTAGATGGGAAATTGAGGATTTTCCCCTACTTGCTCATGAACGGGTGTATTTTGATTTAGGTCTAAATACAGATAAAAGAGTAAACATTTCCTGTTAATAAGATAACAAGAATTTTTACTTGAAGCCTTTTACCTCCATCATTCATGAACATCAGACATTTCCTTCAGAGTACATCTCCTCCTGAGTCTTCCTACATAAATAAGTCACGTTATGGCTTTGTGCATAGTCCAGTACAGTTCAGCATCTTTGGGTTTTTTATTTTCACACGGCACAAATGCTATCTCTCTCAACCTTTCTTAAAACAGAACCACTGTCCCAACCTGAGAACAGCCTGTCCAATGACGATTCCACAAAGGATCCCGCTCCCAGCACCCGCCCCCCTCACACCGCATCGGACTACAGAACAACAAAGAAGGAGCGGTCATATTATCCTGGACACACACACACGCCGCCACCCCTAAGACGGGTCAGCTCCAACCCAACCGAACTTGGCCAGATGTGTCCACCCAGACGAGTGGAGGGTAGGGTTAAATACACACACACACACCGATCTAATTGTTGACATTTTATTGATTAACTATAACATAATTTTACATTAATATAATGTAATAATTTAATTTTATAAAATTATAGGCAGAAGGTATATTATTTGATAAAGGTATTTTTTTTTTTGGCTTGCACTCACACTTTACAGCAGCTAGCTCAACAACAGGCCCAGACCACATGAAACAGGACAAGGAGGGTTCAGGGGACGACGCCTCCACCTGGTCAGTTGATGATGTCATGCGGTTTGTCCTAGAGGCTGATCCCCAAACTCTCGGCCCGCACGTCGAACTGTTCAGGAAACATGTGAGTATTTCATTTGCATGAACTGTCTTCTGTCCCGTTTAAATATTAAACAAAAAAAACCCTGAGCTTTTAGTCTCCGTGCTCAAAGCATATCAAACTGGAATTTCCACCATTCAACTTAATCAAGTCATCGTCATTTTGATGGAATTGGAGAGGACGCGTTTGCGTTTGCAATGTGTCCCCCTGCTGACAGCATGCTCCTCTCTCCGCAGGAGATTGATGGCAAAGCTCTGATGCTGCTGCGCAGTGATGTCATTATGAAGTACATGGGACTGAAGCTGGGCCCGGCGCTCAAACTCTGTCATCACATTGAGAAGCTGAAACAGACCAAACAATAGAGGATGAAGGCACTCTCTTTTCTCACTGGCAACTTAACACACACACACACACACACACACACACACACACACACACACACACACACACACACACACACACACACACACACACACACACACACACACACACACACACACACACACACACACACACACACGCATTTTTCTACAGGGATGTAGTGCAGTGTAAAGCCACCTGAACCAGGGTCATAGCTAGCATTGAGGACACTGAGGTCAAGCCCTCTGTATTTTTTTCTGTGTGTGTGTATTTGGAGGTTGCAGGGAGCTTGCAAGTACAAACTGACCACACAATGGTCATTTTATGAACTGAGCCCAGTATTTTTTGAATAAAGCAGTTTAAATCTGACTACTCTTTGGCCAACAAATAAATAAATCAATAGTCTTTTATTCTGGATAGTGTAGAGAAGGTTTTGAAACAGCATTTAGACCATCATGCTGTGAAACAAAATTAACAGTTAACTGACTAACCAGAATATGAAAAAGAATCCATGTAATGAAACACATTTGAGATCTTCTTTTTCATTTCCAGTCAAATTCTTTTGAGGGTGGTGTGGTGTACATCAGGGGACTTATGGCCTCAGTATTTTTAAAATCCTTTACGGCTCTGATGTGAAATCACAGATCACAATTTACTTTTACATTCAAACAGATACATAGTACATTCATCATTTGCATTAGTGTAATTGGTATCAGATATCTCAGCATTTGTTTATGTTAGTGTCTTTTTGCTTCATTATGAACAACTGGAGGCCATAATTTATAAATATTTTTATTTACCAGACATGCTGTAGGATTTACAGCTCTATCTCTTTGGATATCCGGTTATTACAGTTTTTTGGTTAGAATTTCTGGATGGACACTCTCCTCTCCAGATTGGAAAAGTTAGTTCAGGTACTGGCAGTGAATGTCTTTCGCTGCTCGCTGCATCATTTCTAACAATGCAATAAAGTTTTCTGAATGACTGCGTCTGTTACAGGCTGTTAAATTTAGTTTATGCAAGGCATTGAATGTATGACGTTGTGAGCATTATTATTAACAGATAGAGTTTCATGCCAAGATGTTGGAGAAATCGTTTTGTTTCCTGAAGTCAATCATTGCATGAATGATTCCTGTCCTCAAACACTTTTAAAACATTTTACATGATTGTATTATGCTTTGACAGTCACATTATCAAACAAACACACACACACACACACACACACACACACACACACACACACACACACACGAGATATACACTTAAAATGACTGGAATAAATGCTGACAAGGCCATTGACTGTCTAGTTTGAGTGCTGTACAGAACGTTAAAGTGCTCCTGAGAGAGTACATGATGGGGAAACTATTTTGTATAAAGTCAAGCCAAAAGGTTGTTTTTTTATATCATTTTGTACTGTAACAAAGTGAATGAACCTGAGCGTAAGTGTAATCAAAAAAATGTTCTGCCTGAAATAGTTTTTGTGTGCATCATGAAATAACTACCTACAGGACAATTCTGTGTCTGAGTAATTATTCACATGTCTCAAAGTTTTATCTGTTTTTCGATGGCAGAAATACAAATTTTCTGAACATTTCAGAAGCATTTTCTAACTAAATCATGTGTGTTGTAGCTGCATTCTCACTGTTGCTCTCCTGTAGTGGTAACACGTTGATACTTGAAACCATCTTGCTTTAATGTAAAACTCAGGTTTTAGAGTTGTTTTGTAGAAGATGTTTTACATCATTAGCATGTTGTGTCCATTACTACGACATGATGTATATTGTTATGCCTTGTCATCTATCGCTCCGTAGCCTTTCATATGTATATATATACACAACTTTTTTACTGTAAGTTCAACAAAAAAATGTTTGTTGATTATGTTTGATATGCATTCACACATTAAACATTTGTTTACATCATCTAAATTATTGAGACCCCAGCACAAGGCCACCTTGGTAGCTACTGACACAAGTTCTTTTTTAAGAGCCTAGTCCAGTGGTTCCCAACCTTTTAGACTTTTGAAAATGTCTACTTGCAACCCATCATCATTAGTTGCATATGTTTGAGTTATGACCAAATTGACCGAAGAGGTTTTCATTACTTGTTGTATTTTTAGAGGCCTAAATAGGAAAACAGTACCCAGTAATCAGAAGTTCCAAAATGTAAAAATAGTAATATAATTGTTTGTAGTATAAAAGCTTTTTTTTGCTCTCTTATCTTGGGAATCATCTCAAGAGCCCCCCCTGTTTTTTCTTGTGGCCCCTCAGGAGGTCCCAGGCCCCTAGGTTGTGAACTTCTGGCCTTGTCAGTTGAATTGATTCCCACAGTGAACACACTGGGGACAAGGAGATAAAAAGGGGAATAAGGGGTAAAAGAAATAATACATATATGCAAAAGAAAAAACATTAAAGAGCACTGGCAGAGGTCCATTTCCTTTGTGTGTGTGTGTGTGTGTGTGTGTGTGTGTGTGTGTGTGTGTGTGTGTGTGTGTGTGTCAAAGGACCATAGATGTCTTAGTTAAGGAAAGTGACAGTCCAATAGGAGTCATTGTTCAAAAGATCAGTCAGTTCAAGTAGCTCACCAGCAGCGCTCAGAATAAACAGGGTCATTATGATTCATCTTGCAGACTCTTTAGGAATGGTATATGTTGTTTCCTGGTTAAGCACCATTACCGCACCACATGCTTACAATTATTTATGTGATAAACAACATTAAACAAATAGTATGTGTAGCTTTAAGGAAACCAGCCAACCTCGATAACTTTTTTATTTCCGGTAATATATAAAGAAGATCTTCTGCTCTAAGAGAGCAAATGAAATGAAAATATATGTAATGATGACTTTGTGGACTAAGTCTCTGTGAATGAGTATCTTTCCTTGAGATGCTAGCTAGTCTTAAATGTGATTGGTCATGTCTGGGTTAAATTAAGTGTAAACTCAGAAAAAATATGGCAGCTGCTGGGTGAGGCTAATTTCTTTGCATAGCCTACTGCCTTAACCTAACATGTAATTGCCTATATTAATTATATATTGTTGTTAATCTGAATCTGCAAGTTATCAAATAATGTAAAAGCATACAGGAGCAGAAAATGGAAATACGCTTAAGCACAGTAATTGAGTAAATGTACTTAGTTACTTTCGACAACTGCTGGTATCATATTCTGATGATATCTTAATGTTGTTAAGTTAATTATGACAATGACTATAGGAACGTAGCTATGTTATTAATTGATGTTACAATCGAGTTTGTTAAAGAGGGGCACCTGGAGTTTGAGGCAATCATGAGGCTAACGCATGGGCTAACGGCTAGCGTTTCGGCGTGCTCACATTTAAATAAACGGAGAGTGGTGTTTCAAGACATCGGTCCTCATCCCCAAGTTGTAGGCTACTACCAGAGTAAGTCTAACTTACACACAACAACTCTTAAACATGGACACAAATTAGTTAACTAAGTTTGTTAGATAGTTAGTTATCTATGGGCAGTTAAATCCAGGTTAAATCACGTTAAACTAACTAGTCAGCTGATGACTTGAGTTGCTAGGAGACAGCTGCTAATGGTTATGGTTGACAGCTATGATATAAGCATGCACAGGTGTTAACTATTTATTTTTTCTTTTTTTCTTCTTAAAAAAAATGTAATGCTAATCCTAACTCATGGATCACGCAGCTTTTTCTAGAGCTTTCAATTGGGGGTAGTTTGCTTAATAATGTCAACGAGATCAGTTAGCATAGGAAGACCGCAAGATGCAGTAAAAAAAAAGCCCTAGGAAAAGCTAGCTAGCTAGTAAATGGACCTTGAGGTAAGATTTGTGTTTGTCAAAGTACAGTTTTGAAGCGTTTGCGGCAAGGTCAAGTCTAGTCTCAACTCAGGTTTCAGGTCCCTAAGGACCAGGGGCAAGGCAAGAGATAGCTAAGTCTATGAAAAGTGCAAGATCAATTGGAATTCTTAAGAAGTCTTTGATTAATTTAAATGAATTAGCATTAGGACGTTTTCCTTTCAAAGCTGAGTTTTTTGCAGTTGAGAGTGATACCAAGTCAGTTTAATGCATACGATGTGTGGTTGTCCAAAGCCTGCCAAATAGCATATTGTTTTTTTATTTCAAAACTTGAGATCTGATTTTTCTTTTTGCTCTTCGGTCATTTTAGAGAGTCAAGTCTCAGTAAGTTAAGTCTCAGGACAGTTAAGTGTCAAGTCCAGTCTCAGCTCTTCATTTACTCTGACAGTCTTCTTATTACAAGGCAGCTTGAGTCAAGTCTTGACTCTAGCTGCCTTGTTTAGAAGTCATATGAGACAACCTCAATTCTTTTTTCTTTTCTTTTTGGCAAAAACATTGTTTTTCCGTTGACAGTATTTGTCAATTCAACCAGAAAAAAATCTCAGTTGGATTTTTTTTCAAATTATGGATCCTTTATATACAGTATCTGACCAATAGCTTCAGTTCAAGGAGAAATATTGCAGTTGAGACTCAAACTAGACAACATTAAACCACTGCCATCTAGTGGAGAGATTCTCTCAGTGCACTTTGTTCTGATGGGGAGGAAATGAAGTGTCACACAAAAGGCCTTCCGTTTTAACGCAATCACATTTATTGGCTTTTTTTCTATGCACAGTTTACTAAGCAGCCTGATGAGCTGTTAAAATGAATTAGATATAGAATAATGGAATTTTCACAATGTTGTAACCCCCCCTCCCGAAAAAATAAATACAAGACTGAAGATGTTGCACAGCTCCAAAATATACAAAGGCTTGGAAATAATCATGTAAACTTAGAAAAAAAAAACGTTTTTATTTTTATTTTATTGATTTATTTTACAAAAGAAAGAATTTGAAACATTTTTTTTCTTTAAAAACTTATTTACAGGTTTATACAAAAATACAAAAGTGATTTTAAATCTGTTAAGTCCTAGTTAGTTTTAAACATGAAGCCTCTTTTAAATAGATAGTTACACTGTGTCTTCAACGTTGTATTTTTTTCAGTTCTCTGTCAAATATTTCTATTTCTGTTTAGTGTTATTCCATACTGTACACTTTTTTTAAGAAAAAAAGTTGTTGTCACACTTCCCGTTAGGGCAAAAATGCGTGCAGACATTTGAAAACAAGTTGGGACCAAGAATCTATAAAAAGTTATAGATTCTTGTTTTGTTCCCAGGCTATTGAGGACTGAGGTTTGAGACAGCTAAATGAACAAGAGTCTGCATGGCAACCTCACAGTTTGTCTCTCTAATCAAATTATCTCAGTCAATCATCTATCCACTGCTTTTACAAATAAAGTAAACAGGCTTAAAATACCTCTATAGCATCGGTGCCAGGTACAGTACGGATAAAATCACACTTAACAAATACTTTTGAGTATTTTTCTTTTTAAACTTTTAAATAGCATTGCAGTCACATTGCATTTTTCATGTAATACTGTATCAAGCTTACTGATTCGTTTATTTTAATTATCAGTCAAAATGTTTTGTTGGAATACAAATATTCTGCTATGAGTCAAAAGTAAAGACACATTTTTTTTGATCGAATTAAATTAGTTTTGGGGTTTATGAATGGTTGTTCCATTTCTATGATTTTTATTTGTACATTTTGATCCAAAGCGGCTTGTCCAGATATGCAACTTCCACAGCTCCAGCAAGACTAGGACCCAGTACCAAAAATGTTCAGATTCTCCATCCAGACAGATTCTATATCATTTTCTTTACAGTCTCTTATACGTATGATTGTCCAGTGAGTAGATATACAGTACAAGATAAACCCCTGTTTGTGATCACGACTATACAGAACAGAATTAGCCAGACAGTTTGTACATCTATAGAACACATTATTGAACTTGAACATTTGAACGGAAAATACAAAATCGTTTCTCGTGGTAAGGAGACATCTCTCAGATAAAAATAATGATATGGTTGTGTCCTTTTCTTTTCTTCTTTTTTCTTTACTTATTGCATGCGATAGAAAACACAACAAATAAAACAATGAACAGGAACAAGTGCGCTTCAGCAATATGGGTATGATGAATGTAAAATTCTAGTAATCATTTCACAGCTTTTTATCCTCTCCATCTTACACAGTGTCAGTTCTGCAATTCAGATTCGCTGAGTGTCTATCTATCTATCTATCTATCTATCTATCTATCTATCTATCTATCTATCTATCTATCTATCTATCTATCTATCTGTAGCATTTACAATAAAACAGTAATATGCTTGCTGAGGTATTCACAGAATACAGTGAATGGTTTCTACTGAAGTACGGTCTCTGAATGTAAGAAGTGTTGTGTTTGATGTGTGAGGCAGGTGAGAGTCAAACTTTCCACTGATGATAGTTTGCTTTTGTAATACACTGGATGCTCTACATGTATAACATTTATTGGAAGGTTGAGAAAGATTTTTTTTAACTCCAAACCCATTGTTGGTTAGAAAAGGCTGCAGCAATGCAATGGATGCATTGCTTTTAAGATCGGTTGTACAGTATGTAGTCCTTTCCCCCTCTTGTCACCTTTCTTTCAGATTTTGTGATATGAAGTTTGGAGGGTAAGACAACATTGTACATACCAGCCACTGGGTTAAGCTTTCACCTGTCTAATGCTACTGGGTCAGTGCAAATGAAGGAGAGGCAACAAGGAGAGGAGAACAGTGTACATTGTTAAGATTGATGTGTGATGTTGTCAGTGAGACCTGTTCTTCTATGCTACACTCAGGTTGATTCCCTATAAAATGTCTGCTTGTTGTTTTATATAGATATGACTTTTTAATATTCAGTACAAATATACATATGCAATTTCATTATAAGATATATTTTCTTTTCAAGGAATATTCTTGAAGAATCATGAAGTGCAAAAGTGAGGTTGGTTCTTGGAAAGCTTTCCAAATTCACCTCTAGTCAAACCGATTGAGGACCTTCTAAAGCATTTTTACCGTCTGCACTTAATGGTATCTTTAAAACTGCTTTGAAATGCACCTTTTCCACTTCAAGTCAGCACAGCAAGACTGGCCAGCCACTGAAAAAGCTTTAATCAGTCTAAACATACTAGATTGGGGTTGGGTTTAAGTAAGTATGTGATTGAATTTTTGCGAACATGGCGCAGGTCCATGTATATGTGCAGGGACTTATAAATGCCTTGCTTATAACCACCTCTAGTAGAGAAAGGCCACTGTGCGATTGTCCAAAATTAGCCTGTATCTTTAACAAATGGGCCCCATCTAGGTGCAAGCCCTTGCTCCTTCTTGTTAGACACTCAAATCCGAGACAAATCAATTTAGATCACTGGCAATGTAATACAAATGTCACTAAAACCTTTCACAGTGAAAGATTAAATATTCTTATGATACAAAGGAACCACTAACATGTCGACAGAAACCAGGATCCAGGGGATGTTTCCATATAGGGTCATGCAACATGGTGAAACTTCATCATGTTCTGAGGCGCATTTTTACAAAAATACATGCATCATGTTATCTTTTTAGATATAATTAATGTGAAGAAATATATGATTGGCTCTGTGTGTAATACTCTCTATGCCAGGTCTGCAAATAAGTTGGTGCTGTGTTCTTAGTAACTTCCACAAGGAAACAAGCCTTGTATGTTGGCAGGAATATTGAGGATGGACTCTGGGAAGTCTGGCCAATGTTTTGGGCACCAAAAGTTGAAAGAATATTAAATTTCATAAGAATTTTTTTTGTTTTAATAAGAAAGCAATTCCTCAGCGACACACACGCACCCACACCATTCAAACACAAGAAGTAGAAATATCATTGGATGTTGCATGACTCGTTCATGCACACGCTATACTCCACAAAATGTATTTTCTTATCATAATTTACCAAACATTTGGGCCTTTTTTTATTTTTAATTTAAAAAAAGACATATCGATGAAAATAGGTCTTAAGTCTGGCTCTTTTAACTATGAGTGAGCTATTCTTTTGATAATATAGTATTTAGGTATATCCTCAACGTTTTCACAATCCCTTTATCATTCAGTATCTCACAACACTATCTGACACCCTTAAATAGAATAGTAGATCCAAAACTGGATGCATTTTAGCAACAGTCAGATTTTGTATGTCACAAGAACTACACTATTGGCCTTGATGGCACACCTATCCAAGATTAGAAAAGTAGAAGAGACCATGTCAAATGTATGACACAGCTAATAATAGAAGAAATCTCTCATCAGGTGGTTTTAGGATGCTCTATCATCATGGGGGCTCCCATCTGAGTTCTCTGTCTCCCCTTCAGAAATGGCTTGCATGGGGGCCGTGTAGAGGCGGCTGCGTGTACTGTAGCGACTGCTGTTGGCTACAGGGGGGATCCGAGAACGTCCCTGTCGAGATGCAGCTGACATAGGCATGGTTTTGGGGGTGAAACTCTCAGAGTTGGCTCTGGGGAAAAGGCCTGGTATCTGGATTGGGTCCAGGCCAGAAATGTGGGGTTCTTGGAGTGTAGAGGCTAGCTCATCAGCCTGTCTAATGGCCCCTTCCTGAAGGGGGTCCCCTGGGGTTTTAGGGGTGATAGGGCTCTTCAGAATCTCTGTAGCTGACATGCGGTAGCTGGAATCAGACCTGCTACCTTTCTTCAGCAATAGGAGTTTAAACTCCTCGTTGGACGTACTGGATTTCTTGGCGCTGCGGTAGATTGGCACAGGGGCTCGTTGTGCACCGGCAGCAGTGGCTAAGGTGGCTGGGATGTTGAGAGGAGGGGCTGGCGGGATAATAACAGTGGAGACAGGGGTCACTGGTGCTGCAGGGCAGAGACGAGACTTTGTGTTTAAGTCTCCTGAATCTTTACGGCCCAGGACCTTTCTCTTGGATCTGAATGAGGAAATCACAGGACAGTCCTAATTAAGATTTACACAGTGGCTTAACAAGGATAGACAAAATCACATGACAAATAGATATAACGTTCATGCAGTACACTGTTAACAGAGAGTCAAATAGATTGACCACCAATGCAAAATTTACAGCACCTGTGTATCATGGCAAACAGGTCCTCAGTTGTACGGGTCTTGTTGGGTGATGTGATAATAATGTCATCTTCCACTTTGGTGTCATCCATCAGAGGGGAGAGCGAATTGTCACTGGGCGTGGAATCTGCAGCACAAAACATCCCTATCACATGTCATCTGGTTGTCTGATCATTTAGTATACAATTGGTGAAATAACCATCCTTTTAACCCTTCTGTCTGTTTACATTGCAGGCTACAACATGATTAATCAGCTGTTGTAGCAGCTGTTGGTTCTTTTTTTACATAAATTAATAGTAGAATGTTTCAGTGTTTTCTGTGATCTTTACAAAAGTGTACTCATCTGCCAGAAGAATTTAGCTTACCTTTACTGAAGTAATCCTCAGTGTCGGGAGTGGTGGAGTCATCTTTGCTCTCCTGTGGCTGCTGCTGATGGGCACTTCTGGTAGCACCTGATGTCACTTCCTCCTCTTCTTCCTGCTCTTCATATCCTCCTCTCCTTGCATCGCTGATTAGGTAAGGATGCGATGTCTCCATTGTGGTACCAGGCACTTTGACTGGACTAACCCAGGGCCCTGAGTCTGAGTGGGATACCCCAGCAAATTCATATGCTGGGGGAGGAGGGTGGTCCGATCGCATGCCTCCTCTGGAACATGCAGCCCTCTGTGGCTCTTTCACCTGCTCTTCCTCTTCCTCATCATCATCTTCATCATCATCATCATCATCATCCTGGGAGAACGAGCGCTCCCCCAAAACCCTAAACTCAGGGTGTGCATGAGCTGAATGTGTGAGCCCTCTGAACTCTGTGTGCGAGTGGATATGTGTGTGTAGATCCACAGGCGAAGGGTGGGGGGCACGTGGCACGGGCCGATGCAGGGGTGAGCTGTCCTCTAAGAGTTCTGATGATTGGTCCACTCGGGTCCTGAAAGCCGTCATAGCCCAGAAAGTTCCAAGTCCATAGCGATCCTGTCTGAGTAACAGGCTTTCATAGGATGGAGGCCCATCAGGATGGCGGCCAGGGGGAGGTGGTGGCAAGTGTTCAGGGGAGGAGGTGTGGTCATGAGCTGGGGGTCTTGGAGGCGGTCTGCGAGGAGGGAGAGGCCTTGTGTTAATAGGTGGTGGAGCCAGAGTAGAACCACTAGGAAGACATTTGGGTCTTGTAGCGGTCTCTCCACAACTTGCTGTTTCCTGGTCTGCAGTGGTAGCACTGTCTCTAGATTGGCTAATAGGATGGAGCTGCACTGAACGAAGAGCAGATGGAGTTATCACCAATAGATTGGAGCTGGGAATTGTTAGAGCAGAGTTTGAGCTTGGAGGTGGGTTGGCATTTGATGCCTCAGGGGCCAACATCTTTGTTCCAGTGGCTAAAACATTTGCAACTCTGTGTTTGCTGTGGTGGAGCGTGTGCATGTGGTGTGTTCGGTGGGATAGCGTGTGTCTGACATAACCACCATGAAGAACATTGAGATCAAGTTGAGAAGGTGGAGGTGGGAAGTCTGGGTCTCTTTTATAGCCAGAGGAAATGGAAGCTCCATCTCTAGGGAAGTGCTGCAAGGAAGAGAGAGAAGACTTCCTCTCGGGCACTTTGGGCTTTCTCTTGCCAGTTGAGGGAGACAGTGGTCCTGGGAAGAACGCTGCCGAAGATGAGGGCAAGGTTGATGTTGGAGTCTCTGATTGGCTGGAATAGCCACTTGATGGGGAGGCCAGGCCAGCCAGCTTTTCAGGTGACCCAAGTTTGAAGTCTCCAGGTGGGAGAGGTGGACTAGTTGCCCTGGTCTCTGAAGCCTGGACAAGGACCTGGGTTTGTGTTTCTGAGGAGGAGGAAGAGCTGTCTGGTGACTTGATACACTCCATGACAGTAGTGCCTGTAGCTGTGCTTGAGTTGGACATGGACATGTACTCACCATTGTTGGACTTAAGCTCAGTGTTGTGAAGCCACAGGTCTGCATAGTCAGATTGCACAGCACCCTCATCCTTAAATGAGTGTGTATCTGCAGAGCTGAAGGACATGGGCTCTACTATGTCCACTGTTTCACCCAGTCCCCTTCCCCAAGTTCCCAAAGGCTCTGCCACTAGACAGGATGTCTGTAATGGTTCTGGAGCACCTCCAAGCTCTAGCTCCAGTTCCAGCTTCATATCTGTGGAAGACAAGGTAAGCTCTTGTTCACTAACCATCTTTGGTTTATCCTGATCTGCCTGTGTGTCTGTTCCAACATCAACTCCACTACAGGTGTTTTTCAGCGAGGAGGTCCGTTTGGGTGGTGGAGGTTTGACTTTTGGTTTCCTTAGCGGACGACAGGTCCTTCCCAGGGTCATAGTACCTGCTCTGAAGTCAGCTGAGGGCTGGGAGTAAACTCCATGTGATAGTGGTGCTGCCACAGTGTTGGATTGGCCATAGTCATGCCCTGGGTCTGCATAGTTATACATGTATCCTCTGTAACTCTGATTACACTCTCCAAAATGCAGAGAAGAGGAGTAGAAACCCTCTGTATCAGATGGGTAATAAGAGCTAGACTCTTTTTCAGTGTTGCTGGTCTTGTCACTGAAACACGGTTGGTCTTGTAGACCTTGTTTGGAGCTGTACTCCTGCACTAACCCATGGCTCTGGTTTAAATTTTGGGTTTGGTCAGGGTCTTGATCTGGATCAGTCTGGTCTTGATCTGGAGGGTATGTCCACTCCCCCTCACTGGCTGTACTGACCCCTGCATCGTCCAGCTGGTCTGTTGCTGAGGATGTGAACGAGCTTGACCTGTGGCCCTGGCCCTGAGGTCTAAGGTCCGAGTGGTATGAGGGATCCAGAGAGAATCCCTCATCAATGGCATTGGGCACAGTGTTGAGTGACAGCTCTGAGTCACAGTGGGATGAGCCTGTCAGTGGTGGAGAAGAAGGCGGGGGGATAGTTTCAGATGTCTGAGAGGGGCAGGTGGAGCTGGAACCACTCCAGTTCCCACTTGACGACTGGTGGTCCTCCTTATGGTCCACATGGCTGCCTAGGACTCCTGTTGTAGAAACAGAGTGAATAGGGCTGCTGAAAGTATCTGAACTCGATGAGATCTCACAGCTGCCCATATCAGCCTTGCGGGGCAAACGAGAACGGCCCCTCTCCATCCAGCTGTGCTCTGGGTTCCCTCCTCCTCCACCTCCTCTGTCTCTATCCCCAGATCGCTGCAACCTTTTTAGGCTTCCAAGTTGCAGTGGCTCAGGGGCTGCCTGGTCATCTGTGCTCTCCTCTTCATCCTTCATCATCATCATCTTCATTCTTGGACTAGGGCCAGGTGGAATAAAGTCCTCTGCTTCATATGGTGACAAATCCTCGTCTTCATCGTCATCATCATAATTGTCATCGTCATCCTCGTCACTGTCCATCAGACGTCCACCCTCTCGAGGAAGGCTGCGAGAACGCAAGCGTCCACCATGGCCTGCAGCACTGGTGTATGTGGAATCTGACTGGTCACCCAGGGAAGAAATGTTGCCTGTTGAATGGGAGAGAGAGGCAGGGATTCCCTGATGGCCACGTTGGGCTCTGATGCGCCTTCTGGAGGGAGCAGCTGTACCTGAAGAGGGAAAGACAGAAGAGAAAGAGGGCGGAATTTCTTAATGTCTTGAATGTTGTCCAAATGGACTATTCCAAGTTACCATAGGCCTACGTAATTTGAATTCTAGTTTGATGGATCTAGTTTGAAGATGAAAGTATACTGGTTTGATATTATTGGCAGCCTTAAGATGGTTGTCCAGTTCAAATGTAGCAATGGCTGCTATCTGAGCTGAGCTATCATCACAGTTATAACTCAAGGTCAAGCATTTTGTAATATAATTTATAGCAGGAATGATTTCAGCAAACCTCTCAACCTAGTCCGTAGCACAAATATGGAAACCAAAATAAAGATCTAAATATACTTGTCCATTCTCAGAAACTTACATGGTATAAGGAAATCATCTGTCTGGCAGCCAGAGTCGCGAGTGTGATGGAGGTGACCACTGATTAAGAGGTCTTCCTGACAGAGAGAGAGTTGGTGCGAGTTGGCATGGACAATCACAGTGCGCTCTCTTGCTACGGGTGATTCATCTGAGTCTGAAAGCAAAGAGACAAAGCATGTTGAGTGTTTGTCCTACAGGTAATGGTAACATTTTACAGGCTAGCTTTAGTGCTGAGACTCGGGACCTCCGTCATTCATGTTTAGATTGTAAACAAATCCCCAGCTATACCACTTTCTGAAAACCACATTATTTGGATGGATGCAAAATCAAAGGTAAGAACATCTAAAATGTCCAGGCATTATGAAACTGCATGCGTGCATAACTACAGATAATAGGTCAAAGCTAAACCATGTAGTAGCTCACAAGTAGCTAGTACAGTTTGGATAACCGTTTTAATGGACTGCCTAGTATTGTGTTTGCATGTGGTTGTTGCTGCTCATTTAGCTTGCTCTCATGAACTCATGGCTGTATTAGCAAGGTTACTTCATTCCCAGATCTCAGCAATTAAATTGGAAAAAAATATTAATAAAACCAATAGCAATTTGCCACACCTACAAGATTAAGACTCATACAGTATAATAACCTTACAATTTCCAGGTGTGCTCTATAACATACCCATGTCCTGTTGTACTCTTTTGGGTATTCCTGTGATAGTCTTCCTCCTCCTCAGCTTCCTTCTCCTCTGAAGAACCGACTGGGAATGGACTAGAGAGCAACGAGCACTTGCTTCCCTGTCAAACCCAACTCCTGTAATAATAACACAGAAGCCATAAGCCATATAAAAAATCTAAAATGTAATATATTCAATTAGATTCCTGGTCATGCAGGCAGTCTGGGTTTGATTCCTGATTGCCAAACAATAACAAAGTCCCTGTTTGATCCTCACTACTCTTTCTTGATTTTCCTATTTTTCTTCCTTGTCTTACCTGTGACGTTGATGGGGATGATGCAGGAGGAGATGGAGGGAGAATCGGCAGTTGACTTCTGATCTGATGGTGGGAGGTTTTGCTTGGACCAGTTTGTCTGTTTATCCTGTGTCGAAGGGGCATTGGGGGCTGAGGCCTTGGGTCTGTGGCCTACCAGGACCTCACCACCTTCACCTTCCCCTGTCGAAGTAGCCTAAAAGGAACAGACGGACAGCAGCAACATTATATACTTGGTAGGTACCGATAAAGTCTAAAAGTTTGATACATAAGTTACTTAGTTGGATAAACTAAAAATAATTGTTTACAGTGGTGATGCGTAGCATGAAATAGCCACTAGTTTACCATTCCTATAACAGTAGAAGATATCAAATGGCTGTGACGAGATGAACCTTTAACAGTGCTTGTTTTTCATCTTGTGACTTTCGATTACATTTTCCAGTCATATTTCGACATTGAAGTCGTTTTAAAAATAGTGTTAAAATCTCGTTCTTGTGAACCTAATATTGTGTACTGTCTCATCTCGTGAGCTGAGTGTCTCGTCACACCCCTACTAATGGCAAAAACGATACCAAATGTAGTGCAGAGTAAAGCTATCAAGAAATAACAAAATGTGATTAACGATAAACAGAAAGTTAAAACAACACAAATTCTTGATACCTTTCTATTCCATGGAATAAAGATGCAACCTTCAATAGGGGGAAGTGAGTAAAAGCACTCAAACTATGAACACAAAGTAAAGAAAAGACAAAAGGAAAACAAAAGAACAGATGACATGAGTAATCCAAAAGATTGAATCATTATAAATAATAAGATTTAAAGGAATGTCAAAAGATGAAGGATGAATGCGACAGACACTTTTTACAGTATCCTCTTGCTAACAGTCTTAAAATAATCTCCATGTTGTTAAAATCCTGTGTATCCTGCTTTTCAATAACGACATTAAGGAAAACCTGAAATAATTAAAAGGCAGTAGAAGTCTGGTGTAGTTGATTGATAAACATCTCTCTTACCTTTCTTTGGATCATCTGAATATCTGCTTCCCTCCCTGGCCTCTCCTGTCGCAGCAGGAACACACACACACACACACACACACACACACACACACACACATACACACACACACACACACACACACACACACACACACACACACACACACACACACACACACACACACACACACACACACACACACACACACACATACAAACAATTATTGCTGAGGGAAGGTCAAATCGGTGAATTCCTTCACTAATACAATTAGAGATTTTTTCTTACTGTGTCAGATAATTTCCTTACTTTTCTCTGTATGGTCTGGATCTCTGTTTCTCTCACTGTCCTCTCCTTAAGAGATTCAGACAGAAAGAAATTAAGGTTAGATTAGTGTGATAAAAAAGGTTCCAAACACAACATACCTAAAATGTATACCAACATATATATGGTATGATAAACTGCTACCAATACAAACACATAATAACAGAGAAAAACATTTTTATACTGGAAGCAAATTTAGTGCTGTGGTGCGATGTTACATGAAACCCCAGACACACAGCAGTGGCTGTACACAGGTACATACACACAAATCTTACAGCAGGGGCGTCTACATGTTAGACATTAACAGACATGAACACACAGACACATTTCTGATTTACCTTCCTGGGCTGATAGTCTAACTCGTGCTCCCTTTCTGCTCTCTCTTGCTGCATGGCAACATCAGAATGAGATATTGTGTCAGTTTATTGTAACATGTATTTAATAGTGTGTTAATAACCACAAATAATATAAGAAAAAGGGACATTTTCCACTTAATTTCCTCTTCACTATTCCATATCTCACTCAACATGTACAAGACAAACTGTCCAGTTGTTCAGTGGTTAACTTTGTTTACTTGTTTGAAAATGTCCTGAAACCTGCCAGTTTACACCAATGGGACGAAACGAGACGATGTATCATCTTCATAGGAATGACTCGCTGTACTTCTGTTCTAACTTTCGACTTCAGGCTTTTATGTAGCTGGATATATCATTTGTTGCCTCTAAATATGATTGTGGATAACGTTAGTAATAGTGTGATGCTTGCTACAGTTGCATTTCTAGTGATGAAACGACAAAAACGTTTTATTTCTCCGATTCACTGCTTTGTTCTTACGCCGCTCGCTCTCTTAAGTCCCTCTCTAGCTCGCTCGACCACATTAAAGTGCTCGCGGGCGCTCGTTGAAGCTTCAGCCAGCCTCTGTCCAAATCTCAACCAGTTGACAGTTTGTAACATAAAACTAAAATGTATTATGGATCATTTTATTTATATAGCTATGAAACAAGGATCATGCCATTTTGGCTATATGAGGGTGCTGAATGTCTGATTTTACATAGAACTACCAATAAGGTAATATACACCCTATTATATACTATTATGATGATATTAATATCAACATATCGCTGTATATAAAACGTTAAAAGAAAGAAGCTTTTAATAAATCTTTTTAAAGTGCGTGAATAAATCCAACGGCCCCTTTCACTTTCCATGATCCGTGACCGACGGTCCCCCCTTCACATTTTCAACGATAGGCAAGACATGACAATTCTGATTCGACTATGTACATTCTTAGTCAGTGAAACCCTAAACTGCTTGATAAAAAAAACATTATTGCATAATATAGTTCCTGCCATTTAAAGTAAACAATTTCTGGACAAGGGCGTAAATCCTAGGGAGGTCGGGGAGCTCAGGACCCCCCCCCCCCCCCCCCTTCTAAGGGTTGTCCCCCCCCCAGAAATATCATTAAAATAATGCTGTGTATTGTAAATAACATAATGATGTATACTTAAAATATCTGTGTAAGTAGTAAAACAATACAAACCCCAAAAAATGCTTTTTAAGTTTAGAAAAATTTTGAGTCCCCCCTCCCTTGCCTCACAGTGGTTTGGTCCACTGCCTGCTGTAGTTAGGATCTTCACTCGACTCACGGTCACATCGGGTAGTGACAGGAATGTAGTAAGTAGGTGGTTCAAGGCTATTTTCTTCACATTAAACATCGGATGAAGTTGTTCTTTTCTCAAGTAGAACTGATGCTGAGTAATTAATGAATTAGTTATGACAAACAGTTTGCTATGTTAGTGTAATGTAATGTTACCTAGCTTGTTGGATAGAAATGCACCCACAACTAACGTTACCACGGCGATAAGCCTAACGTTATGTGTGTGAACTGATATTAGGGTTAATATTGAAGATCTACAGTTGTGTTTTGCTCAATATGAAGTTAAGTGGCTGATCAGTTAAATATATATCCTCTGTCCCAGAAGGAACCTAATATTTATGTGGAGTACGCAAGATCATTTTAGAATTATAATATGACCGCGTGGTGAACCTATGAAACTAACTCATATTTAGACATCTGCTGTTAAAGATGTGTGTTGTTGTTGTTGCCCAGATAAAATGACAAGAGAAAAGAAAAACAGACATAAGATCCTTTTTCAGTAGGCCTACACCAAAACTCCAAGTAAGTACAATAAGTCCTCATATCAAGACGATTTGTAAGAATGGGTGCTTATGGAAATACTAACGTCACTATGTCACAGACAAAGGAGACAGAAAGAACTGAGGAACAGGGAGACCAGGGCCAGTCAGGTGGAGCGTCTCAGGTAAGTGTGTTGAGCTCAGTTCATATTTTTGGAGGTGTGTGGCTGTCAGGGTTAGCAGATGAGCTTTACCAGTAGCTCACTAATTTACATTATGATCAGCTAATTTAACAAGTGTACAAAAGCATTGTATTTCTTTTATATGGGGACACTTTTTGAAAATAAGTCATTATGTTTTAAGGTATTTTTGTGGCTTGATTGTAAACAACTTAAAAATAAATACATGGTTTTAAAGAAGAATATTTTGGTCAATTTAGTCAGCTTTTTCATTGAATCAAGATAAACACTGAAAGAAGGATAATGGTACAGTCTCCATTCTACACTAATGATAGTATTAAGGTTTTCCTCTGTGTACACATGTCCTCTACGAGTATAATTGTGGCTGTATTATTTGTGTCCCCTTCAAAAATTGCTCTTCAGAAATGTATTTATTTTATTGTCCCCCCCTACTGTTAGATCAGATTTACGCCCATGTTTCTGGATAACCTCCCCCCGATTGTTTGATTGTGAGATATGTGTCATCCTTACCGCTCGTGCCAGGCGACTCCTCTGTTGTCGGCGGATGCTGTGTGGTGAAGGGAAGGTGGGCATAGGGGGCGCCACTGAGATAGAGATGGTCACCCTGTTTCTCTCCCGACTCGTGGACCGGTGGTGCTGTTGTTCGTCTGTGAAACCCAAACACACAAACATGAAAACTCACAATCCGTGTAATTTGTACACAACCTAAGGCATCTGTGCGGACCGGATCAGCCTCTCTCACCTCTGTGCAGGGCTCTGAGACTGAGCTGAGCGCTTCTGTGCAGCTCCTCCAGGCATGGCGGTCGGGTACAAGGATGAAACACATTGTGTTGCTGGTGCCATGGAGCCTGATAGTGAAGCGACAGCTTGCTCTCTATATCCAGGTTTGACACCGCTGAGAGAGGAGACAGACAGAACATGTTAAAGGGAATTTCTATGATGACTCATATAAAAAAATAAATCGCAACTGGTCTGCTCATAAACAAAGTTGGTTCTGGTTTTTTTAGGCAGTGTTTCAATGTTGTGTGATTTTATCCAATCATAGAAACATTATAACATACGTATATCTCTTAACCTTATAGACCCGTGGCCATATGACCAACTAGCAGGCTTGAGGGGGAAAAGAAATGAGCTCTGGGCCTGAGCTGAACCCCTAATATTCCTGCTCTCTTTGCATCCTATAACTAGTCTGTTATCCTCAAGAACTCTACAAGTACGAAGCACACAGCAGACTACACTTGCAAACTACAAAAACTAAAAGGTTGTCTACAGCCCCACAAACCAACCTGTACTTCTTTGTTGGAACACTACCTGTTGCCAGGTAAGATACATTTTAAACACATGTATTTAGGAATGTGCCGAATACAATTACATTATCAAATAAACTATTAACGGTCTCAAAACTATATATTTTTTAGGACGCCTCCACATGACAGGGCCTCGAGTTTAGACAATTAAGCTATATGAGTTCTGAGATCATGTTGCTTTAATTTGTATGCCAACATCATGTCTGTTCCACCAGAATCTGTTAGAAAACAACAATACGGAAAACTGCAATAAGCTTTGATCCAGGCCAGATTTTACAATTTACTACCTACAGGCAGAGGCCTTACACTAAAGCCAGTAAACACATGCAAATACACAAAATAAAGGGAAATAAGGACAATGATATTATAAGTTGATACACAAAAAACTATTTAGAAAGTTTGATGACATACTGTATCACAATCATCCTCTTTCTATATTTTACATTCAAACATGAGACAAGGCCGAGACATGCCAGCAGATGGCAGCTAAACACCACGCACTGCAACTCTGCATACACCAGCACACCACTGTACATTTCTTACAGTCCTCCATGTTGATTGCCACAACAATTTAATATCAGAAAACACAACAAACCCTAGTATCATGAATGATGTACACCTGAGAATCTCTAACTTGCATTTCCAAAGATTAAAACGGTTGATTTACAGATGAGGAGAGAGAGAAGGACTGAGATAATCCATCGCTCTTATCTGCTCTCAGAGCACCTTTCGCTTTTATTATTAAATCTGTTTCCCCTCTTTTACCTCAGCATGCATAATGCAATTGTACCCTTGAAAGCCACACTGTACATCAGTAGCCAGGCAACCTTTTATTGCTCATCAAGGCTCACATAGCAATTAAATCAGCGAGCTCCAATCGGCAGCATCCAGCTGATTTAAACTACAGGGTTAAAGAAGCACAGGGTGCCAGCTTATTGACACTAGATAAAGAATTACACAGCGTTCTGTGATTGTCACATACAGATAAAGTTATTGTCTGTTTTTCTCACCACACCTTGTGTCTTTAATGATTATAAAATACAACTTCAAAAGACTGCATCTTTACAAACACACTTGGCTGATGCAATTGTATGAATTGTAGAGGAGGAAAAACAGTATCCGAAATCTAAAGACAAACTGAAATACATTTAAGATGGATTTCACCATTATGGCTAGGGTTGGGGGGGCTAAAAATCGTACGATTTTTTTTAAATAGATCATTTTTCTTAGAATCAATATATATATATATATTTTTATTTTTTTTAACAATGATTCACCTAAATATTTTATGCCAAAAGCAGAAAATACATGTTATTTACTTCTTTACAAATGAAATAAATGTTAGAAAACAATTAGTTTTTAGAAATATGTTTGTTTTTGTTAAAGAAGAAAAAGAAAATCACAATCCTCAATACTATTGAATCGCAATAATTCTAGAATCGCAATGCTAATCGAATTGGCACCCATGTAAAGTGAAGAAAACGAATCGGGACAGAAGCATATTGTCCCAACCCTAGTAATGGCATTTGTCAATTTGGGCATTATTTTTGCTTCGAAATTCTGGGAAGTTTAAGAAAATTCTGTGAGATCCTTGGTTGCATAGAGCTAGTCTGCTCATGGTTGTTCAATTAGTGGATTTGTTACTGTGGCTTTACTACCTGCCAGCCCACTTGTTTCCCTGATCTTTCTTCTTACCGTCCCTTTCTTCCCTTCCTCATTAATACTCTAATTTTCTTACTGTCTTGCTGCTGCTAAGTCCTCATCATTATAATTTTTGTGATTAAATGTTTATTTATGTAACTGCAGCCTGTGCGACTGTACGTAAAGGATCTACGGAGGGTCTCAGCGCCGAGCCGTGCACTACCAAGATTTTGTAACAATGCGGATGCGGTCTCACAGACCACGTTGCACTGACTGGCTACAGAAGAGAAGAAGTCCGTTCATGGAGCCGGTGCTCTGACCGCTTTGACCGCAATCAGTATGAACGACTAGGCGGTTTGCAGCGACCATGCACATGGTTCACACCTCCACGACCGTGCTGACCGGAAGACGCATGAAACACGTTTTAGGGCACGCACTATTAGCTTAGCTGTTGTACATTCCAAATTTGGTATTCTATTAAAGGCCAGAATCCAGTAAGACTGCAAAGAGAGACATTTGTAAAATTGTCCTTTTTGAAGCTGTAAAGCCTGCAAATAACCTACGTTGATTACAAGTAAGGGATGAGCTGTCATTTAGAAAACAGAGAGATAGATTTGGATCTGTCAGTCAAGTTTGATAGAGAATAATACATTTCCAAAAATAGCAATACAAGGGCAATCCAAAAACATATGTAAAATTGTATTAACAGAACAAAAAAGTAAAGTTATAATAAGTAACTAGACACATCTTATAATGTCCATGAGGCGTAGCATAGGCATATAAGAAATAAAGGATGATCAGTCATTGAAGACTGCCATGGCACATGTCCTGAGAGAGTCTTAATTGTAGATATAAGAAATGAGAGGACACAGGAATATCAAATTTAGACGTGATTTCCTGTAATGACAATAAACCGCAATCCCCAAAAATATCTTTCAGTGTGTAAATGCCCTGCCTGTACCAAGAAACATTCAAAAATGGCTACTTTAATGATTGAAAATAATAATTGTTCCAGATAAGTGTGGATGTATGGAATTTAAAGGGAGTCCTTAGATATATTTCAACAGCATTCCAGACTTTAAGGGAATTACAGACAATACTTCCAAATCTAAGTTGGAGGTCCTTATGCCCCCAAATGCCAGATCCTGGAGCCTGCATGTAGCTACACTGCAGGCTGAATGATGATGAAACCATATCCGAAAAGAGCTAAACTGAAAGGCCCAAAAATAAAGCTTCAAATTAGGTAGAGCCAAACCAGCATCTAATTTAGGCCATTGTAAAGTGGTCAAACTAATCCTCGCTCATTGTCCGGCCCAAACTAATTTAGATATTAAAGCATGAGCTCTCTTAAAATAATCCAGGAGTGGAGGAAGTGGTAACCTAAAAAACAAAAAGTTAAACTTGGGTAAAACATTCATCTTAACTGTAGATATTTCCCGTTGTAGGCTAACATGTGTAGAACTCCATTGCTCCACAAGTCAAATCAAATCTTATTAATGGTGCCTTCAACATTTGTTTTGTTTATTGTACATAGTAAGGGATATGTACAAACCTAAATAAGTGAATCCTCACCATTATCATCAAGTTGTAGTGCTAAAACTGCAGTATTCCAAATGTTCCCTGCTGCTTCATTCTGTCATCAAAAAAGATTATTTACTTAAAGATCCTCTCTAGACATGTTTAAGTTGTCTCCAAAAGAGTTGTGACGTCAAAAAATCATGATTTCAGATTTAAGGTGCGCACAAAGAAACTTTCCTCCTTCAGCAGATTAATGTGAAAACAGACTTCTCGTGTCAAACTATACATCATTTTGCACAGTGAGATAAAAAAAAAAAAACAACATCCAAGTGAAGTAGCAATATGCAAGGAAAATGTTTTTGAGTGGAGGTAAGACTAAGAGATATGGTAGAATACTTGCATAGCTAACAGAACATCAGCAAAGTTCCATAAGATGTAGCTTTACAGTCGGTTGCCAAGCTGCAGCATCAACTTCGCTAAACAAATGTTAAAAAAAAGAGAAATAAATTGTATTTAACATCTGACTGTTCCATACAGGGTGTATCAGTGTTTCCCGTCTTGACCACTCGGTCCAGTACCTTGCTAGCCTTTCCTCTGGCGGCAACTCACAAAGCTCTAAAAAGACTAAAACAAACAATGCAGTCCTCAATTCAAAGTTAATTATACAGAGAATCCACAAGGAAGACAAATCATATATCCAAAATATAATGATCAGTAGCATGCGACAAGATCTAAATGTTTGTATTCAGCATCTTCTAGAGTTTTACCTCTTTTTCCTACCTGCATTGTCCCGCCTCGCTCTTGCTGTCCTGCATCTTTTCCTTCTCGTCTGCATTCGATTGTAATGAAGCTTATGCTGGGAGTTACCCATCGCTACTGTCCAGGACAAGACATTACTGAGCACACGTACACACTCATCCAAAGGACACTGTCTGTCTCGCTCTCTTTCTGTCTTTTAACTATCATCACTCTCCTTCTTACTGTATCCCTCCATCTCTGCTTCCCCTCATCCTGAAATCTGCAGGTGCAGTGTCAGCAACTTGCAGTGTCATCATCAGGACTTGCATGCCAACAGCACCGAGAGAGGGGGAGGAGAGGAGGTACAGCAAAAAAAGAAGGTAGAAAACACTATGTAACAAAGAAATGCAGTGCAATACACAAAAGTAATGCAGCAGTTTATAGGGGCCAACACTCTAAAACCAGTGGTTCAAAGATTAAACAGAAGCAATGCAAATGTATGGTTACGTTCTGTATGAACTTTGATGCAATTTGTATTTTGTGCTAAGAAATGTTAGTTAAAGGATCAACTAAGAGAAAAGCACTATTAAGCTTCACACACTACACTAGGAATGATACAATTCTGTCTCCATCTTTAGCATAACAAAAAGATGTCAAAGAGGGTCAAACTAAATGTTGTGACACATAGTTGTACATAGATCAAGAGAGAGAAAAGAGAGATAGCAACAGAATTGTTGAATAATATGAATGAGAGATGGTGAGAAACAAAGGGATGGATGGATGAGGAAATTAAATTTATTAATATTTTAGTTTTATTATATATCAACAAGGTAGAATCTAATATGTTGTAGTGCCACCTGTGAATCACCATCAAAGTTTAAGTAAGTCAAAGTTGAACTAACCCTAACCCGCTTATACCATGGTCACTTGCCAACATTTTTTTTTTTAAATAATTAATTTATATTTTAATTCATACAATCAAAATCTAAAGTGTCTTCTGTTTCCCTGGTTACGCCTGAGGGTTTGACTAATACCTGGAACAATCCCATAAGGTTCTTATGCAATGCAACGTTTTTTACTGCTCCAGTAAAGTAGGACGTACCTTAGATACGACTTGCCAAGCTTAGCAACGGGAGATATTTATATAGTCTGCTCAGCTCATAGAACCCTTTAGCTCAGACAGCTATGAGCCAGAAAGCTAACGCTATGCTAGCAAGATTCAAAGTCCATAACATTGTGTACAGTTGGCAAACAGTAAATATAATTTAACAGTATGGTTAACGCCATGACATTGTCCCCAAAACAATATAAAGATTTCCCCGAACAATGATCTGCAATCTGTACTGTCGGACGCAGCCTGAAGTAGCGATCTGAACAGTGATCGGGATGTGACATAACGTTATTTGCTGTGAAACAAAGTCAGTTCAGAGGGGCAAGAAGCATTTCTTGCAGCTTGTGTGTTAGCGCCATCATGTGGTGTTCAGAGGACATGGCACTGAAGCACGACACGGTGTTGGAAATAAATCACGTTCTTTTTCTTTTAATGTAGCGCATTCTTTTAGAACGGGTAACAGTCAGTTTACCCAGAACTCCTTTAGTGGGAGTCCTATAACATTTTTTATGGACACCCTGCAGACAATCAGAATTGAGTATTCACCCAGACTATGGTATAAATACAGATACTCATGGTGAGGAATCTAAAGGCGCTATTGTGCTCCAACTGAAGTGTTGGTTGGTAAACAGTGTTTTAAACCCCCACCATCCACACTCTTCTGACTTTGGAATTAGCAATCCAACATCCATGCCCACTACACACTATGATCGACCAGGTGCGTGGACGTGAGAAAGTAGGCGGTGTTTGAACTTCTCTCTTAAGATCTCTTTACTTTTTTACACAATTATTTCATAAGAACAACTGTGTGCAACACTATGGGTGTCTTCCAGGAGAGACAATCTGAAATTGTACACATTTTTCCCATATTTGCTGCCAACAGAAGCTGATTCTCAGCCTACATCAGACTTCAGGTGTAAACCTGGTCCTCCAGTGCCAGAACACAACCTAATATGCTGACAGCTGCAATCAGACCGGCTATCTAAAGAACAGCAACTCCAAGGACCGTTGTGTTGAACTACTGCTTTTTTGCACTAAGAGGGGCTGGTGGATGCGCTATGGGCACCTGAAGTTCCTCCCTCCCCATTGCAGGTGTTCAATGCATGCCCAACTGGCAGAAGGAGTGGGCGGGCTTGGGGATGCCCCAAAATGGCTTCTATAGAAAAGAACATTGAGGCTGCTCTGCTCGCGCTTGACTTGAAGATAGAGGGATTGATTGACAGATGGAGTAATCAATAGACGGGGACAGATTTACCATATACTCCAGCCTTTATGAGCCGCCGAAATTCCGTTTGATGATAGTGGACAGGCGTTTATCTGTCCACTCAACCTGACCCTAGGAAATTCACTGATAACATATCATAGTATGGGAAAACATATAGCCAAATCTTATTTGCAACAAAGGGACTTCATATAAACTTACAAACTAGCAAGAAGTTATTAAGTATTTTTCTGCTGAAGCACTGCAAAATCAAGAAAGCTAGATTGGCCAAAATCTGTGAACTTTTGGCCAAAATTTGTGAACTTGTATGTGGTGTGGTGTAAGGAGAGCCAACTCAACTAACGCAAACGTTTTAAGCGTGTGATGTACAGTTGGTGAGTTATTGGCTAAAATGTAAAATGGCCCAACTCCAGCCTCATCTGGCTAATGGGTCTGATTTTTATTACCTGAGTGATGCATGAGTTTTATCTGCAATTCTTGGCTGATGTAGGCTTTTATGGTTTCTGAGATACACCAACATGTAGGGGAAGAAGAAGAGAAAAGGAGACAGAGAACAAGAGCTATTCTAAAATAGAATTATGGTACGAGGGTCAGTTTTGGAACACAGCAAGCCAGTAAGCCGCTCCAGCTCTTTTGTTATGCACAGAGGACACACTGTAGTATAAAATAACGGTGCCTATAATAACTATAAAAAAAAAAACATCACAACCAGGCACAGTCATCTATGACATTTGCAATGAGAACACTGACTCTCCACATGTCACTGCTTTAATATTACTCTTTCTCTTTCTGGCACAGCTATATGATTGTCTATCCCTCTCTCTCTGTGTCTCTCTCTCTCTGTCTCTCTTTTTCTGTGTCTCTCTCTCTCTGTATCTCTCTCTCTGTGTGTCTCTTTAACAACATATTGATCTGCCAGTGGAGCTGCTGTCCCTTCTCCTAGAAGAACTACCAGCTTCTTTTCTGATGTTAACATTGGGAAATTTCCTATTTTTGGGCTATTAGTCAAGAGAATTTTTCACAGTGGAAGAGAAAGTGTATCTCTGTTTCTATCTCCCCTGTTGAGCAGTGAGCACATATACGCTCCTCTCTGGGCAGCCATGTCTGTCTGAGTCTTCCTGTCTCTACGGCCAGTTGGTGGTCACTGAGTCTGTATTTAGTCAGGATCCGTCTCTGCTTTAGATCTCTGACAGTGTGCAGATACTCAGCCAATTTATAGTCTCTGTTAAGAGTCAAATAACAACTTAGTCTACTTTGTGCTTTTGTTTGACTTTTCCAATGTTCTAAATATTGATCTTTTGAATGATTCATTTCTGTTGTGTTGTTTTGAACCAGTGCTGATGGGAGCCTGGTTTGTTAGCTTCACCATCAGCTGACTGAGGGGACTATTTTCAGGATTCAGCTCTTGGGTTTTTAGTGAAGATAATGAAGTGTGTCTTTTTGGCTTAAATTAAGATGTGTCTCTCTCTGTATCCCTCTCTCTCTGTGTCTCTCTCTCAGTGTGTCTTTCTCTGGTCCAGATGTGAGTGAATGTAAGTCATTAGTGGAGAATGTATTAGGGTGTATCTAGGTCAGGCAGTACACTCCCTATGGCAGTAGCTGCAGAATCTTGTCATAGTAGACAGCTGTTATATAAGAAACACTAGCTGGTCAGTTCTGCAGAGGAAAATTTGTGCACTGTTAGTCTGCCTTTAACGGCTCAGCAGTCAAACCACGCACCACCTCATCTCATCAACACTACTAATATTAATTTTCTAGATTGATATAAGCAGTTCAATCTAGAAGAAACATTGTTCAAACTGTTGCAACTTTTGCAGGAACAGCACATTTCTCAGGAATAATAGTTTTACATTAACTTCCCACTGGCTGAGCATAGTGGAATACAACAAAATACATAATCAAAGCTCAAGATCCACTTGTACTTTAACCATTTAACTTACATTTTCCCGCGTAAGTAGATTTAAGGTTGTTAAAAGGATCTTATTCCATGCTGTCTAACAATGTCATGTTTATACTGCATCACCTTGTTAACTCTTCAATGAAGACTAAGAAAACCGGGAAATATTCTCAGTAGCTAGTCAATTTTTGCAGATTAATTTTCTATGCATACATTAAGCGATTCATTGACTAATCATTTTAACTTTAGATGTGTACACTGTGAAATTAAGTATTCAAACTATTAGTGAAATGTTAAATCTCAAGACTTTTTTTTATGAATGCACCGTTCCATCAATGAAAATATTCTAGAAGAAGAAAAAATTCAGCCTGCCATGGTATTGGGACTTTTCTTCATCACACATAATTTAAGTTGATAATTAAACAACCTCATGCCCACATCACTGTAGTGTGTACAGACAGTAATGTAAAGGTGATTTATTAGCTAAAATAGCATCTTTGAAAATGCATTGATTGTTGTGACTAAGTTTAGCACAGCATAACACAGACAGAATAACTGTTGTTCCTGGTAGATGACAGTGAGCTTATAACATTGCCACAGGGGTGCCATAACCAGAGTTCACATTCCTATCTTGATTAAAAGTAATTTCACAGTATAAACAATGATAACAGGAACTAAACAGGTAATGACAGGTTTTAAGGAATACACTGATGCTCCAGACAGTACCTTTGGATCGCACAGGGGCGCAGCCTAGACTCAGACAAGCCAAAGCCATGGTCAGCCGCTGTCTACTCTCTCTTCTTCTTTTCCTCCTGTTTGTCTTTCCCTGTTGCTCCTCCCTTTCTCCTGCAGACCCCTTGTCATCTGTCTCTCAATAACGCCCCCTTATTTACTCCTGCAGACCTTTCGAAACATTTCTGTGCATCTCCAACATCCAGACAAGCAACATCTGCAGACACAGACCCTCCCCCTACACCTCCTCACCCACATCCAACTGCTGTCCCTGCTTTCTCCTCCCTTCAGCTGACCCAACATGTCACTCAACACAATTTTTTCTCATTTTTCAATATGTCATGTGAATGTTTCACTTTGGCCAGGCCAAGAGCTACATCAATCAAGGTATGATGCACCTGTGCTTCATCACAAAGTCAAACACGTATCTGTCCTGTCTCTGTTGTGTCTATGTGTCACCCCCGTCCGCGGGTGTCAGATGGTAGAATCCTGCCATGGCGTGGCCTGTCCCTGACCGTAATCTCTTTATGATGCAGTAATATGTTAAGGGAGGGCGGGAGGGGTTCAGCCACAAAGTATTAATGTATTAATCCACCACATGCTGGGAATATGTATCACATGTTCAATCCTTCTATTGCTGCCACCAAAGAATGATGACTGTGTGTGACATATACTTAGACTGTGTACGAGTGTGAGAACACCTGACTTTATGTTGGTGTAAAAGCATTTTATTTTTTATTTTTACAGTCAAATAGTCAAACCTTCAAACAATGACGCAGAAATTGGACATTTCAGGCGATAATTTGAAAAGCTTGAAGCAAATTATTCTCCATCATGCAGTTTCCACATCAAGAAAATGTTGTCTACACTGTTTATGAGGTGTCAACATCCCCATGCAGTTGCAAAATATACAGCATCACACACACACACACACACACACACACACACACACACACACACACACACACACACACACACACACACACACACACACACACACACAGACACAGAGTGTACGAGCACCCTGCCCGGTAATCTGCTGTAATCTGGAGCTCTGGCAGTTCACTGATTTTGGAGTAGAGCTGGCGTAGCCGGCAATCTGCTCGAGGAGCTTTCAGCCTCCCGCTGTGGCCGGGTACGACTCAGACACATCGAAAATATCTGCACACACACACACACACGTAAACCCACCACGTGTCTGCATGCCTTTCACTGCAGTGTCAAACATCAGGACAAACGGAGAAGAATGTGTTGTGATTATTACATGTCAATGTACAGTATTGTGGCTTGCCTGAGTTATTTGCAGCAGTTTCTCTAAACCGGACTTCTGTGAGGCCTTTAATAGCTCGTCGTCCCTGGGGTCAGTCGTGGTATTGAGTGATATATGAAACATCAGGGCCGGATCCAATGGCGTAGGCAGAAATAGTATTTTGGGCGGGCCAGTACAAAAGTGATGGGGCCATTTTCAAAAAGACATAGAAGTAGCAAAAAGGACAAACTGAAATTTTTACCTTCCAACATACTGCATTACAACGGCAATAGCAGTACTGTCTACAACATGCTCAACCAACAAAGCTCAGTCTAAAACGTTTGTACACAACAATATAGACAAAAACCTGTTGATTTTAACCATAGACAATATACAGTCTATGATTTTAACCTATTCAGGCTAAAATATATTTGCAGAACCAGCAGCATTGCCTCTGCACCAAGGGCGTAAATCCCAAGTGGGTTGAGGGGGTCAGGACCCCCCCCCCCCTTCTAAGGGTTGTCCCCCCCTAGAAATATCATTAAAACAATGCTGTGTATTGTAAATAACATAATGATGTATACTTAAAATATCTGTGTAAGTAGTAAAACAATACAAACCCAAAAAATGCTTTTTAAGTTTAGAAACATTTTGAGTCCCCCCTCCCTTGCCTCACAGTGGTTTGGTCCACTGCATGCTGTACGTTAGGAAGATCTGCGCTCGACTCACAGTTACATCGGGTAGTGACAGGAATGTAGTAAGTAGGCGGTTCAAGGCTGTCTTATTCGCAATAAACATCGGATGAAGTTGTTCTTTTTTCAATTAGAAATTATGCTGAGTAAATAATTAATTAGTTATGACAAAAAGTTTGCTATGTTAGTGTAATATAATGTAACGTTAGCTAGCTTGTTTAATAGCTTGTTGGCTAGAAATGCACCCACTACAACTAACGTTACCACGGCGATAAGCCTAACGTTATGTGTGTGAACTGACATTAGGGTTAATGTTGAAGATCTACAGTTGTGTTTGAAGTGGCTGATCAGTGGGTTTGCTGCAGTTAAATATATATCCTCTGTCCCAGACGAAACCTAATATTTATGCGGAGGACGCAAGATCATTTTATAACTATAATATGACTGCGTGGTGAACCTATGAACCTAATTCATATTTGATGAGCTTAACTAGTGGCTCACTAATTTACATTATGATCAGCTAATTCAACAAGTGTACAAAAGTACAAAGTGTATTTCTTTTATATGGGGACACTTTTTCAAAATAAGTCATTATGTTTTAAGGTATTTTTGTGGCTTGTGTACACATGTCTACGAGTATAATTGTGGCTATATTATTTGTGTCCCCTTCAAAAATTGTTTATTGTCCCCCCCTACTGTTAGATCAGATTTACGCCCATGCTCTGCACTTATAAAATTAATCATTTTATTGCACAAAGTGGCAACTAAACATGAACCCAAACAGCAGAGAAGGCGTTTACATACTGCATGACAAAGAATAGCCTACATCAGACAGAAATCACACATGTAACATATCCTTTGTGCATTCATAACAGCATTGTTGCTTCAGGACTATGGTCAGATCATGAGCAGCAAATGCGCTACCAGCAGTAGTACCAGCAAATCAAAGAATGAAAACTTCCAGCAAAACATTGTTTGAATTATGAAAGATATAATGAAACGTGGCCAGCAAAGCGCCAAATCTTAGCCAGTGTATTGAGTCCACGGCAGTGACAGGATCAAAGAAAACTAAAAACTATGTCACTCACAGATAAGTTGTCTTCTTATTTAATGTGGGCAATAAAACACAAACGCATTTCGGCTAGAAGCCATCATCAGTGTTAACGATTTCTTACTAAATAGGAAGGTGACTAGGTTAGTTCAATAATAACGCAAGAAGCATGAAACACCTTTTACTTAATGTTACCTCTGTGAGGGCCAGCACTCAACACACACTCCTCTGTGGGCTGTCAGCTCCGCTGGGGAAATGGCTGCACATGCTGCAGAAAAGCTTGTCCTTATTTACACTGTATTCCATCCAAGAAAACTGTCCATACCACTTTAAAGTGAAGCCATTGTTGTAGCAGTAACTTTTAACAGTACATTGCTTAACACATCCACAGTACATTGTCCAAAAAGCCAGCTAGCTAACGTTAGCTGCTGAAGGCAGCCCAGAGAGTCTGCCTGTTGTTACCATAGCAACCAACTACGTTCCATTCTTTGGTTTAAACAGTTTTGTTTTAATCAGAAGAGAAGACACATTAAACACACATAACTAGTTATGTTACTATTTCTTCTTTTTTTTTTTTTTTTTCATGCATTTCAATATTTTTCATAACAAAACGTATTTTGATCAAACTTGGCTGGACGGGCCAGTGAGTAAAGTGGGCAGGCCAGTGCCGCCCTGGCCCATTACTGACTACGCCCCTGGCCGGATCACAGACCTTTCAACCGCATATGAGCTGCATCGTAGCCTCTTGGAGAATGGCTTGTGCTGTCTGGGGAGCTTCACTCAATCAGTATCATCTTTAAACACACTTAAAACACACTTTTTTGTTTTTATGAAGGACTCACGCTCAATTCTTTTTTAGATTTGTATAAAATACCTCTATTCCTGCCCCCTCTGTTTTTCTCTATATTTGTCTCTAGATTTGTGTCCCCCTTTCACACTAAATGAATAAATCATACTACCCCCATTCCCTTCTCCCATCCCTCTTTTCCCAGCGGCACACCTGCTCTATTGTTCAGCCTCCCTCCTCAATCCCTCTATTCTGTCCCTCTGACTGGCACAACATTCATGTTAATAACGTGTGTGTGTGTGTGTGTGTGTGTGTGTGTGTGTTTGTTTGTTTGCAAGTTTTTATAATGTTTTAAAGGATTTCTGTAACGGCTAGCAGAGGTGAGTCACAACGTCTGATAATAAACCCAAAAGTCTTTCTTATAGCACCCACCATGTCACAGTGACCTCGCCGAGCTAGAGAGAGAGAATATATATTGCTCCTGTGCTGCCCCTCAGTGGCGCAGCATGAGCAGTACACAACGTCAGAGAGACAATGTTGAATGTGTGTGTGTACTGAAAGTGCTTGGTGGATTTGTGAGTGCTGCCATATGTTTATCACATTGTGTCTATATATTAAGACTGAAAGAAGGGATGATGGTGCATACTGTTGTAAACATCTTAATGGAGAAAATAAGGTAATTACTCTGTGGAATGTAGTGGCTGGAAATACTGCACTGCCATCATAATAGAACACTCATCCATTCTCTATTTTCTGTTAAAGAAATAGTTTCACATTTTCGTTTTTCTTTCTTTCTTTACTTAGGCTAGTTAGAGAGATAATACAATCAATATCACTCTCATGTCTCTTGTGACATGTACTAACATATTTTTAAAGCTCACTAATCAATACGTTGTATCTCATTGTTTAAATAGTGTCGTATAAAGATCTTGGTAGCAAGAATTTTCAAATAGTTTTTATTTTACTTCTGAATTTTTTTCTTTTTTTTCATGTAAGTTTTGTTTTAGTTAGTTTTCAGAGTGTGAATTCAGTTTTAGTTTCAGATTTTCAGAAAGATTTAGTTTTATTTTTCATATATTATGTTTTAGTTTTACATTAGTTTTAGTTTGTTTTGTACAGGCCAGTTATGATGACTCAGAAGAATGTAGCTACATGTACATACAAAATATATGGTTGGAGAATGGCCTACATGTTTAATGTTTAATCTTCGGTATATTGTCACAAGATTTGACATTCATGTTGTCTTCTTTTTTCAGTAGTAAAATATTAATTAATTATTATTAATAAAAAACAAACTGAAATGAATTTATTTGAATTACATTACGTTACGTTTTATTTTATTTTTATTAGTTTTTTAACCAGGCAATATAGTTTTAGTTTTTTCTTTATTTTCAGTTTACTACAAAATATATTTTACTCCTTATTTTTGTTTTAGTTTCAGTTATAGTCTGCTATAATAAACCTGCTTGGAGCTCGATTTCTTAACTGGCCAGAGCCAATTGGCTGCTGGCTGTAGCTTCAAATTTAAGAGTGGTATTGATTTTTACATAACTCCCTGCAATATAGTGAATACGCCCAAAATGTCTTGATGTAACTATATAAGATGAAAATAATGAAAATGCATTAATGAAAATTGCAAAGGGTACAATTAAATATTAAGTGTAACTGGTTATCAATGTTTTATAATTTCATGTTGTTGTAGGGCCTCCTCTCCTTGCTCAAACGTTTGTGATGCTTCTCTATTTTCTCATCAATATTGCAGCATTGTTCCTAAAGAGGCAGTAATCAGCAAAGGAAATATGGAGAGAATAATAGAGTAGCGTGAAAAAAAGAGCTATTTTAATTGGTCAATAGTAATTCCTTTATCTTTTTTCTGAACATTGTATTAGTTTGGAAACATGCAGACAAATACAATGTTCAGACGGGGTCAGCCCTATGTTCCCTCATTTACATGAAATGTTCCCCCCATCAAAATTAAGGCCCTATGTTCCCTCAAGGGTTTCCCCCAAATTAGGCCCTGTGTCCTGTGTTCCCTCAGCCCTATAGAGAGGCAAAGTCCCTGCCCTTCCGGTAGACCGCCATGGGACCTTAACTCAGAAAAAATATGAATGGTAGTGAATGGGGAAAGACAAATTATTTTTGGATCCCATTTGTGTCATGGTTGTATATGTTCTGGTTCCTGTTTTATTTTGAAATCTGTCTTTTTTGTCTTGTCTTGTCTAGATTACTTCCTGTCTTTAGTTTCCCGCTCTTGTGATTGCCTGATGTTTTCCACCTGTTTCCCAGCCCTTGTGTCACCTGCCTCTCGTTACCTCATTACCCTCTGTATTTAGTCTGTGTTTCCCCCCCCCCCCCTTGTCCTGTGTCAGATCATTGTTAATGTTACGTGTGTTTGTTCTGTGGCTTCTCCGTGTCAGCTATACTCTGGACTACCTTGATTATTTTGTGTTTGGTTCCATTAAGTTCTTAACTTCAACTTCTCCTGCCTGCCTTCTTGCTCTCTGCATTTGGGTCCTCAACTTCCCTGCACACCTAACAATTTGAATTGAGCCATGGATTACACATTATGTTCATCAGTTTAATAATTTCGCAAGTCAAGAAAGTCTCAGTTTATTGTTAAACTGTTGAAGTAGAAGACTGTGAAAATACGTAATTAAAAAGACTACACACTTCAAAGTCGCATGGATGACGTCTCGCTGAAGCTACGATGTCTCTGTGTATCGTACCGGGGATGTAACGTTACTCAAATGAGCAGTGGATCTTGCTTGTTCATTTGCTTATCTGCTGAAAACGTTTCACTGGATAAAACATCAGGTAAGATAACGTTACATGTGTTGTGGAACAGAGCTAAGCTAGCTAGCTAGCGAGCAAGTTGAGCATCAAGCTAGGTGACGTAAATAGTGTGAGACGAGAGATGTAGTTCACTGAGCGGTTTAACACAAAACTAAGTGGTCATATGACAAACCCACGGCTAACTGAGACTTTCTTCGGTTGAAAAATTATTTTAAATTGACGAACATCATATTTGTAATTCATGGCTCAATTCAAATGGGATAAAAAAAAACAATTTGCCTCTCCCCGTTCATATAGTTTTTCGAAAGATACTGTAGGTTCCATGGACCGGAAGTAGAAGGGCATGACTTCAGCTCTCTGTGGTCCCTCATTTCTATGAAATGTTCCCTCCATCCAAATTAAAGTGTAACTCTCGCCAAAATGCAACCTAGGGTCTTTTTGTGAATGTACCAGAGTCAAACTTTTGTTTAAAAGCATAATTAGGACCGAAGCACCACTTTTAAGATCACCTTATTTTCGTTTTCGGTCACATTTTTAAAACCCTCAGAAGGCTCAACACAACATGAACCTTTTGCTCCAAGTATCACCAAAGGCTCTACACATGAACTCGAGCATTGAGAACATTGTGTACACAGTTTACTAAAGGTTTTGAACAACTTACTTTAGCAGTTTTTTTCTGCTCTCTGACATTTTGCCAGTCAAAGTGTCTGTGTACACAAACAATGTTCTCAACGCTCAAGTTCATGTATAGAGCCTTTGGTGATACTTAGAGCAAAGTTTCATGTTGTGTCGAGCCTTCTTTAGTGTTTCTCCCATTCAAAAGGCCATTTGACCGAAAACAAATACGGTCAATCTTAAAAGTGGCGTTTCCGTCCTAATTATGCTTTTAAACAAAAGTTTGACTCTGGTACATTAACAAAAAGACCCTAGGTTGCATTTAGGCGAGAGTTACGCTGGCCCTATGTTCCCTCAAGGGTTTCCCCCAAATTAGGTCCTGTGTTCCCTCATTTCTATTAAATTCCCTCAGCCCACACAGGGTCCCCATGAATTTACACGCACGCACGCACGCACGCACGCACGCACGCACGTTGTCAAACAGTGCCTGAGGTACCAGAGGGGTTGCATGGGGTCTTTGGGTTTGGATTAACTGTTATGCCTGGTAAGTGGCACACTGTACATTTGTCTGCTTGCATAAGTTACTTAACATGGATTTTAGTGAATAACCCTGATCACTAGAATGGAACAAACAAATCCTCTGGTTCCCTGTGTTTCTAGTTTTCCTAACAACTGCTTCAGATCACAAATCAAATACATGTTGTCCTCTGATTGCTCTGACATTTGGGCTGATGCTATGTAGTAGCTGGTTTTATTAACGCTGTCCTCTGTGGGTTTGGGACTCCTAGCTCAAAGTGTTAAACCTGCTGTCTTAATCTTCTGTTTCTTTTTCAAGTTTGATATGGGACACTACTCTAAATCAGATTATTTTTCTTAAAACATAATGGCGCAATACCTGTGTTACAGCCTTCATGGAGCAGAGTGGGGAACAGATCAACCTTGCAATCTTTCCTTTTTTATTTGAGGCGGTCAAGAAGCAAAAAACTATTGAATAATTGTAAGTAAATCTGACAAGTGAGGCGTAGTAATAAGTTTGCATGGTAGCAATACGTTTTTTTTTTTTTTTTTTTTCCTGTCTAACATTGTCAAGTAGAATTATCTTCATCCCAGATAACAGACTTTGACCTGCAGAGCTTCGGTTAAAGGATTAGTCAGGTGATATTCTACATGTTTCCTATTTTGTCATTAAAACCACGAAAAGACCAAAACCAACAATGAATTGATCCTACTAACAAGTATTGTATTTGTAGCCAACGCCTGATAGTTTATCCATGTGCTGTAGAGCTCCATTGTTGTCCAAATGAATAACCCTGAGCAGTGAATCATAGTAGACAACTACTGACGCCACATTTGGGACGCCTCATGACGTCCCGACAAAAAGACTAGTGAGTGAGAAGTTTTTGCAGGTTATGAAAGATCGTAAGCTACGAATTGGTCTGTCAGGTCTCTCGGGCCAAGTCAAAGCAAGAATGTATGACACTATAATCACCTAATCTGACCCAGTGACCATTTGAACAGACTAAAATACTGTGTAGCCCAGACTCATGGCAGTTCGTGAAATGGTCACGTTATTGAATCTATTGATTTGTGTACTGAACACGTTAATGTCGTTATTTTTGTTTGGTCGGGTTGGTGGATGGGTCAAACAACACAGGACTTTTCACCCAGGAGACCGGGGATCGTGTAGCAGTTCCTTTCCGCGTTATTCTCTTCCTAACCACAACCAAGGGGGTAAGCTTCTCCTCGGACCGCTAATCTCTTATGGCGCCATTTTAATGGTACAAACCAATCACCCGTTTTTGTAAAAATAGGCTAACAATTGTGTCATGTTACCGTCTGGCTCAAGGCCGGCAACAAAAGGGAGGTCACACACAGATAAATCAGTCAAAATGTAGTTTAACTAAATAGACTATTAACACAAATTAACTCAACATAAATACAATAGTTGGGTGTGTAAAATGTAGAAGACATCAGTCGTGTTTGCCATGTGTGGATGAGTGAATGAATGGTGTGATGTGTGTTGTAAAGTGCAACAAACCAAACAAAGGACAAAATGGTGGATGTATTCAGTAGGACCAGCTGAGAGAGAGTGAGACTCCTAGGAGGGCCGTCTTTTATGCCTTCTGTAAGCCACGCCCAGATGGCCAGGTACAGACGACCCTCCCAGCTCCACCTGCCTGCCCACTCCCAGTACCTGCAGACAAAGGAGCAGAACATGACAGGCAGGCAGTTTGGGAAGGGTCGTCACAGTCATAACCACACGACTGTCACACAGTAGAGGAATTACCGTATAGTACTGGAGAAGCTTGCAGGCAGTTTCGACTTACATTAGCTGTTTAATTACTAATGTTAACTAGCATTTTAGTTAGCAATAATTAGCACGTGTCCATGTTATCTCCTTACATATAGCTACGCTCTCCGTCTCTGCAAGATTGGGAATGATTGAGATTCCTCTTGGCACAGCTACCAGAAGACTTACAACTTTCAGACACGTTGCTCACGTCACATTTACGTCGTCTCTCTCAGTTGGAGGCTGCACAGTAACGCTCAGCGCTCACCAAAAAACTGCTTCTTAGGGCCTTCACTGGTCTCTGTCCAGAGCAACGGGATCTGTTGGTCCATTCTTATATACAGTCTATGACCACAACCGTCCCGTTGTTGTCGGCGTGTCCTGCGTGTTGCAGTTCCTTTCCCCGTTCTTCTTTTCCTAACCACAACCGTCCCGTTGTTGTGGCCGGTGTGTGGCGTTTCATGTCCCTGCTGTTGCGTGCCACAGAGGCCGCGGATCGTTTCCCTGCGCCCGGGGATCATGTCCCGTGTGTGGCGGTCCGTCCAGTTTCATTTCCCCGTTGTTGCGTCCCCCAGAGCAGCCCAGTGTCATGGAAGTTCGTGAAATGGTCACGTTCGAAAATCGTGACCTGTACACAAAATAAACGAGAAAATCGTGACCTGTACACAAATCAATAAATCAAAATAACATGACCATTTCTCGAACTGGTGTGAAACCGGGTTGTCTGAACCTGGCATGACACATTGTTGGTTTTGGTCTTTGCTTTCAATAAGAAAAATACATGACATTGCCAGTGTTATCCTTAAAGCCCACAAACAGCATATTTCTCAACTAACTATAGCGTAACTTAACTTGAAGTAGTCATTAAGAGTTTACTTTACAGCACTACAGAAGGCATCTTGTTTTCATCTCACAACATAACCTCTGACATCATCTCTGTTTAGACCAGCGGCAGGAGGGCAGGGATAAACGCCACTATTATGCCAACAATGATGGAAGTGTGTGTGTGTGTGTGTGTGTGTGTGTGTGTGTGTGTGTGTGTGTGTGTGTGTGTGTGTGTGTGTGTGTGTGTGTGTGTGTGTGTGTGTGTGTGTGTGTAAATGCTTCATGCATGTTGGTGGAATGGCACGAGACAAGCCATCGCCCATGTTATTTTTAACTGTGTGTCTCCATGGAAACCGGCACATGCAGGGAGCAGGCTATCTCCTGCTGTGCGTGTGAAGACTCCTACCGCTGGTCATAGTGTGAATGTGGGTGTACAGGTACATGCACATCTGTTTGTGAGACTACTATGATTTATTTAATCCAGCCTTTCAAATTAAAAGTGTGTGGACATGTCACATCTGAGAGAGATATATACAGTGGATAGATAGATAGATAGATAGATAGATAGATAGATGTAAGGGCTTCTGAGGAAACACCAACATGCTGTACCTGACAACAGAAGGCGGTCTGCCACTGCTACCGCAACTTAAAATTACCCATTCTGGGCTGTTAGTTCACTAAAAACATCACCTAACAAATCTGACCTGCCTCCTAGAAGCATGTGATCTGTGACTTCGCTATCATTTTGCTGCGGTGGTGACACAATGTGATTTGTAGTGAATGGTAGATCATTCTCAATCCAGTAATAAAAAAAAATCAACTGGATGCAGTTATTTTGGCCCTTCGTGCCTGGCATCATCAATACTGAGTGTTAAGTGTCTAAGAGTGACTAAGACACACTGACTGTTATCAGGTTGTGGGGGAGGTTTATGTTGGGTAAGGACATTATTCTATAGCTTTAGAAACCATCCAACAGTTATCAACTGAGTGAACAAAGTCGTTACTATGGAAACAACTAAAAGATTAAAGCTGTGAGAGCGAGAGCCATGCCAGAGTGATTCCCATAATGCCTTTTGCCTGGGGATGAGAGAGAGAGAGAGAGAGAGAGAGAGAGAGAGAAGAGAGAGAGAGAGAGAGAGAGAGAGAGGAGAGAGAGAGAGAGAGAGAGAGAGAGAGAGAGAGAGAGAGAGAGAGAGAGAGAGAGAGAGAGAGAGAGAGAGAGAGGAGAGAGAGAGAGAGAGAGAGAGAGAGAGAGAGAGAGAGAGAGAGAGAGTCCCCACTCTATTGTGACAGCTCACATGACCAAAGTCAGCATCTTCACACAAATCTAGCATGTGCACACAGAAACTTGTTTTTGTCACTTAGGGGATCCCTGGAATCTTCATGCACATCCTTAGCCTAACATGAACCAAAACCTAATCTTAACCAAACAGCCATGCTAGCAAGCTTACAAAGACAATGCTAACATGCTGATGTTTAGCAGGTATAATGGTTACCATGTTCACAGTCTTAGTTTAGCGTGTTAGCACGCTAACATTTGCTATTCAGCAATAAACACAAAGTACAGCTGAGGCTGATAGGACTATCATTATTTTTGCAGTGTTTGGTCATGAAGTAAAGATGTGAACAAATTAAAAAAATGGAGCTGATGATAGCACTAGATAAAAAGTGAAGGGTTCACCAAAGTAAAATTCATCCTCCAGGAGAGCATTGATGTGTGCACCAAATGTCATGGCATCCTTATAACAGTTTCACAACATTTAACTCAAAACCCCAAATTTGAACCTCAATGTAGCGCTAGTGGAAAAGTCAAAGGATTACCAAAGTCATCCTCTAGGGAGCATAAATGTCTGTACAAAATGCCATGGCATTCCTTCAAATAGTTGTTGAGATATTTCAGTCTGGACCAAAGTGGTAGACCAACAGACAACCGACAGACAGACCAACTGACTGACATTGCCATCCCTAGATCCAAAAACAAGTCTTAACCCCCTTCTTGTCCCCAAACGGGTGGCGACAAAACATACGTGACTGTGTAAAACCTATTTTTGACACACACACACACACACACACACACACACACACACACACACTCTCAGCATCACTGTCTCTAATTGGATCCTTTACTTCACTCTCACACTCTCCGTCTCTTTTCGCTCTCCATCCAATCATCTATTTGCATCTCTTTTTTTTTGGGATTTAATGTATGTGCCTCTTTCCTGTCCTCTCTTTCTCTCTCCCCCCCTCCCCCTCCTCCTGGGTGATGCCAGTGCTGTTGTCAGGCTGAAGCTGAAAGCAGCCAATCGTGTGGCTCTGTGCTGAGGAGCTCTGGGGTGATGTTAGGCAGTTTCATGCTTATACGATGAGCTTTGCCAAATGTAGGTCATGCTTCTCTCTCTCACTTTTACAGACCTACATATAAACCTCTTCACCCCCTCACACACACACACACACACACACACACACACAACAGATCGCATCATCACATAGATACACACACCCATAGCCACAGACACACAAAAGTGTATTATTACAATCACACAGAATTCATCCATCCACACACACTCGATCTCACACAGGGCGGGGTGACACTCTGCTCTGCTCGGTGGTAACACCCTTAGCTGTTTGGTAACAACTGGTGGAACTGTTCCCAACAGGACTGACGGCTCATAAAATATTGTGATTCTTCCTCTGCAGCCAATATTACTATTCATGATTAAAACATATATATGTAACAGAACAAAAAAACAACTACTCTCTGCTTCTGAACTCTCGTTGAACTGCTTCTGTCTGTGCTGCAGTATAGCACAAGCAGGATTATGATGTAAACAGCAGCCATAAGAGCCCGCAGAAGATTACACATAGATGATAAATCAGAGACCTGAATTGAGCAGTCTGACTGGATTTGGAAAATAATGCAATGTACGTACGTTACTTTCAAGAAATGGATGTATTTTTATTAAATACTGGTACATGGATGAGCAGGGCCGTAGCCAGGATAACTGAGGTCATGAGTCTAAATTTCCACAGCACAACCCCACCCACCTGATACATTTTTGACTCTCTAACAACCAAACTCTAATATTTTTGAGTATTTAAAAGAATTGTACAAATTGATATTTTATCTATGCGTGTAACTGTTATATCCCTTTATTATAGTCATTCTAAATATGTACAATATATATAAAATATGAAAATCCAACATTTGTGAAATATAAGCTTTATGTCATTATCAACTTTCCTGAATTATTACTGACAATGTCCTCAATGGAACATGCCCTGCTGATAAGGTGAATGCAGCTGAGCTTTTCCCCCCTTATGGAGCTCATGATGTTCACGAGGTAACAATAGTTGTGAAAGTATTTTTTCTCACTATAAAAACACATTATACACTATACTTACCCCCCAAATAATATATATATATATATATATATATATATATATATATATATATATATATATATATTCTTTTTTTTTTTTAATAAAGTGTATCCAAAAGTATGGCCACATACGTTTGTGTACTTTGAGTCTGGGGCTGTTTTTAATGGTTAGGGCTAGGCTCCTAATGCTACTGCATACAATGATATTTGATATGCTTCACAGTTTTAGCAGTATCTAAGAAGTTTAAAACAACCTAAAAAGTTTAACCATACTACATCCCGATCGCCGAGTGCTTGAGAAACTCTTAAGACCCTCATATGTCATGTCATACACCCTCTTTCTTTCTTTCTGTGTTTCCTTCCTTGTACTCTTCCTTCTTATCTTGATGTGATGAATGTCACAAAACCCTACATTAACTGCATAAACTGTTGCTTCAAGGAAAATACTTTCTAAAACTGCCATTAATATTAGTATTTTGCACTGCAGTTCTGTATGGATCCAAAATAGATACAGCATTTATTTTTATGTTGTTAAATTCATCAACAGGTTTTATAAAGTTCCACATGAATGTTAGCTGCTGTTAGCAGCAGAGGTGACATAATCTTTAAACTCTTATTTGACTTCTCTTCACAGTGCTCTTTATGGTCCTTATTATCTGATAAAGTTATGGACACAGTTAAAATATACTTCAAAAGTAAAAGTGCTGATATATTCTATTAGTGTCCACTGCTAACTATAGTAGCTACACTGCTAACTATAATAGCTACATGCTAACGGCTGTAAACAATGTCATCTTGGCTGCCAAATTGTTAAATTCTCTCTGGGTCACATTACTGCTGATGACATGTCCGATAGAGAGTCGAAGTCACGCCCCTTCCGGTGGACCTCATGGGACCTTAACTCGGAAAAGATAAGAACGGTAGTGAACAGGGAAAGGCAAATTATTTTTGTATCCCGTTTGAATTGAGCCATGGATTACAAATATGATGTTCGTCAATTTAAAAGATAATTTTTAATTAGTACCACTTTAGTTTTGTGTGAAACCGCTCAGTGAACTACATTTCTCGTCTCACACAATTTACTAGCTTGATGCTCAACTTGCTCGCTAGCTAGTTAGCTTAGCTCTGTTCCACAACACATGTAACATTATCTTACCTGATGTGTTTTATCCAGTGAAGTGTTTTCAGCAGATAAGCAAAAGAACAAGCAAGCTCCTCTGCTCATTTGAGTAACGTTACATCCCCGGTACGATACACAGACATCGTAGCTTCAGCAAGACGTCATCCATGCGACTTTGAAGTGTGTAGTCTTTCTAATTACGTATTTTCAAAGTCTTATACTTCAACAGTTTAACAATAAACTGAGACTTTCTTGACTTGCAAAATTATCTATTAAACTGATGAATATCATATTTGTAATCCATGGCTCAATTCAAACGGGATCAAAAAATTATTATTATCTCTCCATTGACTCTCGTTCATATTTTTTCGAAAGAAAGGTCCCATTGGCCGGAATTAGAAGGGCGTGACTTCGGCTGTAAATGAGCCTTTTCTACATTGTCGTGTTTCTTTAGAAATAAACAATGGACAAATGAAGTCTTTAACCGCTTCAGATGTAAAGTTATTCTCTGTCAAAGTGACGTCAAAATAAATGGCAGTCAATGGAATGCTAACTGCGGGTGAGTGCTTGTTAGCATCAAAATGGCGCCATAGGATCTACGGGTTGTTGAAGGCGCTTACCCCCTTGGGTGGCTGCAGAGCACAGATTCCAGGAAACACTCTGGCCAATCAGAGCGGACTGGGCTTTGTTGAGAGGGGGGCTTAAAGAGACAGAGCATCTCATACAGAGGGTGAATACAGGTGCAGAAGCCATGGGCAGTATGAGAAAAATAAAATGTTTTTTTTATTTTGTATTATTTTTTTTATCATTAAAGCATGTAAACATGTTGTAGTACAAACACAAAATACAAGTATTATCGTGAAAATACTATATAATAGTTGCCCCTACTAACTAATAACCCTTTAACTTCTTTGGGCCTTTAACAGTTATTTAAATTAAACCATCTGAGAAGTTTAGAAGGGAAATGTCTCTTTGGTGGAACTGCAAACAACTCACAGATATCTGAACTGTGAAAGGAAGCTCCAACTAGACACTGAATTTTTGAGAGGGGTCACAAGTCAGAAAGACTGGGAACCAGTGGTTTAATCTTTAACGATGTGTTTTATTTTTATAAGATCATATTTTTTTTAAATGTAACATTTTGATCTGAATAGTAACTATAGCTGTCAAATAAATGTAGTGGAGTTAAATAAGTACAATAATTCCAGCTGAAATGTAGTTAAGTAAATGTCTAAAGTAGTATAAAATAGAAATACTTAAGTCAAATGCAAGTACCTCAAATTTCTACTTAAGTACTTGAATAAATGTACTTGGTTACTTTCCACCACTTGGGGTTGGAAAAAGTTGTAAAAACTAATAAAAAAGAATCATTACTACGTTAATGCAAATTGTGTCACACCTCAAATTATTTGCGTGTGCTGATGTCTCTAGAGTAGCCTATATTTATTTTTTGGACAAGATCTACTTTTGTAATGACATTTAGCTCTCATTCGTGGCTTAAGGGGGAACCTTTCTTCTTATTGCTTGTTGTAGGATATGAATTGGCATTACACAGTGAGCTACTGACAAATACACACACACACACACACACACACACACACACACACACACACACACACACACACACACACACACACACACACACACACACACACACACACACACACAAACCAAGCTCCTCAGAGAGAGAATCATTTCTACTTCCCTGGGTTGCGACTGCTAGGTTGACCTATTTTTGTCCAGAACTCTCTCTCTCTCTCTCTTTCTGTCTCCCACTCTTGCTTACTCGCTCTAGCCCCATAATTCACCCTGCTTAATAATTCACTACAGCTTTATAAGCCTCTACTCTACCAAATGACAGGCTCAGGAAAACAACAGTTTTTACAGATGCATTTTTCAAAGCCACATAAATAGAATAATTTACACATATAATATAGAATGTGCTCTATGTAAGGTAGGATATATATATATTCATCACTCTTTGGAAGGTAACAGAGTGAGATACAAACATTGAAAGAAACAAAGATAATGGTGGTGGTGTTATTGTAAAACTGCAGATTATTATTATTATTAAGTCTATGCACAGACTCACTCTGCCTGATGTGATAGGATGGTCGGATTGGGCAGGAACCAATAAGGGCACCAGGAGGAAAAGAGCAGGCAGAGAGTATTCTCGCTGATGCTGGGCACACCGTGTGTGTGTGTGTGTGTGTGTGTGTGTGTGTGTGTGTGTGTGTGTGTGTGTGTGTGTGTGTGTGTGTGTGTGTGTGTGTGTGTGTGTGTGTGTGTGTGTGTGTGTGTGTGTGTGTGTGCCTATAAAATGAATGAATGTAAATGAAAGTTTTTTGATTATTTATAAATCGTATGCACATGTTTGAAAGATAACACATTTCCTTTCCACTGAAAATTCCAGCCACCTTCATTTTACATCTACCCTGCCCCCTTTTTAAATCTCCTCCCAGGAGCTGATGCAGAACAAAGACAATAACAACTATATATTCTGTACCCATATTGTCATTGCATTATAAATAGCACCTGCACTTCAGCAGCTTTTTTTGCATAAGCCTGTGTACCTGTGTGAATCTTTAACTTCGACGCTGTTATTTCTGAATTTTTTACTTGGTCTATTATTAAGAGTTGCAAGCTGCAGCAGACGTTTCAGGCTTTAAAGGCTTCAGTGGGAAGAGGAACGAGGTTGGCCAAATGATTTAGTCTTGAAGGAATAGTTTGTCATTTTGGGAAATACGCTCATTTCCTTTCTTGCTGAGAGTTAGATTAGAAGATTGATGCCAATGGTATCGGCCTTCTCATCTAACTCTGCAAATAAAAGCGAATAAATGTATTTCCAAAAATGTTGAACTATTCCGAAAACGATCTATTAAACACCCTTGTTGCTTCATTTCCATGCTTTACTCTCCACAGTGGCACTAATGAGAGCAGAGAATGAGCAGGAGGGGTGTTGGCTGCATGAGTGTGTGTGATGCTGTAGTCTGATCGATGTGACAGTGAGAGTGAGTCTCCTCGAAGAACCCCGGCCTTATTGCTCTGCTCTTATACGCTGCCCCCTCATACACATAACATACTCTGTATCGCACACACACACACACACACACACACACACACACACACACACACACACACACACACACACACACACACACACCCACACACACACACACACTTCCCTTCACCACTAAATATAAAAATACAGTATATTTTAGTGAACCAACCCTTTAATATATCTATTTGTCCTTACAATTGTTAGGCTTATATTAGCTGTTCTCCAAGCAACTAGCTGTGATAATGCATTAAATGTTTGTTGATGTGTCAGTCAAGATTAAGGTCCAGTTAAGGGAGTTACAGATACATAGTAACAGGATTAGCATATGTCTTTTCCGACACTGTTGCTAGCCACAGAGCTAACTAGCTTTTTAGCAAACTTAGCTGGCTGGCTAGTAAACTATAAGACCAGAGAAACAGAAGACGTTGAGCAAGCACTTGGAACAGTGGATAATATAGTGTTTGGTGCATTTAACAAAAATCATATTCATCTTCACCTTTTGAATGTGCCAAAAATGTCTCATCCATTTCAAATTCTACTGAATGAAATTTTGAAAGGTTTTGTATCATAAAAATAACAACACAATCCCTTTGAGTTCAGATGAAAACAGAGTGAGCAATTTGAGTTTGTGAAGAGGTGGCAGAGGATGGCCGCATGGATAATCACCTCCTGAATCTACTATTCAGCTTTGAAAGAGTCACAGACTTTAAAGCCAACTTTTAAACCCCACTAGAGGATTTCACTTGCATTTAATCCCCTCAGAGTTCAAGTAAATTTCAGTGTAGTAAAGTGTGTGTGTGTGTGTGTGTGTGTGTGTGTGTGTGTGTGTGTGTGTGTCTGTGTCTGTGTGTGTGTGTGTGTGTGTGTGAGAGAGAATCAGGCTGCGAGGGGTAATAACAGTTCGTAAAGGACCATTTAGTAGCTTTTGATCCTCAGCTGCACAGTTTTCATTGAATTGTATATTTCAGTTTTTCTGATGATTTCTTGTCCATGTTGGCTTTAAAGGGGAACTCAAATGATTTTACTCTAGTCACAGGTCTTGGGAAGTACTACTGCATATGTGAGAAAAGTTGCATAAAGGCTTTTGTGGCTCCAGAGGGAGCTGCGTGAAGTCTGATACATTTCTTGTGGGTAACGGTGCCAGGTTTTGACAGGGGAGAATTGCTTCCTAGGTCAAGAATGAACTTCAGTTTCAACTAAAGGATCATTCAACTTTTGGTCTTAACGTTTTAGACAACAGGGAGGATATGTCCATAAAATGCAAAAAAAATCCTGAAATGTAAAAGTCCCATGGCATGAAAAATTAACTTTATGAGGTTTTTCAACAATAATATGAGTTCCCATAGCACATGATATGTCATAAGGGGCAATCATTTCTCTGCTTTGCCCGCCCAGAGAATTTGGCCCGCCCATGAGAAAGAGAGAGACATCATGGCTTGCAAACAAGCGAAGCATGGCAGTTGATCAAGGCCACACCCCCACCCTCCACCTTGCCCCCCCTCTCTCCTCCTCAATAGCATTTAAAGCTACAGACACAGAAATGGCACATCCTAAGTAAAGCTCATTGTGGGACTGGCTCTAGTGGCTGTAATTCTGCACCAAGGCTGAATTTCGGGAACGAGTATTAGGGGACCACTAAGGCCTATATAAAAGCATCTAAAGAGCAGCATGTCATAGGACTTTAAAGTGGCCATATGTAACTTTCAGTTAGTGTTGATTCTAGTGGCCGCTTTGGACAAAAGCGGTAGTGTTTTTACCACACCTGCTGTCGTAAAGGTATATTCTGAGTTGCAGATTGCATTGCATTGTTGCATTTCCAGTGTTACGGTAACTTAGCCTGGCTGTATCGTGAGCTATACCGGGTAACGTTATCACTGTTACTGTGTCACGAGCCAAAGCATTAAGAGTTTGTTGTTGCAACCAACGTAATAATAACTTAGATTCATACAGCGCATTTCATGAAATCCACAGATACTTTGCACAAGTAACGCTACAAGGGAAAAGAAAATAGTAAGCCAACACTAACACGGACTGAAAGGAATAAACCGTCCGAGATAAATGGAATGGGGACGGGATTTAAAGTAGGCTTCTGACGTACAAACACATCACACATTGTAAAGTTATTTTATGAATGAAATAGTCATATTACATACCCAAAGGCCAATTCTGGATGGGTTTTGAATAATTTGCAATCCCGTAATTTTCTCCATCTGTTAAAAGCCCGACCGAAGTTGACTCGAGTTTTCGCCCGTAGTCACTTTCCCTTTCCCCTTTTAGCTTTTAGTTATTTGCTTAATTTCTTTTTTCCTGTGATGGTCCTGTCCCAGTATCAGCCATAACTACAACAGATAACTTCTAAAATAACATTAAAATACAGTAAGGCCTATATGAAATCTCCTGCTACCTTTTACCTGGCTAGATACAATAACACAGGCTCTTCCGTTGTTACAAAGAAATCTGTGACCCATCAGAATGTGTGACTGTAGCACCGTCTACCTGCCGTAAATCATGTGACTTCACGGGAAAAATCGGACCCGGGCAGAGGCTTTACTAAAAACAATATAAAAATAGCATTCTTTTCACTGTTAGTCTTGTTTGCTTCTACAGGTCATTTTAAATCATTGTACGAAAAATGACACCTACATTTACTCCATCTGCTGAGCAACATCATGTGATACGATTTCCAGAACACCTACTAAATGGACCTTGTGGTGAGCTTGTTTAATAAAGTACTGATTCCAAGGGCAAGAATAAACTTTCAATATAAAAAATTCAAGTCAATAGGTGCTTTCCGATCGGATAGTACTTGTACTTTTTAGAGGAAAAGTACACTTCTAAGCAGTTCTAAGAACTACTCTCCCCCAAAATCTTTTTTTCCGTTTGCATTCCCACTGGCCAAGTGGCCATAGGGACTGGTACTCGGAACAGACCCCGCCTCTGCCTGCTGCGCTGTGGACATGTGTGTGTGTGACTGTGTGTGTGTGTGTGACAGCCGGCGAGCCGCAGGGCACGCTTGTGGAGTTTAACTCCGAAAAGACAGTTAACCACAGGTTCCCGTTAATCTTATGATGGACATGTGTTGTGATATTTAAACAAACAAACCGTCAACGGCGAAATAAAAGCCTCTTATTTACGAGAGCGGTCTGAGAGACCTCCAGCTCACAGCGAGGTGTCTGAGCATGACAGGCCGAGCGACGAGCTAGATGCCGGGCAGGCGCTTGGTGGCTGTCGCCTCACTTCATGGAGCTCCTCAACTCCGAAAACTTCGAAGCAAATTGTCAATTCGGCATCAATTTTCGCAAGACTGCCTATATTCGAAATCTAAACAGTAAATTTCTCTAAAACGTTGTCAGAAGTGAATTTAATGATGAATAAGATGGTGAAAATTGTTAAAAATGTCCCGTTGTTGGTTGTTGCTCTGTCTGCAAGTTCTGAGGTGGCAGTGGGCGTGGCTTATAAGTTCGACCAATCAAGTACACCTAGGAAAAGGGAAAAGGGAAAAGACCCTGCTCTGAAGTAGGAGCTAAAAAAGTACGCTACTGTGGCCAGAGGAACTTAAAAATCCCCAAATTTTTTCTGTCGGAACACGACGAAAAAAGTGTTCTAGGAACGTTTAGTTCTAAGAACTGCAAAAATCCCTCTGGTTGGAAAGCCCCTATTTACTTGAAAAAGTACAGTTTGACTAAGGTAACAATAGCGATAAAGGCATAAAAAGCATCAGGCACAAGGGCAGCTGAGGTCAGCATAACCTTTAGGAGTTCAGAAGTTAGAAAAAGTGAGGATATACCCCTTTACTGCATACATTTAATTATTTGTTCATCCTGTGTTTTCACTGTGAAACACAACACCCCATGAATTTCTATCTTTATCTGCTTTGAGACAATTTAAGTGTAACTCTGGTGTAACTTTAGCTGCCGTTGTCAAAAGGATCAGACAGCAAGTGGATATTTACAGACTGCTTACTGACGTAGTTACACTGTGAGAGGAGTTCATGATTACTTATGCGTCTTGATTTCAAATGCCTCTTGCATGCATTTACATTTTGATTTTTTGAGATCAGAAACTATCCGATCAGCCAAAGACACATGAAGGGAAGGGTCAAAATTGTGATGTTACAGGTTGTAAAACCATTACCATGTGCTCCATGGATATTAAATACAGTGCTTATTTCTCTAACAGGCATAAACTGGAATGAAACTTCATTGTTGCAAGAATTGGAAAAAGAAAAGTTTGTACAGTGCTGCCAGATTTTATAGTTATCACAATTAAAAAGGGTGCATTGAATAAACGGTTTGTGTGCTTAAGAATGACATTTGAATATATTCCCTTAAAAAAACAGAAACTTAGGATGTTTAAATGGTCTGCGTCATTCACAGACAGAAATTCTGCAGTGCCATTTATTGAATAGGCCTCAACAGCTGGTACTGTGCAAATAATACCAATTACCTCTGCACCTTCTAAGACCTGAGTTACAACAAACATAAATTCAATCAATCAATCAAAGGGAAATGACCACTAGTTTCAATAAAAACATCAAAGTATAAAATGTTGTGCTATGACTCAAATGGTAAAGAAAAAGAAAAAAATGTACAACCTCCCGCAGTAGGCTTTCATGCAGCTCTATTAATGAGCTCTAAACTCAAGCTCTCAATCCTGCTTCTCCTACGGAAGAACACAACATAATGAGATCAGTGTCAGCCCTATCCAATCTATCTGTTTACTATGGAGTTAAGCAAGGTATTTACTGTCTAAATCTGTTCAAAGGCTTTGATACCACGGCCCTGCTTGCATATGACCGTGGCTTTAAAAACATATACTCAGTGTAGTCCAACCATATGCAGTCTATGATTTTAGTGCAACGGACAGACAGCCGAGATGCTTCTTTTACTAAACTGCATAGATGAGAGCCTACTATGGACTAACATGAGAGTAAAGAAAAGCAAGTCATGATAAAGAGTTATAATCAATACTGCAGTTTTCAATTTTAACATGCACAGAAAAATGAATTTTCAGTATATGTTAAACAGCTAGCAGCTGTATAATGCAGTGGACTATCATAAGAGACGTGTATTAACTGTGTCGTTCTAACTGTCTGCAAGTGGCTAAAATTGATGTCAAACATCATTTTCGAAACCATCAAACATACCGATCAACAGTGGAGACCGACAGTTACAATGTGTATGTGCCAACAGTCAGACTCTCTCTGCACCTTAGCTCCATTATCAACCATGACATGAGCTGACCCCTTGACCACTTTGGCATGATTTCTTCATCGTCTTTGAAGGGACAATATGATTAGGAATAATGACAATCGCATGTATAACTGAAGCGTGTAATAAGCGTTGTTTATTTTCAAATCTTTTTATTGAATTTGTATACAGACGTACTTACTCATCACAGTAATTAACAATAACTGCCTGTTAAGTGCTCATATCATGCTTTTTGGCTTTTCCCCCTTCCTTTATTGTGATATATATCTTTTTATGCATGTTATAGGTTTACAAAGTGAAAAAGCCCAAAGCACCCCAAAGGGACTTACCATCTCCAACAGAAAACACTGTTCTCAAACTGCTCCAAACAGCTCTTTTGTAGTCCAGCCTTTACTTCTGTGACAAACATGTGTCACTTTGTAACACACATTATAATGCTCGCCTAGCTTCTATGGCACACCCTCATACTCTGGAACTGACTGGCTAGCAGTACTTACTGAGCATGTGTGACTCCCAACAAAGATGGTACAGAGTGAGACATCTCACTTCTGTACCATATGAGGTGAAAAGAGGAGCTGCAGCAATGTGCAGTAGGCCTACAACAAAAATATGGTGTTTTCTGAAAATGAAACCACATAAACCTATTCTGGTCCAACTTCTGAATACAATTATGAACCTGAACATGAGAAAAGTAAAAGTAGCAATACAACAGTGTGGACATATTCTGTTACAAATAAAAGTCCCTCAATCAAGTTTTTACCAAAGTAAAAATGAACAAGCATAAAAATATACTGAAAGTACCGAAAGTAAAAATACTCCTGAAAGGCCCATTTCAAAATAATGTACATTATATTTCTGAATTGTATTTCTAAATTATATTTCATTAATGTGTGCACCACTTTCATGTTGCAGCTGCAAAGGTGGAGCTAATTTTAATGACTTATATATATATATATATATATATATATATATATATATATATATATATATATATATATATATATATATATATATATATATATATATTACTTAATATACTGCTGTGTAGCTTGTACCTTGCGAATTTCCCCCTGAGGATCAATAAAGTTTATTGATATATCAATAATATTATAATGTATTGATTGATTATATTTTGTATTGTTAATCTTAATCTACAAAGTAATTACTAACTCAATGTATTGAATTAAATGTAAAACTGTTGACTATGCAGTCATAAATAATAATCTGAAACTACAGAAGGAAATTTCACGGGAACAAAATGTGCTGCAAACAACTGCAATAAACCACTCGCTCAATGTGACTGAACTTCATCGACATCTGTATAAGATGAGACAAGAAGGCGACAACACACCCAGAAAATTATTTCAGAGTTACACTTGAATAAAAACAATGGGGTTACGTAGCAAGCTTCATCTCATTAGAAGTGACCTGTTTTTAGGCAGAGGTTCTGCCTGTACTATAATGAGAAGTTGAAGAGAGGAGAAGATGTATAATGCATTATCTCCCCTTTTATCCCGAGGATGAGAGGAGGGCTAGTTTCTGTGGGACGTCCATGTGTTGGTCATGGATTTGTGCATCTGTGTGTTTTTGTCTGAGTGTGTTGACGAGTGATTGGGTGTACCTGCATGCCTATAGTGTACAGTATTTGTATCTGTTATACATCTGTGTGCAGAGAATAAAGCATCTGGCCTCCACTTGTGAGAGATATCACCTTGTGAAACACAAGACTCCAGACAGCAGAAGGGTGAACGGATGAGCTAACCTTGTCTAGACATAATTTTTGTTTTCTTGATACCGAAAGGTTTTTAAATTTCCCTCAGTACCGTGGACGTTGCAGACACCAAAATGGCAAAGCTACATTAACATGCATAAGCCGGTTACCAAATGTGATAATGAGGGATGTGATTGTGTGGGATCAGTGCTATCAGGGCTGTGACCACGCTGCAACGATAAACATCAGATGGTGTAAATGCACTGCACAAAGGTTCAGCTGGGGCCGTATCATCCTCAGGATCAGTGCTTCTGATGCACTGCAGAACCATATGGCTCTGCTTCACTTTAACATGCATGGATTAAAGGTCCGGTTTGCCCTGACGTGGACACTTAGGTTAAATCTGTCAGTATCACTGTATGTGCAGCATTTGATTAATTCATTTTTTTAAAATAAATATGCCAAACAGCCTTTTTAATTAGCATGATGAACATTTCTAGTCTTACAAATGTATGAAGTGTGCTATCCAAACAAGCTTGCCTTAATAATTAAGATTTTACAGCACCTCTCACAACTGTACATAAAAAATGAACCATATGCCAATTTACTGTGATTAATTTTAGATTATGCTGTAGGTGACGCAGAGGAGCTCTGAGTGGTAAAGAAGTCCTCAGCTGTGAGATATTAACTGATTAAACACTGATACAGGGGAAATAATAGGGATTGTTATTTTAATATGTTAGGCTATTAATCTGCTATCACATGTCATCTGTAGGGAGTTGGCCTCAGTGGAGTAATCTGCTGGGTAAAACACACACACACACACACACACACACACACACACACACACACACACACACACACACACACACACACACACACACACACACACACTATAGTATAATAGTGCTTGGGAGTCCCCAGTAAGTCACACAATTGGTTAATTGTAATTTCTTGCTACTGTAATTATTCGACTGTGTGGTGATAATTACTAGATCATAGAATGGGAGCAGAATCTGTCAGGATACTGTAATTATTTTACACATGTTGTATCTGGAGTATTAGTACTGTATAATATTGGATAAACAACTCTTTTTTTTCCCTCCTCTCCTCACCTCAGATGTAAGCAGTCGGTCTCATTCATAGTGTAGCCAGAAAAGAAACTGTCAGTGTGCATCAGAAAAACTGGGTGTGCCACGTCTAATTATCTAACTCTAACGCTACAATCTAACATAAACTGGTAGATGCACTCTATGCTGGCAAGTGATTTAATGCTTTTTTTGTGTCTAATTTTTTTGGCATATGATAACTGTAACACAAAATCATTCAGTGGGCTATGACTAAATTAGGTGGTGCATGTGTAGGAGTGGAGCTGTCCGTAGTACTGAAACGGAGCAATCTACAGACAGCATTTTTGTAGCCTAATTGTTTTCAATGACAATGAAGATTTTTGCTTGCTGCTTTTGTGTTGCTTAGCACCTCGCATTCTTCCGCCCAATGCCCCTTACGTTTTTGCAGCAGCACCCTGAACGCCTTCACGAAGGAGAAGGAGAGAGAGAAGGAGAGAGAGATAGAGCTGCAAACAGACGTGACTGGCTGTTTCTATGCTCGCCCTGCTGATTTTGAGTGATTATTGTGAATATTCTGATTAATAAATGTAAATAAACAATGCTTCGTTTTGTGATGACAGTTTTGTTCAGTTTTATCAGCTTGTACCTAGGCGTTGTCGAAGGTGCTCTAGGCACTGTGGATGTGTTACTTAACTGTCTCTCTCTTCCTCACGTTCTGGATTAACAATTATAATAAACTATAATAGCCTAAGTTTCGAACAAAACATTGTAGTAAGTCTATCAAAAAAAAATTATTCTGCATCTGATTTTATGGTTTCATACACACCCTGGCACACCTGTGGCTACGCCACAAACTCTGTCTCTTGATGGGTTGATCCATTGCTTTGGTTGTATGAACTTTGGTGATTTCTTAACTTTTCATAGCTGCAAATTAGTACCATTTCCTCAGCTGTACTTTGTGTGTAATTGTTAATTGTTAGCCTGCTAAACTAAGATGGTGGACATGGTAAACAGTATACCTGCTAGCATTAAGCTCAAAGCACCAATGTGCCCAAGTACAACCTCACAGAGCTGCTAGCATGTCTGTAGACTAATCATCTTGTTACTGTACAGCTCAACAATTTCTTTCAGTCTATTATTTTCCCCTCTTATATACTCTCCTCTTCTCTCCTCTCCTAACAGCTGTGGTTGCCTGCAGCGTTTAGCTAACACGTCTCTGGCCTGTCATCCAGAGGTATATTAGCACACTCATCAAGCCGGACACACTTCATAGAACTCACATGCAAAGCCTACACACAGTACATACTCACACTAATATTCTCACAGTGTCACTCACTCACTGTGCACCATTTGTGTGGCTGAAGTATGGAAATTCTGATATTAGAGGTTCCTAAAAAAAGGGAGTGCCTGTTTGTAAAGAAAAAACAGGTGTGTGTGTGTGTGTGTGTGTGTGTGTGTGTGTGTGTGTGTGTGTGTGTTTGTGTTTGTGTTCTTGTTTTACTATATTCGTGGGGTCCAAAAACTGGGAGTCCAGTATACTTATGGGGTCCAGACAGCCTTGTGGGGCCAAAATGCTGGACCCCACAAGGTTAAAGTGCTGTTTGAGGGTTAAGACTTGGTTTTAAGATTAGGGTTAGAATTAGGTTAGGGTGAGGGTAAGGGTTAAGGTTAGGCATTTAGTTGTGATGGCTAAGGTTAGGGTAAGGGGCTAGGGAATGCATTTTGTCAATGACGAGTCCCCACAAAGATAGTGAAACACACTATGTGTGTGTGTGTGTGTGTGTTTGTGCATATATGCATATGCATGTGTTTGATGCAGAAGAAAGTGGTTGGCTTTGGTAGGATCCCTGATACAATTGGTAGTGACAGATATATGGCTAATTAGTGCAGCCTTGGCTCTGCTGTCCTCACCTCTCACCAGCCCTTTGTGAAATTGGATTAATTTACCTCGCCTTAATACACTGTATCAGCCATGGATTTCAACCAATAGCAAGTTTCTTTAACAAGCACAGATTTGTTGCAAATTTGGAAAGAAGTGTGTTAAAAATGTTGTTTAATCTACAATGTGTGTTCACATAGTTTAATGTGGTTGAACAACTGTACCGCAGTACTCACACACACACACACACACACACACACACACACACACACACACACACACACACACACACACACACACACACACACACACACATGCCTGCACAGTATGGTGAGCATGTTGACTTTTTGCTAGTAGTCCAATTAGGTTGGCTCTTCTTTACAGAATGCTAAGGTTCTTAGAAAGACAATCTGTTTCTTAGGAACTCCTTAAGACTCCTTAAGCTCAGTCCTTAAAACAAGCAGCAGACAACATCTCCTAAGCTTTTTTCTTTTGACTCCATCTGTTTAATTATCATCTAAGTCCATCAAGGAGCTCTTCTGTTGAAAATCATCTCAACCGTCCATGCCCAGTTGATACTCATAATCTCTACTGTCCATATTCTGAACCCTGCTCAAGCACATGGTCACAACATTGTTGATATAATTGGCTTCCCATACTATTTTTGTCATCTGCTTGTACCAGGCTACAACAACTGACAGTCCTGGTCATTCCAGCTATTATAGGGTAGTATTAACAACCCTGCTTAACTAAGTGAGCCAGAACCACGGCTCCAAAACCTGCAGGTTCCACCACATGTGAATGTGACTAATCTGGCATAAAGAAACAGAGATAATCAGGCTTAAATTGAAGGAGTGGTTAAAAGTGACTAAAACATTCTGATCATAAAATCTTTGTGAAATGAGTGCGCCTTATGTTCTTTTGTGCACACTCATCATTAACTCCACTTTCCCACACATTCTTATTTTCTTCAGTCTCTTCTGCATCTCTCTCTCATCTCTGTCTGTGTTAACATAACTACTCTTTGCCAACAGCACCCCTGCGTAGTACAAAAACGTCTGTCTGCAAGAGCCCCTGCGTGGGACTTTCTTGTAATGCTGATAGGAAACCACTGAGTGAGTGAGGGATAGAGAGTGTGAGAGTGTGAGTATCTGTCTACTGTAACTGTTTGGCCCTTAGAAATACTGTAAATAAACCTCAATTCAAACATGATGTATCATCTTTCTGCTGTATGGAGTTAGAGGTTAAAGCCAAACCAACAACAAACTGTTTCTTTGTGTACACACAGTCCATCTAAATAGGTTTGTAATCCTTATTTATTAAGAGTTAAAAATGAACATAACGCCCCATTTTAGGTCGGACACGCTCTCTGCATCCTGAACCCCAGTACCCAACGGTTGCTTACAACCCCACCTCCACTGTTTCTCTATTTGTCTTTTCTTTTTAAGCCTAGATATAATATCTGACAGTCACCTATAATTCATAGAACCGTGGGTACATGTGTAACTCTTGATTTAACGTATAAAATGTCTGCAAATTCCCAGCACAAGTTCATAGAGACCAAGGTCTTCAAACAGTCCAAAACCCAAAGATGTTCCCTTTACAATGATAAAACTGACTTAAAATAAATATTTGATTACCAAAATAGTGTGATAATTTATGTGCTCTGGTGTCTCTCTCACAGAGGGCTTCTTTAGTGTCTCTTTCTCCATCTGTGTGCCCCTCCATCTTTGCATATCTGTGTCCATTCTCCTCCTCCTCCTCCTCTCCATCCATACCTCTTCCCTCACTGCCCTACTTTCCCTGTCATCATCAGCATGGATACTGAATACTATTTTTCATTTTGAGACATGGGCAAGCCTTGCCACAGTTCTCGTTAAGCTATACTTCAAATTGGCAACTTAGGTTCACATCCTATGTATTTCCTTTCCACTGTCACTTGTTGCAAACATTTAGTGAATCTGTTAATGTCACATTTCCTAAAGAACCGACAACAGCTGTACCAGTCTGATAGCTTCTTTGCTTCAGACAAGGAAAAAGGTTACTCAGTGGTGTTCATGGAATTGCAGTACTAAACACACTGTTATATGCTGATGTCACTACATAACAGAGATGTCCACTCATGCGTACACACACACACATACACACCCACACACACACACACACACACACACACACACACACACACACACACACACACACACACACACACACACACACACACACACACACAGATTGCTGAGTATGTGCATTCTTTGGTCCCCAGCCATCTGTCAAAATTTTTTGGGGGAATGGTGATGATGATGGGGTCTCCAGACACAGATGACAGCAGTTCAGGACAGTTCAGTTTAGCTTGTCACAAGAGGCGGCTGACACACAAATGTGTGCACACACACATCAGAAAGGCATTTATGCATGGACAGACATGTTGGATACACACACACGCACACACACACACACACACACACACACACACACACACACACACACACACACACACAGCCACACACACACACACACACACACACACACACACACACACACACACACACACACACACACACACACACACACACACACAAGGGACACACAACGCCCTTTTTCTGTATAATCTTAAAGTCCAAAATCTGTAAAAGCAACTAACTAGCTTAACATGATCCTTAAGCACCATCAAATTGATAATCTGTCTTAAAGAGCCATGAACTTGTTTAATTAAAATATAACTATTATTACTCAATATTAACCTGCATTAAAAAGTATGCATACATGTATATGAAGAATATGACTAATATATGATGAAATGTCAACAAATAAATAATAATGAATTCATCTGTAAAACATGAATACCTGAGATGCATTTTTTTGTTACTACCTATGTTTACATGTGTATTTTACCACACACGTTACAGGTATCATTGCTTTATAAAGCCAATATTCTCTTCTTGATTATTTTAGCCAAAGAAACAGTTTGGGTTATTCAAGTTTTGTTTATGTTTTGGCATAACTGTTCTGCTATAGCAGAACTACAACAACATGAAAAAGCCAGAGGCCAGTTTGCACAGACGAGGAATCATCTCCAAAAAGCAAGCTTGCCAGCCATCCATCCATCCAGCCGGCCGAGTGCTGTGATGTTGAGACCAAGAGGTTCTGCATGCATGTTTTATTGCAGGCTGCAACAGCAACAGAGACAGGGGCACTTAAAGCGGAATTTCAAATGATAACAGGAGACAGAAAGAAGAGGCTTGCAGAGTTCAGGGTGGTTGTGTGTGTGTGTGTGTGTGTGTGTGTGTGTGTGTGTGTGTGTGTGTGTGTGTGTGTGTGGGTGTGCGTGTGTGCGTGTGTATTTTCATGTGTTTATGTTTGTGTAAGGTGGTATGTGAGCGTTTACCTGCTGGTGTGGGAAGGCAGACTGATCTGAAAGCATGTCAGTGGTGTGTGTGTGTGTGTGTAAGTCAAGCAGAGCTGCAGCTGGGTGCTCAGTTTTCTTGTGCACATAATAATAACAAAGTGTGTTACAGTGTAAGTTTACATCCATGCGCACGCAATACCATCGCAACCCTCTCTGCTGACCTCCCCACATGTCATGCCCACATGTTTCTGCAGTAACGTAAGTGGACATATGCTGACCATATGTTGTGATTTAGTTGTGGTAGTTTGTGTGGATCTCTTACTTTCTTTTTTACTGTGTCATACGCAAACAAGAAAAACAAAAAGAGACGCAATACAGGAGAAAGACTCAACTCTATTGTTCTTGATCAAAATGTAATAATTTTAAATATGATCTATGATTAAAGTCTTCTTTTCCCTGAGCCTCTCCACTTCTTTCTTCACCCTCTTTACTGACCTACCATCTTCACACTGATGATGGAAATGGATGAATTGAGGACATTCTTTCTCACCGGAGGATGAGCCATTTTCACTTGAATACTCCCATGAATACATTACACATTAAATGAAGTGGCCTGTTCACCCGTAGCACACATAGATCAGTGTTTTTCGTTGGCACTGATTGGCTGACTGCCCACATGAATGAATGGTCTCTTTTAGATATATATTTGGCTTAATGGTTCTAATTGTGAACACTTCAAGAGCATGTTTTGAATGTGCACATCACATGACCCTGCAGTTTAGAAGGTGGCCACTTTATCAAAGTTGCTCCACAGATAAATGCTGTTCCTAAGGGCTTGTATACTCTATAAACATGTTTTTTTTTAAACCTCATCCTCATGCCAAAATATAGCAAGTAATATCTCAAAATGTAATGGGCATATTGCCCTTAAAGTTGCACAGAATAATCATACTCTCAAGGGGGTAAACCTTTTTGAGAATTACGTTTTAGGCCCACCATTGGTAAGAATCAAAGGTCCACATGGCAAACAGTAAACTGTAATTCCCTGTTGGGCCATGGCTGAGTGTCTGTGGTATGGATGTATTAAGAAAGTTGGATAGAGCACCATCACTCAGCCTTGCTGCCAATTTGTCCTATTGATCACTCGCAGTATAACAAAAAAATACCCTGCCTCCTGAAAAGCATTTGGCTGACATTACAAAAGAGATGTCTGTACTAAACCTTGAGGACATTATATTTGTACATATATTTTTCAGGGCATAGACATATTTTTGTATGTACATGAAATCATCCCAATGTCTATGGGCCGAGTGGGCAGGGCCATGGAGAGAAACACTCATGTGCATGTGTTGTTGGCCGCACAACATGGAAGCAAATCTGTAATTGGGAAAACATTTTTGGCTCATTCACTGAACGAGCAATTTTCTTTCAAGTAAGTGGGAGATTATACATCCGTGGTCTGTGGCTGTCCATCACCTGTAGTTTGCAATTTGTAACCTTTTTCTAGCACCACCATTTGTCCAATAGTTAGGTTTCTGTCCAAAGCCATAGGGATAGCTGTACTTTCTGTCTTTATCTTTTCTCTCACCTTTTCACTCTGTTATTAAACTCTCTCCTCTCCTGTCCTCTCCACTCCTCTCCTCTCCTCTCAGGCTTGTATGTGTCTGAGTGGAAATCAAAGTGCATTAAACATTAAATATGCTTTCAAGAGGCAGAAGTCTCTCCATGCTGATGATGACAGGGAAAGTAGGGCAGTGAGGGAAGAGGTATGGATGGAGAGGAGGAGGAGGAGAATGGACACAGATATGCAAAGATGGAGGGGCACACAGATGGAGAAAGAGACACTAAAGAAGCCCTCTGTGAGAGAGACACCAGAGCACATAAATTATCACACATACAGTATTGGATTTGGAAAACATCTGAATTGATGCTCTTTGCGTGTGTGTGTGTGTGTGTGTGTGTGTGTGTGTGTGTGTTGTGTGGTTAGATTTGAGACAGACAAGACGTGCCTGGACAGAGCAGAGTGTATTCTAACCTGCCTCGTGTGGTTGAAATCAGATCCCTAAACCACACACAAAAACACACACTGAACAGATTAAGGCTGTTGGCCAGTTGCAGAATATGACGTTGGTAAATATGTCTCTATCTCTGCTTTTACTGTAGAGGTTTTTGTGTGTGTCTGCGAGTGAGAGACAGAAACTAAACACATTTACTTCCAGACCACTAAAGCTCACACGCGGTGCTGTTAGGTCTCTCTCTCTATCCTTCTCATTTTGTCCATAACAAACTGTTTCAACAATATGATGGGTGTTACAAAATTGATTCTAGTTTTACTACAAGCAATAGTAAAATTGTATGACCAGTGAGAGAGAGAGAGAGAGAGAGAGAGAGAGAGAGAGAGAGAGAGAGAGAGAGAGAGAGATAGAGAGAGAGAGAGAGAGAGATTAACTCAGCTGAAAGGTTAAAGCAGGCTTCACTCTCTCCTGTTACTATGCAGACTAGCAAGATGGAGCAGTCCCCTGCTGCCACAGGCCATACTCTCTCAAATTCAAAGTCAAATTTTCTTTAATGGCATACCAGGTGGGAAAAAAAACAGTGTTGTCAGTACAATATGTTAGCTACAGACCAATATTTTCACATTCATCATTAATGATAACAATAAATAACTAAACTTACTAAAACTAATGCTATGTAAAGGGGTGAAAATTCCCATAGTTATCATGTTAGCATGCTACCATTTGCTAATTTAAACACTGCCAAGGCTGATGGGAAAGTCATTCGTTTTGAAAATTTGACCTGATAATGATGCTAGGTGCGGTTAAAACGTTTGTACAATTCATCCTCTGGGGGACATGAATGTATGAATAAAAAACAATTATGTCCACCTCATGGTGGCACTAGAGGTAAAGTCATGAGGATCACCTCTGTGACTTGTGTACTTACAGTAACACATAAAGAAATATCAAACAAGTCTCTCTGGTTTAAGGAAAAGCTGGCTTTTTGGAGCTGACTAAGGCCGGCTTCACACTGGCTGCGTCACGTTTCTGTTGCGTGTCAGTTGCGTGGCGGCTGCGTGGCGGCTGCGTGGCGGCTGCGTGGATTTGCGATGTCTTTTCACACCAGAAACGTGCTTGACGTGGCGCTGCTGTTGCTAGCCTTGTCTGTAAACATGTACAGTATGTTTCCCATTGATAAAATGCACTCAAGCAATAGTATACTTCATGTTAAACATAAATATATATACAGATTTTTTTATTACGTTTATATCTGCATTTATATCAAAACCTAGAGACTTTCAGACATCAAAATGTAATTTATTAATATGTATTTGTGTCAAAATAACATATACACATCTTTTTGTATTCTATTTTGCCTGGAAACGCTTCCAACACTCTTGTGTGCCACGTGAAAAAGGCGTCAGTCTTATTTCTAGCATGCACGCATTTTCGGCGCAGCTCGAGCCGCGCCTGAGACGTGCGTGTCATGCAGGCAGTGGGAAAGCTCTAACCTGTTAACATGGGAGCCAAAATAAAAACGGACACGCCACACAGCTGACGCGCTCACGCCACGCAGCCAGTGTGAAGCCGGCCTAACAGCTGGGTCCAGTGACTGCAGCATATCAAAAGTTGCTGGCTAACGTTTGTACAATCTGTATATTGTCTGTTTGGAACAAATAAACGTAGACTTGGGTGAGTAGCACAAGGCTAAAATATGCTTCCTGTTCAGTCTGAACACATCTTAAGGGCTGTTTGAAACCTTACATCCGCTTTCATGATACCAAGACCAGGAGTAAGATTAAGAGTTTGGACCGCTGTCTGGAGGACGCAAACAAAACAAACAGCTGTTGGTTTTATTGGCCCCATATGAGTAGTCACGTTTACTTCTTGACCAACAACTTGCATACAGAGGGGATTTTTCAGAGCATGTTGCTGCTGCTGCTGCTGCTGGAAATTGATTAACAGCAGTAAGACTTAATCATACAGTAATTTCTTCAGACAGTAGAATTGAAACAGTGATCTAAAAGAGGCTAAAAAGCTGCGAGCGACCCCCTTCAAATTACACATAGTCATGTGATTCATTGTTAATGTAAAACATATAGATTGGTGGAGCATTAAAGATTTGAAGCTACTTTTTTTAGTCGTGGGTGAGGAAAGAGGGCTCATTTCAGGGCACAAAAGCTGGAAGAGTTCCCTTTAAAACCATTTACAACTTATTTTTCTTAGACTGATGCTTTCACTTGACAAAATTCATTCAACGGCTGATATAAAAGGTGAAAACCAAGCAATCCACATTGAGTTGCTAATTCCTCCTGGGGCACTCAGCACACCGCTTTATTTCCTTAGGTTAGACTCCCCCTGCTAGACCTAGACTAGGCTGTGACACAGCAGGGTCGTCGCAGCTGCAATAACATAATCCAGATAATAATTTTAAACATCCTTACAAAACTGCAGTTGTTTATTTTATTCTTGTTTGCTACTATTTGTTATACCTGCGTATGGTTTCAATGCATCTTGTATATCATTACTGTGTGTCTCCATGTACAGTATGTTTTTACTGTGTTTGGCTGCTTTCTCTTCAGACATTATATTGTATTTATTCGCATGATACATGACCCAGCCGTATTTATCCATAGACATATTTTCAGTTTGTATGAAATGGGTTGTCTAATTTGTTACATCACTGCCATATATGTGCAAGTCAGTGGTCAGCTGTGGTCTTTTTAGGGTCTTCAGGTGCAACGTTTAACAATTGGTCAATTTTGTATGCCCCTTGGTGTGTCAGAGACCTCAGTCATAATATCTAACCCTAAACTTATTTATTCTCATTTGGATGGTTAAACTGGCTAAACTAACTCACATTTTACCCTTGTCTCAGTTGGACTGGTGTGTGCGTGGTTTCATCACAGATAAGAGTGACATCACCCGACTCTCCATTAACTGCTTAATTGTTTGGTTTACCCTTAAGTATTAGGTCCAAAATGTCCTAAAATAAATTATGATTATATATACTGTATTTCTCCGCACCACTGAAATACAGTTTTGGGACTTATATCAGCATTTCATTCATTGTCATTCAAAACAGACATAGTAAAATTACAGAGCATGACATGTTTAAAACAAATCATGAAAAAAAAGCCGAAAGTTGTATTATAGTTGACTTTTTGATAGTTACCGCCACATGTCAAAAGAGGACTACTAGACGGTTTAAACCACTTTTGATAAATTGATACAGTATTTGTCCTACACAACACATTGTTTTCCATGAATGTGACAGACACAAACTGTCTTAACACGATCTGAACACTGCCACGATCAGGATCCTTCCAAGTTAGCAACATATTGACTGCCTTGAATCCTGATACACTCTACGATAAAGTGAGGAAACTCTGTTGTCACTGACATTCAATATCAGTCTGTGTGAACACACAAAGATATTCATCTCCTCTGGGTTATTGCTGCCATTTGAGAGGAAGAGGGAAGATAATAGCCCTTTTTGAAAACAGAATAAAAATAGCAAAACTTTGGTGGGCATCCAAGTATGAGCATTGATCTACAGAGGACTCAAACTCTGCCTGCACACAGACAGTCAAAGAGTATTTTCTCAGTTATACTCAGTCATGTTTACTCCGAAATATGTTGAATGAAATATCTAATGACCAAAATAGAGATGAAGGATGAATAAAGATCCAATATGTTGACTTGCCAAATGATTATGCTGGAAGCTTACTGACTGACAAGAACAAATGTGAAGTGTCAAGATTCACTGTAAAACACGACATATCTAAACAATGGCAACATGTCTATGAAGGCGCCTTTATAGACCAAGCTAATAAAGTCTCGGTCACAATCTGTGTAATTTGCAACCAGGGTCAGTCTAGCAACTCCCCGTTGGCTTGCAAGCTGGAAAAACCAAATTCTGGTCAGGCCAATCACATTGTGTATAGAGTCGGTGGGTGGGTTTAACATAAGGACGGCAGAGTTGCGACGGTTCCGCGTGAATTCCCTGCTACTTGAAAACAAGTGGCGAACAGCGGTCTTTCGAATCGGCTCTAGCCGCGACTCTGGAAGACTTGGAGTTAAGAACTGAAGTCATTCTTAAAAAAGAAAGATGTGTTCGGAGATTTGCCAACCGGTTAGCTATGAGGGCAGAGGGAATTTGAAAGACAACCGTTTATCCCGCCCCTCGGATTGAGCCCTGCCAATGGTGAGTTCCCAGACCCAACATCTTGATGTGGGTCTGGCTTGTCAGGCTAATGGAATGATGGAATACAAGAAGAAAAAAATGCCATATAGCGCTGGCACTTGTATGCATAAAAAAACTAAAAAGAGGTATAGAGGGAGATTGTTAAGCCAGTTGCAGTAAGGTAGAAGAGGGCAACATGAAATTGTTATTTTTCAAAGGGAGTTTATGGTAAATGTTTAGCAGTGGCGTTATTCTAGTCCGCCGGTGAGTTCTGCCTCATTTTAAGCTTTATTCTGAATGGTGTGTTTGTAGATATCTATCATAGCAGCGGTCACATTGTGAGTTCTAATTTCTGACACTGCCGGAGTTTTAGGTTAGATTTTGCGTCAACAAAGCTTTAAATTGTCCAATAGTGGACGTGTATGATCTAAGAGCACTTTTTTGACAGACACGTCTCTCAAGGTTTGTCAACTTTTGTCTAGGACAACCCAAAATCGCAGTGTAAAGGGTAATTTTTTTAAACTTTGATTGTGTCATTGGAATAATATTTAGAGGCCTGAAGGGGGAAAAAAAATAGATCGTTTTATGTATAAGAAATGTATTTCATTTTCTATTTTCCTATCTGGGAAACCCACTAAAATGATCTCACACGCTCTTGTAAGGGTCCTAACTCCCAGTTGGAGAACCACTGGTCTAGAATCAATCAAAAGGACTCTAAATTGATTGCATGAGCTGCGTGGCATTCTTGGATTTGAGAGTCACAAAACTCTTGGAAAAGCATGTGCTAAGTAATACTTATCGTGTATGTCTTGGCTGGCTGCAGGGATGTAGAAGCACAATCCACTCAACAAATCAATATTTCAGAGCACAACAGGTGAAACAGACAGACAGGTTTCTGAGTTTAGTGTTGCTAGCAGGTTTAAGGAGTTTAGAATAGAGAGATGTGAGTGTTGTGTGTTTGAGACTTTTGGTAGTGTTGTTCTGTACAAGAGCTTCAGCATAGAAATTCAAATGTCTGTCCCTTTCTGCTAGACAGCAATCTTTCTCACACAATTTAATTCCACAAGACTATGTATAGTCTTCTACATCAGAGTCTCATTCATCCAGATCCACAACAAACAACAGTAAACAGATCAATACAATAAGACAGTTTTATGTAATAAAGACATACTCACTGACACATATGCTCTGATGTGTGTGTGTGTGTGTGTGTGTGTGTGTGTGTGGTTAGGAGTTGGTGGAGGGGGGGTAAATCTAAAGAGGGAGTTCATGAGCCTACAGTATCTTTAGGCCCCAAAATGCTCTTTGGTTGTCCCAGATTATGATAACCTACAGTGATGAATCCTGCTGCACAGAATTGGAGTCAAACCAATGAACGGATCGTCTAAAATCAAAAGCTTTATAGCTTACTGAAGGGACTGCAGAGGACATAAATAAGCTGCTGTACAGAACACGCTGTTACATTGAATTGCAGAGTCTCTCATTGATGCCAATCAGGCTTTTTTTTAAGGCTATATGTGATCCGTCAACAGCTGAAAACCTGACTATCTAGTCATGAACAGTTCATGTTTACCCTGTAACATGGACATCTGGGTTCATTATTGATGCTGTGTTGGTGCCCGCATGTGGAAAGGGTGGGTTTAGCGCACGGGGAGTCGCCTCTGAAAACCCCAACACACACACACACACACACACACACACACACACACACACACACACACACACACACACACACACACACCTCAAAACCCTTTTAACAGATTCTAGACTCTGAACTTGATGTATTTACATCCTGACTGAACGAGGCTTTTTTTGTACCCCAAAACACCGCCAGAACATGCTTCAGGTGTGCGCAACCCGCAGTAACGAGACTGCGATACCGAGCCAATGCAGCGGCAACACACGCCCCTCCGCTCCGTTCCGCGCTGCCTGCCTGTGAACACACACACACACACACACACACACACACACACACACGCCGATCCCCCCTCTCTTCCCCTCCTCGTCGACGAACACACGCATCCGCGTCTGGACCGCCAAATGAATGAGCAGTCAACACATACGCTGTGAAAATGCATCTCGATCTTACTGGATGGTCAAATGTGCAAACGCAACCGTGTGACACATTTCAATGGGGGGATGAGAGCGCGGCCGCGGCGGGCGTGCGTGCAGCTGGGTAAAAATATTATGAGGTGGGCGCCCTTCGAAGCATGAAGGCACACATGTAAGATATGAATGAATAAAATCACACATTGTTTAGGTGTAGCCTAAATCATGAGCTGATTTTTTTCAAATAGCCTATACTTGGTGGTCTACTTACGCACTGCCTCCTTTTTAGGGTCTAGGGCACTGGCAGTCTGCTGTATCTGGCCTATTTTGTTCTGGAGGACCCAGACCCGCTGGTTGGTGCTAATGATGTCGTTTTCCAGCTCCTGAAATAAGGAGCAGGCGTGCCGGGCCAGGTCGGACAGCTGTCGCAAGGTCCGGGACAGAACCACGTTACTGATGGCACACAGGTCCTCGAAAAGCAGAGCTTCATCGTTGGGGATCTGGTGCCTGCACAGAAGCTGCGGCTCCACAATCCTTTTGGCGAATGGCATTTTGCACGCCAAAAATAATAGTTGTAAGCCAAGTGTAAATTCCCAGCGCCTAGAAGAAAAAGGGAAAAGGGGGACACAGACAACATCCAAATATATAAATCCAAGAGAAACCCGATGAGGTTCAGGCCGACCGTGCGTTATCCCCGGGCGTCAATCCAAAGTTCCCAGATTCTCCTTGAGATCCTCCATCCTGCTGCTGGTTTCTGGGGATCACTCACACTCCCGCTCACGCACGCACACACACACATGCACACACATGCAGGACACAGCTAAGCCCAGGTCAGTGGTGTGAGGATGCGTGTTGGGTCTGCAATCATGGGTTGCCTACGTGCAGCGTCAAGCCAGCCAGATTGAAAAGGAAACACCGTTTAAAACTTTCAAAATAAGAACCTGAGTCAAGTAGAATTATAAACAACGATGGAGGAGACTGGGGAGGGCTGAAAAGTTGATAGAAAATACAGAAAACATAGGCGTTGATGAAACATAAAACAACAACATACAAAATATCTTGAAAAAGACCGTCTTTTTAATACACAAACATTGTTTCATTCTCAGTCTGGACACCTAAAGCTTTTATTTTTTTAGGTCTGTCCTCGCTTTTCCGGTCTTATTATGGTTACTTTTCCGGGAATTGATGCAGCCTGTCTCTGTGGCCTGAACAGTGTGCAGGCAGGCTGAGAGGATGAGAGAGAAGACTGAGGTAAAACCCGGAGATGTGGATGTGTATGGACAGGGAGCGGTCAGGAAAGTCAAAATCAAAATCAAATCAAAATCTACAAGTTTCTCATCGTGACAGGACACACTGACAGAGCAGCATTTAATAACAAGATCTGAGTTTATTCAGACTTTGCTATTTGATCCTGTGGGTGATCCGGTAACACTGAACTAAATATATAAGACAAATGTTCATTATCTTTTTCATTATCAAACCTTTGTATATCAACCTGAATCAATGGGGGTTCAGAACTGTACACAATAGTTGATCTATGGATATAATATGCTCATAAGAGCAGACAACCAAGCTCAACTTAAATGTATGAAATTAAGGTAATTAATAATGAAATGTCCACTATATGACAAAAAGTCTATAGGATTTAATTGGTCAGTTTTATCTGGAAACGAATGTGTCTGGCTTCACTAATTAACTTGTTATCAGCATTTAATCAAACAAACATACTTATCATTATTTAATCACCTTAATACTTCATGACTTTTCATCATTTTATGAGAACTTTAAAAGCAGATCTTTAAAAAGTCCACTCCAAATTATCCCATTCTGTTTTGTTTTTTTTAAAGACCCCATTGGAGTTTGTTCATAAGTTGTCATAACAGGGAGACAGATTTAACCTCAGATATACAGTTTGTAATGTCTCTATGTAGGATGACATACTGTACATTTCTATGTCTGTGAATGACTTTGTCGGGTAAACAACTGGCCGTTGATTTGAAGTGCGGAGATATGTGAAATCAGCAAACTTGTTCAAATTTTTGTTGTAATTTTCAGCCCTAACGGTAACGTTTCTGCTGTGCCTATTTTATATACTGTGTTGCTTTCGCTAGCGTCTTTGATAAACCAACTCAACGTTATGAACAGCGACATCTCAAAACCTAAGTCAACTTCAGTCTCAGTCTTTAGTACAGACAACCAAGGTCTGCTATACATGGATAGAAGAAACAACCCAAGAAATGGGACAAGATTTGTTGGAGGTCCTCAGGGCTGTCCACCACCTCGTCAGAATGCCACTCATGGGGCTCGGCAGGACATCTATCTCCCCTAGAAAGGTAACCAACTAGAAATAAGTCGGCTCAAAAAAACGTCTAAAATGTCTTTCAGAGCAGGTGTCCAGCATCCATGAACAGCCAAGAGTTAGGAATCATGGCAACATTGTTGGACAAAGAGAACACAGAAGTCTCAGAGCTCTTGAGGAAAGAAGCTGTATTCATCTAGAGTCAGAAAGCTTGGCAGGTGATATATACAACGTTCTGGAGGAGAAATTAAGGAAAGATCTGGCCGAGAAAGAGCAGAGATGGTAGACGACAGAAAAACAGATGGAGACAGAAGAAAAACAGATGGAGAACGAGAACAACGAGCTGACCAAGAAAGAACAGAGCTGGGAGACAAAAGTAAAACAGTTGGAGAAGGAGGAGAAGAAGAAACTGGAGATCTGTCTAAATATGGAGAAGAAGAGGAGAGATGTCTTGGTCCTCAAGAAGAACATCGATGCAAGACAGACAAAGTTGCAGAAAATGAAAAGCAAAATGATAAGAAAGCAAACTAGGAGGAGATGAAAGAGAGAGAACAAGAGGAAGCAGAAATGAAAAAGAAAGCAAAGGAGGAGAAGGCTGAGAAAGAAAAGAAAGAGAAGACGGATAATAAGAAGACGAAGAATCCTGGTCCTAAGGTTCCCTCCCACAATCTAAAATCCAAAGATATGCACGTATTAAGATATTATTACACTTTAAGCACTCCCAAATATATTTATTTAATAAAACTTAATTTATAATAAAATAAAACACAAAATATACAATCACTCAGGAAAAAAAATCAAATACACAATTAATAAAATCAAATGAAATTAAATAAACAATCAATCAAATAAAAAATCTGTCATATTTTTCAAACATAGCCTACTTATAGCTGATTATGGTTTATGTGTTTAATACAACACGTAAACCAGTGGAATACAATGTAGTGCACACTTCCCTGACCAGTATTTATCCTCCTGCTCAAACAATGAGGCTTTAAACTTTCAGATAAGTTCACCTACTGTACAGCAGGAGCCTATACTGTAACGGTTAGCTGAACGATGTCCAGTGAACAGATTTTTTTTTGCTGATTGTGAGTTTCCAGGTTACTAAGCCTGGCTGTTGTCTTTCATTCACAGTGATTATCCTATAGCCTCTGGCTCAGTCTGTATATAGACATGCCCGCAGTAAACTTGCTGTTGCAGCAAATTTGAGGCAGCACATATTGACAGTAACCTGTCATGCGCTTCACTCCGAGCTGCTGAAAGTGTGACCACAAATTGTAAAATGGTCAACGTTTGCATCCCAGCAAACAATAAACCATGCTGTAATGATTTATAACGAGCTAAGGGACACTGATGTTAACAGGAACAAACAATAATTGCTGGTTGTTCGAATAGACAGTGTGAAATTCTTCATGCCTTTACATTTTTCTTAACTTGAACATATCCACCATTTGTCTGCTTTATTATGAATATGAAGCACGGTGATCATTGCTTTAAATTCTATAAATTAAGCATTTTAGATCTAATAAGGCTACTTCCTCCAGATCTAATTGTTGTAATTACTTACATCTGCAAACTAAAGGCGCTGCACGCCCACACAGGTGTTTTTAATCACTCTGGCTGATTAGATCTCTAGTAGTAAGAGTGATGAACCAGGTAGTGCAGGCTGTCCCACCCTTATAGGTATTTTTTACATCTCAGAGTAGGAAACGCACCGGTGTGAATAAAAAAAATGAATAATTCCATTTAGCTGCTTCAGTTTCAGGGTCCTGGTATTGTGCATGCTGACTCACTGTCACACTGTCACGACTTACTGGGACACTTGACTAGAACAGAGCCATCGTTATTATGGCGCTTTTTCCATTACATGGTACCTGCTTGACTTGCCTCGACTCTACTCGCCTTTTTTTGTTTTCCATTACGAAAAAAAGTACCTGGTACCTGCTAACAGGTATATTTTTTAGTACCACCTTAGTCGAGGTTCCAAGAGAGCTGAGCCGATACCAAAAGGTGATGTGAAAGCGACAGACGGGGGTGTCCTGAACAAACCCGCCATTTTAAATAGTTTAGCCAGCTGTGTTTTTTTTTTTTTTTTGCTGCCTCCTGCTTCATTTGAAACAAAATGTGTCTTCTGGCTGTGGCAACAACAACGCACCTTTGACGTTCTGCGTGTGTCGCGTTAGGTCATGGTAGTTTACTCCGGCGCCGACGACCAGCCTCGCTGAGGCGGTACTAAAATCTGCAATGGAAAACGGACGCACAGTGCGTCAAGTCCAGTCGTGGTGAGTAGAGTCGAGGCGAGTCGAGCAAGTACCATGTAATGGAAAAGCGCCATTAGTGACACCTGTGTTTTTACTAACAAGTGACAAGTGTCTGCTGTGAAAAGGAACTATAGGTACACCAAAGCCAACAGAAAGGTGAGGGAGATGTCGATCAAGCACAGTTTGTAAACCAACAAAACACCTGTGTGGGGTGACCCATGTCTGTGCAACATTTTGATACAAAATATACATTTTATGTACAAAATGTATGATCACTTTCTAAAATGTGATGCAATATTTATTTTTGATAACACTTCCACAGTCTAATAAATAGTTAGAATTTGCTCTACGTAGAACAGCTACAATATTAAAATGCTGCTTATACTTTAAAGTGCTCATATTATGCTTTTTGGCTTTTTCCCTTTCCTTTGTTGTGTTATATATTTATTTTTTGTGCACGTTATAGGTTTACAAAGTGAAAAAGCCCAAAGGGACTTACCATCTCCAACAGAAAACACTGTTCTCAAACTGCTCCAAACAGCTCTGTTGTAGTCCAGCCTTTACTTCTGTGACAAACGTGCGTCACTTTGTAACACACGTTATAATGCTTGGCAATGTGCTAGCATGGCACGCCCTCATACTCTGCAACTGACAAGGTAGCAGTACTTACTGCGCATGTGCGACTCCCAACAAAGATGGTACAGAAGTGAGATGTCTCACTCTGTAGCTAAAACAGAGAGCTCAACACACAGAGTGAAAAGAGGAGCTGCAGCAATGTGCAGTACAACAAAAATATGGTGTTTTTTTTTTTAATTAAACCATGTAAACCTATTCTGATATAACCTCTAAATACAATTATGAACCTGAAGATGAGCATAATATGAGCACTTTAACAAATGTTTTTGTCTCGATGGCTTCCTCTATTGTGTTTATTTTTGCTCATTCTGCCTCTCTGTCACATTCCCACTTCCCCCACGCCCCTGTGTCTTTATGTATACCAGCCCCTTTGAATACAGGACTTTTACTGTATTATTTTTACCCTGTAATGTTGATACTTTTATGTAAGTAAAGCATCTGAAACTGTCATTTACTCCAGTGCTGTACTTATGTACAATTTTAAGTTTCTTGTACTTTACGTGAGTATTTCAATTTTATGGTGCTTTATACTTTTACACAACTACATCTCAGCGGTGAATACTGATGTGACAGCTATAGTTGCTAGTTTTTTTGCCACTTAAATTGGAACCACATTAAGTAGAGATTGCTTCGCAGCTTATATGGACACAAAGATCAGTTACAGGGACCAATGGAGATTTACATATACACATATAGGCAATTATGTTATGGGCATGTAAGTATTGTTTAACAGTAAGACAGACTCGAGAAAATGTGAACCTATCCTTTAAATGAACATGATGATACAGACTACGTCCACAGCATGGCGATGTTGCACCAAGTGGATGTTCCCAGGGACGTAAACCAGGTTCACTGCTGCTGCTCTGATAGAAACATGATCAATCAGGATAATGGTACTCCAAAAGCACAAATAAATAAATGGATAAATACAAAAACAAGCCTGAATCTGAGCACTAAGTGTCAAGCTAAGAAATAAACTGGTAGCCTGAGGCCATACTGAGAGATTTTTTGGATACAAAGATTAATTTTTAATGTCTTTATTTCATTTATGTCTTAGTATGTTATTGATTGATCTGTAGCAGAGAAAGAAAGTATAAAATAATATGTTGGTGTTGTTAATAAATTAAAATAAAAAAAACCTTGCTCCCGTGGCTCTTATCAGCATTTAGGGCCAATCAGTGCGTGTCTTGCATTTTATCAGGTGCTGGGAAATCCACCACCAGATAAGAAGGTTGGAGGCCCATATAATGCTGTTGTTTCCTGTTATCTAAAACACTTTTTGACACTAAAAAAAGGAACCCTTGCCCAAGTGCACATGAGCAAACAATTTGTTTCACATTCTCATAATAATGATAGTGATAATAGTAACTTTATTTATATTGAACCTTTAAAAAACAAAAAGGAAAACAAAGTTAAAAACATTCCAAAAGATAAAACAGCATCAAATAATTAAACAATTACAACAACAAGGTGAGAAAAAGCCATAAGACATTAAAAATAAGTTATTGTCTTTTATTCTAAAGGAACAGTCAATGGAAACAATTTATATATATATATATATATATATATATATATATATATATATATATATATATATTTTATTTTATTTTATTTATTTTTTTTACTCTGGACTGTGGTCCAGAGTATTTATTTTATTGATGGTAATGTAGACATTGCTCATAACAGGCTTTTAATTTTATGCCAAGATATTTAGATGTATGTTATCATGTTGACAGGCTGAGAGGAAACAGACAGACACCTTTTCAAAAGACACTATTTGATTACTACACAAAAATAAATATATAAAGAGACTATGTGTCTATTTTGTAACTGATAATGTATCAAATATAACACAGAGTCCTACAGTGACATTCACTGTTCCTCTGAAACATCCTATCTGTAAATGAAAATTCAGATACACCCTAAGTTATGGCTCTGCTGTCCAAAGGTCAAGGCAGCACAGAAGGTGATTGAAACTATATAAGAGAGTATAGTGTCCCACCTTCTCAGAGTTAGTTTGTGTGTGTGGATGGAGCTGAAGTAGCCAAGATGTCTGCTCAGGTTCTTGTAGCGTTGCTGGCTGTGTCCTGCGCTGTTTCTGCTCAGTCAGATGTGGAGAACAAGGCGAAAGAGTTCCTGCAGATGTTTGATGTGGAGGCCACTCGGGGTATGTACCAGTACTCGCTGGCATCATGGGCCTACAACACCAACATCTCAAAGGAGAACTCAGATAAACTGGTAAGCTTTTGGAGACCTTTAAAATATAGATCATAGGTGCTCTAGATTGCTCAAGACGGCATTTTGATGTGTCTGTTTACATCCTCCCCAGACAGAACAGGGGGAAATTTGGGGCAAATTCTACACCCAGATGTCAGAAGAGTCATTGAAATTCCCCATCGACCAGATCAAGGATCCAGAAATCAAATTACAGCTCATTTTCCTACAAGACAAAGGCTCTGGTGCCCTATCCTCGGATAAAGCTGCACATGTAAGACAATTGTTATATTTAATTCTGTTATATGTGATTAGATAGGTCTTATATAAATATATTCTTTGCAAAGACACATCTTCTGGAAAACTTCCAAAGTGCTTCATCAACCCTAACATTTTATCCTTGTGTTTTCTTTTTTTAAATGTACTTGTTCAGCTCAGCAAGGTCATGAGTGAAATGAGTACAATCTACAGCACAGCGACAGTGTGTCTCACTGACGACCCCTTTAACTGCCAGACTTTGGAACCAGGTACGACTCTGTTGTTAAAGACCGGTTATGGCGACGTGGCTGCCTGCTATTGTCGGCCAAAGTCAGATAAAGCAGTTTATAATTAACATAGTCACTGAGAAAATAAGTTTTAATTTTTTTAACAGAGATTTTACTAAGATACTGTAATCCATTGTGGTAATTGTGTTGTGTTTATACTGTTTAGTTCAACAAACACATTTAAAAACAGGATCACACCTGCATGTTTCCAGTGGTGGAAGGTTGCATTTACCCAAATACATTTTTGAGGTACAAAATTTTTGTATCCCAGTCTTTTTGGTTTTTGACCCGATACGCAGAATCAGTGTCTGGTTAGGACTCATTGTCACAGTTCTGATGTCTGTGCATTGTTAGCAGTTCCGCCAAAGAAATTCCATATTTCTGTAGAACAAATACTTTTACTTTTGATACTTTCAGTACATTTTTCAGATTTTCACCTTTTGTACATTCACTTCAGTTGGAATTTTCATGATCTTACCTGTAATAGAGTATTTTTTAAATGTTATTTAGGTACTTTTACACCCCAGTATCAAACAGTTGTGGAGGAAGTGCTGATGATGCATTCATTACTGCATTAAATACCACAATAGAAAAATACTCTATTACAAGTAAAAGTCCTGCATTCAAAATATTACTTAAGTAAAAGTATTGGTACCAAAATATACTGCCAATGGCTTAATTCAACATGTTATATTAATCTTCTTATCTTACTAATCTTAATTTTACTGATGTCAAGGTGGAGCTCATTTCAAGAACGGTCAACACTGTTGGGAAGTTTAATCTAAAATAATGCATATTTTATAAACTGTTGACGTGCTTAACATACAGTATATAGCTGTGTGATAAATGTGGTAGAATAAAATGTACACTATTTCCCCCCAGGATGTAGTGGAATAGAAGTATCAATTATCATAAAATAGTACAAGTACAGTTCAATATCACACATCATACTTGTTTTAGTGCAAACCTTTTTTTCAGATTAGATAAAAAGTAAAACATTTATTCATTTGATCAATATACTCTGTCACTGACTTGCATGCTCTTTTGTGTACAGGCCTGGAACATGTAATGGCCAACAGCAGAGACTACTATGAGCGTCTGCATGTGTGGGAGGGCTGGAGGAGAGTGGTGGGGAAGAGGATGAGGCCTCTGTACGAAGACTATGTGGATTTGAAGAATGAAGCTGCCAAACTAAACGGTGATACAGCTCAAAGAAAATATTCAACTTGATGTAAATGTTTACTTGTGAGGATGTATAATGTTTTCTTTTTTTTAAAGATTATTTTGTGGGCTTTTTGGCCTTTATTGATAGGACAGATTAAGACAGGAAAGAGGGTAGAGAGACAGGGGAACGACATGCAGCAAAGGGCCGCGGGTCGGACTTGAACCCGGGCCGCTGCGGTAAGGACTGAGCCTTAGTACACTGGGCGCATGCTCAACCAGGTGAGCTACCAGGACGCCCCAGATGTATAATGTTTTTAATGTGTGAATGACATGCTCTTGTTAATTCTGGATGGAAACTTAATGTAGCTTAAATAATTACTACACAGTGGAAATACTTTGACTAGAAGACTATAAACTTATCAAGGAACTATACCAACGTAAGCTGATGCTGATTGTGGATAGGACGAACACAGAGCTGATGGTGTTCAGTGATGATATGTGACGATTTTCTTTTAACACAGTTAAACAGCTGAGTTTGGCCGAGCATGTTACATCCTCTAAACTCAACTTCCCTAAGGGCCACACTAGAAAATGAGAATCATTTCAAGGGCCAGACATAGAGTTTATGCTTTTATGTCATGGGAAAAGTCAAATATCTTTGACTGTATTATTGCATGTCTCATAGAGTCTTCTCACTTACAGTTTGGTCGACAAAAATGTCGAAGAAAATGCCAAAAACGTTTGGAAAAAGCATCAAAAATGTAAAAAAAAAAAAACATTGTGAAAAGTGACAAAAATTAGGTGGGCCAAAATGTATTGTGAACCTAAATGTATATAGGGGCCAGATCAAAATTAGCAAGGGGCCGGATTTGGCCCGTGGGCCTTGAGTTTGACATGTGTGCTCTAACTCATGTAATACTAGCAGCGCCACGGCTTACTTCACCATGCAAAACAGAGTCAGCTAAAATTCTACCAAAAAAAAGCCTCTGGTAGTGACATTCTTTCTAAATTGAAATGTGTCTGCTTTCTATCTCTCTCGATCTTCCTCTCTGACACACACTCCTACAGGTTTTGAAGACTATGGAGCTTACTGGAGATATAACTATGAGACCATTGAGGAGGAAGTTCAGTACCAGTACACCAGAGATGATCTGATGGAAGATGTCCGTTCTATATACAGTGAGGCACGTCTAATATTAATGGATTGTATGTCTTGTGATTCAGAACGTCTACATTACCATAGGGTAGGAATGTACAGTTTGTTATTGATTTTGCAAAGTAATTAACACTATTTTATTTATTTTTTCACAGATCCTGCCCTTATACAAGGAGCTGCATGCCTATGTAAGAGCCCGGCTTATGGAAGCCTACCCAGGACACATTGATTCAGAAGGGCCTCTGCCAGCCCACCTCCTGGGTATGATTTATCTTGCTTTACCAAAAAAAAAAAACAAGCATACAAGGCAAATTGTATAAAAAGAGTCAGTTATTCAGCAGTAGAGCAAATTGTAAACTCCAACATGTAACAGCAAATCTGTACTGTAACTCAGGTGTGCAACAGTAGAATAATATCAGCCCAAATTACAAAATGATCTTACGGTGCATTAAATGTCACAATTTAAAGAATACTCCTTCATGTAAGTTTTAAGTCCCAGTCCAGGACTTGTGTACGGCTCCATCTGTTGTCCAGGTGTGACTACCACTACCACTTTGTTTATGTTTGATTGAAGAGGATGGAAAAAGCAGAGTGACAGCTTGCAAAATGAGTTTTACATATGTATTTTAAAGCTTTAAATTGCTTGTGTTGTTGAGATATTGAAAAAGACATAAATCTGACTTTCAGGGGAAAAATGTAGGGATTTGTTTGGTTGTTTAAATGTAACAAGAATACGGAAAAAGAAATGCAACAGATGTAATTTAAATGTATAAGCGGTGTTTAGACAAATTGATGTAGCCTCCGAAAAAACCATCTCTGTGTACTTGGAGTACGTGGAGTAGAAAGTATTTAACTTTAGTGTTGATTGTTCAGGTGACATGTGGGGAAGATTCTGGACCAACCTGTATCCTCTATCAATCCCTTACCCTAATAAAGAAGATATTGATGTCAGCAATGCTATGGTGGATCAGGTGCAGTACAATGTTGTTGAATTTGTTATTTTGTGGTATTAAAAACAAGTTTTGAAACATAATGCATTCAGTGGTAAAGAAATGAAACAACCGAGATAATAAAATCCTCTATTGGAACTGAAACTGTCTATTAAATGTCAATTTGAATTTCAGGGCTGGAGTGAGGTTAGGCTTTTCAAAGAAGCAGAGAAGTTCTTCAAGTCTGTGGGCCTGTACGAGATGTTCCCAAACTTCTGGAATAACTCCATGCTGGTGAAGCCTGATGATGGATGCAAGGTGGTCTGTCACCCCACAGCCTGGGACATGGGGAACAGAGAGGACTTTAGGTAGGATATATCCACAGACATGCACATATTTACACATGCAAACATATGCAGCCACACTGAAACAAGTATCAGAAAAACAGTTAAATCTATCCAACTCTCTGATAGTTGCTGACTCTTAAACGGAATAAAGTGATCTCCAAAAAGCTTATGTATGAGCAGCTTCAACCAACCTCTAATATGTACAGAGCTATTAATTAAGCGCATACACTGTGTATATTGGTATTTAAAAAGCCTACATTTGGGACAGGTGACACAACTCACATAATAAGCTCTTTTAAAAAATGATTTAGGGAGGTTTTGTGCAGTGTTCTGAGAAATCTTAATGTAGATAAATACATGAGAGTCATAATTGTGAACTTGCTGGAACAATGATGGTGATTAATCTCTGAGTCATTCTTTCCAGCTGATAAAGCTAACCAAAGTCTTTATGTTGTAAAATATGAATCCATGTAGTTGCTCAAGAGGTTTTAGAGGTTTGACCATTTATAGCAACAACGTTTTTCCAAATGCAAAACATAACTCTTTCCAAAAGGCAGGCTTCATGGCTCACCAGTGCCAATTTGGCTCAATTAAACTGTATTCATTAGACTTTCACATTCACACATTGGACTCAAGTGTTAATATCTGACTCGTCAGAAACATGTTATTGCGCAGGCTGTTTTATTGGTATAATATTTCTGATATGTTATCATGCTATGTCTGCATCACACAATATACCTGCTGACATTAACAATTCTCCTGTGATGTCTCCAGGATCAAAATGTGCACTAAGGTCAACATGGACGACTTCCTCACAGTGCACCATGAGATGGGTCACAACCAGTACCAGATGGCTTACCGTAACCGGTCCTACCTCCTGAGGGATGGAGCCAACGAGGGTTTCCACGAGGCTGTCGGAGAAATCATGTCCCTCTCTGCTGCAACGCCCAAACACCTGCAGAGCCTCAATCTTCTGGCTCCTGACTTCATTTATGATAGTGGTACTATTGATGTAGATGACACTGACATTTAGGGCTGGACGATATAGAGAAAATCAAATATCACAATATTTTTTACCAAATACCTCGATTTCGATACCGCAACAATATTGTAGTGTTGACTATTGGTGCTTTCACAAAATATTTACACAATGATATTTTTGATAAATAATCATCAGTAATGTGGATATAATGGCTAAGTGGGTAAAGGCAAATAATACAACAGTTACAGCAGTCTGGTAAGTTCAGAAAATGACATCACTTTACTGTAATGCATCCTTTAAATCCAGGAAAAGACAACACTTATGCCATATTACGATAATAAGACGATATCTTGTCTCATATCGCAATATCGATATAATATCTATATATTGCCCAGCTCTACTGACAATTATCAAACCAAAGAAATATTGGCTCTCCGAAATATTAAACATGCCATAATCAATAGTTTTATATTAACAATAGATGAAATGACTGTGGCCCCATTTACTTTTGTCATTTCAAGTGTCTTGTATATATGGATAAAATTCAGATGAGATTTAAGACACTTTCCTTTACACAAGCTGTTCATGGGTCTACATATAATTAAGGTCGGCCCTCCTACAGTCGAAAACGAGGTGGTAATGCACCTGAAGCGGTCTGGAAACTTCCAAAAATAAAGAAGAGGAACGATAAGCTGTGTATTTGTGCAGTTCAGTAACAATAACAGTTTAACTAGATTTAGCTTACAGCTATCCATAACCCAACACAAAGACATCAATGAATCATATTAATGAACTATGAGCGAGACAAAAGTTCAATTGTCTCCACAGGCTCTCATTTACGCCGCTCCCTCACCCACCCAGATCGTTCTGTGGTTGAACTGATCAGTGGATCCGATAAATGCTACAGCAGCTCAGTGCACCTTGTATTTTGTTTGTATACAGTTGTTTTTCCTTGTTGCTTAAATGAGACAGAATAATAGCTAATTTTAGCTGCAGTTGTCACAAGGACAAAGCCGATATTATTTATTAAGAGAGTCATACAACAAGTTCATATATTTCCACAGCCTGCTTATTGACGTAGATACAGGAGTACAAATTGCGTATGCGCAAGTGAATATTGGACTTCCATACATCAAGTTGCCAGAGACTTGACTTCAAATGTCTGCTAAGGTTGCTCCACGTCTGCTGGATGTGTAAATAAACAGCTGTTTGCTAGCAACTATGTTAGCCATACAGTATCAACTTAGATAATATGTCAGTGCCAATCTAACACTGCCCCCAAATGGCCAATGGTTATTGCAAGTTTAACTTGTGATACATTTTCTCTTAACCCTTTAAAGACAATGCAATTGTATTTACCTGGCCTAAACCAATATAAATCACCAAATTGGACATATAAAGTTGACACCCGACAGTGGCAAATATATACTGTATGAAGTTCTGAACAAACCAGAGCAGGTATGAGTACTATGTCTCTGGGTTGCTGCCCTCGAACGGCACGCAGGATAAAAATATCTTCAGCACTGTTGGGACAACAAGACAGACCCATCACAGCTGTATTCACCTGATTACTCTGGTGAAACCACATAATCAAGCATAACATGACCTTGGGCCTTCTGCTAACTGTTATACAAACTGTCACCTACAGTACATCGTCTGATATAAGTGTTATGAATAACATATCAAACGCAGAGTGCTAAACACAGCTTCAATTCTAGAAATGATGTTTAGACCAGTAACAGGCAGTCACCTGAAACTTTAAACTTTTTAGAGCATAAACTATTTTCTGTTTTTTGCCTTGCAGAAACAGAGATTAACTTCCTGCTGAAACAGGCGCTCACCATCGTGGCTACGCTGCCGTTCACCTACATGCTGGAGGAATGGAGGTGGCAGGTGTTTGCAGGGAACATCACCAAGGATATTTGGATGAAGCGTTGGTGGGAGATGAAGTAAGCAGATACCTATATGAAGCTTCTGTTAATAATCCAGTTAATTTGTGCAGTCTGTAAAAACAAATACTGTCCAATATCACTGTAAGCAAGTATGTGCATTACATCAAAAGTGGACATACTGCAGGCCAAGTATCGTTGCTTTTCATGTTGTGTTACCTCAGCGGCTGCTTTACTGCAGGTCTTTGTGGTTCAGCATTGGCGTGCATCAGTGTTGACTCTCTGTTGTCATAACAGGAGGGAGCTGGTGGGGGTGGTGGAGCCAGCGCCGAGAGACGAGACCTACTGTGACCCGCCTACTCTGTTCCATGTATCTGGAGACTATTCTTTCATCAGGTAACACTCCCGCTGTAAAGCACACCAAATAAAAGCATGACATCAGCATAACACCTGTATTTTCTCAAAATCAGCTTTGCCAAGAGGGTTACTGTATGCTTTTAGTTCTGTCAGGGTTAATCAAACTTTTTTCAACATATTTCAATTAAACATTTTTTTATGTTTTGCTATTTTCTGATGAACTACTGCACTCACTGTTTTCTTTTCACTTTTCACATTCATCTGTTAAAATAAATGTTTTTTGCATGCTAGTTTTCTATTATAGTGATTTATTCTGCCCAAAAGGGAGCTACAGTGAAACCTGCTTGTTGGTAACACATCAAACACCCTGTTAAACAGATTAAACCATCTAATGACATGTACACATGATAATGACATTTCATTTTTAGAGTATTCATGACCTGCCAGCTCACATTTCACAAGCAACCAAAGCTGGAGGGCAGGGAGTGAACAAGAAGCGCTAAAACATTTACGTCTGTATTTGAGCGTTACTCTTGGTTGTGCCTGTTAGCTGCATAAGGCCAAAATTAAGAATCACACACCCTTGCAAGGAAGATGGAGTAGCTGAGTAGTAAATGATAGATGATTAAAGATAGATGATTAAAGATAGCCCCAGTTTTACTATAAGCAATCACCCATGTGTCTATGTTTGTCGCTGGTTGTAAAAACAGGTACTTCACGAGAACCATTTACCAGTTTCAGTTCCAAAAAGCTCTCTGTGATGCAGCTAATCATCCTGGTGCCTTATCTACATGTGACATCACTAATTCTACAGTAGCAGGAACCAAACTGAGGTACGGACGACTTTCTGTTCCTCTTTAAAGGCTGTCACAGAATCAGATGCAGTTTTGGATAGCCCATCTAACCATTTGAAATCAAAAGCTAAATAATGTCTCATTCCTGTTTTGCTGTAGCACATTATATATTTAAATATTGTGTTACACATGTATAAATGCATCATCATCATCATCATCATCATCATCAATGTTTTCTGTTAGGAATATGTTAGAGCTTGGCAGGTCCAAGTCCTGGACCAGGGCTTTGCATACGATATCCGGGGATTTTAAGATGGACGCCCGCCCCCTGTTGGACTATTTCCAACCACTCCATGACTGGCTGAAGGCCGAGAACAAGAAACACAACAGGACTGTAGGCTGGAAGACAGCAATAGATCCATGTAAGTACAAAAAAGTACTCATATCGAAGAGCATTACCACTAAAATGACAATCCATTTTCTAATTATAATAGCCATTTTGGGTATTATGTTATTTGCTTTCTGAGAGTGATGATAAATATGATGCTAAACAGCTATCCTGGCTCTGTACCAGCACACATTTTGGTTTCATGGGAGGTTATGTGCCGAACTATTTCTTGCCCAGTAATTCACCAACGTCTTGTCGTCACCACAAAGTTGCCAGGCAACCATAGTCCAGCACATTACCTAAAACCACAATGTGTTGTTTTTACACTTTGGTTTTTGTACGTCCAAAGAATATTTAATGTGTCAATAAGTGAGTTGTGCTTTGTTTCCTGCACAGGAAACTAATCTGGGTGGATGCTGTCTGGGTTCATACTGACACGTTGTGTTTATGTAGTAACACCAAACACAGTTAATTGAACACTTGAAAAGCTGCGCCAGAGCCATATAAACTGTATGAGTGGACAACTCTCTCATCATTACTTAACCCTTGTGTGTTGTTTGGGTCTGTGGGACCCGTTTTCAATGTTTGCTAAAAGATAAATGATGCTATTTATTATTTCTTCTAACCGAAACTCATTGGCCTTGGCTCATTTTCTATAAAGAACATAAAAAATAACTTATTTTTAATGACTGCACATGGTACACCCCCCCCTACACATTACTATAACATATGAAGTGTTTGGGTCTACTGGACCCCAGTGTATTTCATTGCAGGTGCTATGAAACTATGTTGTCTTTCTGCACCTGCTATTCCCACACAAAGTTACAAAATTGTAACATTTCAAGCACTTTCACATGTTCTGATTAACTTCTAAGAAATAAGCACCAACAATGATCAAAAATCTTGTTTCTATTTGTTTTACATTTTTTATAATAGAATTTCCTTATTTTCTCACCAAAAAACGAAAATGATCATATGATCATAAACGTGATCTCGCAGGGGTAAATGGCAAATATGAACCATAAATGATGTATATATCATTGGTAATTGAGATAAAGTAAACATATGTTAAGTATTTTTACATAAATGGTTATGGCTGTATTGATTTAAAAGCCTAATAATGTGGTGGGTCAACCAGACCCGGGAACATTGGCTGTGTAACAAAAATACAATGAACACCACACAAGGGTTAATAATTGTGGCAAAAATAAACTTGATGTTATGTCTGGTGAAACATGTTCTTGGTAGTTTACAAAAGGGAAAAATCCCTGAGGACATTTTTAAGGAAGTAGAAAAAACACAGTCTTAAGTAACTGCTGTTTTCATGACAAATGACAATGACCAAACCACAGAACTTACTTACTAGAATGTGTATTTCCTGAAGATGAGTGTGATTGCAACTTGCTTGAAATTTTACTCTGTACACCATGATTTGTAAATTGTATAAGCCCAAAAAGTGCTTTATAACACTCATGTCCAGGGGGCATTCGCTTACAACATTTGAAAGAACTAAAACATATTAAATTGATAATTTTACTAATGAGCCCTCTATTACATTAAATTGTAGAGATGTGTTGACTGTCCCTGACAGTACGAGTTATCATGAAATTGGTTGCTATTGGATGATGTGCAGTAACATTAACAACATTTTGTGAACCAATTCTAGACAAAAGGTTGGTGATATCCAAAGACAAATGCATGGGTTGTGTTCACGGGCAGCCACATGTGTTATGTGCCATGTTTTGTGAAGATTTGATGAAATATTGAGAATAAGAAGGGAGTAATGTGTTTAACAAAAAAACGTAATTTATCAAACTATACTAATTATTTGTTTTACAGATTCATTGAATGCCATTAAAGTGAGGATAAGTTTGAAGGCTGCCATGGGCGATAACGCTGTGAGTTATATTAATCATTATCATTGTTATTGTTGTTGTTGTTAAACTGGTCCCATTACCGATCAGGGGTCCGTTTCAGAAAGCAGGTTTAGTGAAAACTCTGAGTTTGTTAACCCTGAGATGAGGGTAACTCTGGGTGTTCTGTTCAAGAAAGGGAGGTTAATCAAACCTGAGAGAGAGGGGTAACTCCAGCTCGTTTCAGAAAGAGAGGTAACTTAACCTCAGGGTCAGTTACTATGGTAACTGAGTCTGTGAACCTAACCTGGTCGGGAGCAGGTTTTCTTCACTAAACCTCGAGTTTCTCTCAGTCTCCTCCCTCTGACACAGCGCTCTCTCATTTCCTCATTCAGTCTGTATCAGGCGCATTTTAGAACAGTCTTGTCATCTGCATGAATAAAAAAAACATGTTGGTTTATTAACTATGTTAGGCAGATTATAAAACATTTTGTTCTCGAACATAGCATATCCTTTTGTCGACGATCCCGTTGATGAAGAAGCTGATTTACATCGCAGGGTGTTACACATACGTTGGGAGATTATATTGAGGCCCGACTAGATGTATTTTCATTTCATTTGAGAGATATCGTTTTTCTCCACAGTCGATCAGATATGTAGATACCTTATCTGTCCTCATATCACTAACGTCACCCATCGTGGACATGCTTTTACATCACAGCAGATTCTATGTGTCGATTCTTATGACATCATAAGGAGCAAGATTCCAGATCGGCCCATCTGAGCTTTCATTTTCTCAAAGGCAGAGCAGGATACCCAGAGCTTGGTTTACCTCTATCGCCATTTCTAGCCACTGCGGGACCATAGGCAAGCTAGGGGAACTCATGTTAATGTTACATTTTTTTCATGCCATGGGACCTTTAATTGTTTTTGTAGTGTTCCCTGGAAACAAACCAGTGAGAGCCATTACAAAGAAATAAATTATTATAAATTATAATTCTGTTAATGACATGGTGCTGCAGCTTCAGAATGGGATTAGTAGTAGCTTACTTTTTCGCCCGCAGGATTGCACCTAAATGAAATTATAAGTGTAATACCATTCCAGTGTTCACCAGTAATATTATAGGCTACCCGTGATTAAATATGAAATTAATACACTATATTAGCGCTTACGCATTGACTCCAGCAGCAATTTTCTCCCACACCAATTCTCGCTGTTTTGCAGCAGCAGCCGTGTTGCTTTAAAAAAAAAAAGTTCAGAACAGATTTGTTCGTGGTTGTTACCATGGTGAATTGTAGTATCATGGCTCCATTCATGCTGCCTTTTTATAGTGGTGCACGCGCTTAACTCTGAGTCAACCTACTCTGAGGTGATTGAACCAACTCAAATCAGCTGTTCTGGAACCAAAAACTCAGCTTCCCATCTCCGGGTAAATCACCTCAGAGTTCCTGGTTAGAGTCAGAGTTTTTTTAAACCTCCTTCCTGAAACGGGCGTTTCTCGTATAAAATAAATGTATTATTATTATTATTATTATTATTATTATTATTATTATTATTATTATTATTATTATTATTATTATTATTATCAGAAGTTATCACAGTATTAGGGTTACAATATATTTGCTAAACGTAAAGTTAATTTTCCACCTTTAAAGTGAACTTCAGTCTGTTTGATCATCATCATGGCCAATATTAATCAAATAAACTGTGTTTCAGTATTCCTGGGATGCCAATCAGATGTACCTCTTCAAGGCCAACATTGCATACGCTTTGAGGCAGTACTACAGCCAAAAGAACAAGACCCTTCAGTTCACGTCAGTAACACCCTGGGACTACAAAATATGGAGCTTTGTTTTCCTTCTTAATATCTTTTTTACAACATTTGTTTGAGAGCTTTTCTTGGTTTGTACCTGCAGATCAGAGGACATCCTTGTGTATAATGAAACTCCCAGAATCTCCTTCTACATTGTGGTCACCAACCCAGCAAATCCCACCGTATATATCCCAAAGGATGATGTGGAGGCTGCCATACGGTGAGGCACTAGCTTTATTTAATCAACACACATGGGTATTTTGATTACATACAGTATATTTCTAAAACAGTAAGTGCAGTATACTTGTTTTGTGTTAGGAGCTCTACTAGTCGAGCTAATCAAATTTATTTTGAATGATTTTAAATGACATTTCCGAGAATTGCGATGTTGGTGTGTCATTCCACTACTTTGGCTTAATGAGATGAACATACCATATGTAAAAGTAATCCCTGTGAGCAAAAACCTCAGATTTCACACTGTTCTAAACTCTCCGCTTTCAACAGTTTTTTCTACTCTCAGCTCAAACTCACGTCAACCGTGCCAGATGTCTTTATATGGTCATTTGCTACAGGCAGATTACAGTAGTGTTTACATTACATACACTGCTACATGTAGCTCTTAATCAGAGCACACTGGGCTTTTTTTAGGAGGGGGGCTTGCTGTTAATAGACAGGGGCTACAACAGAGCTTCTAAGACAGAGGGTGAATACAGGTGCGGCAGCCATGGGCAGTATGAAAAAAATAAAGTGGATATTTTTTCTTTACATTAAAGCATGTAAACATGTTCTAGTAGAAACCTAAAATACAAGTATGAACCCGAAAATGAGCATAATAGGTCCCATTGAAAGCCTCAAAGAGCTGTAGTCTAGCCTTTATATAATTTCTAATATAAGAATTCCAGTTAAATTGCTTCCTGCTATAATTGATATAATCAACTCTGTGTGACCTTTCCCTATAGAGACAGTAAATAGGTGTGAACAATAATAAACCCATTTTGATATTGATCCCAGGTTAGGTCGAGGCCGAATCAACCAGGCCTTCCAATTAGATGACAAGACGTTGGAGTTTTTGGGTATCCCAGCAACACTGGCCCCTCCCGTGGAGCAGCCGGTGACGGTGTGGCTGGTGGTGTTTGGGGTTGTCATGGGAGTTGTGGTGCTAGCGGGCATCTACCTTGTCATCTCTGGTGTCAAAGAGCGCAAGAAGTGAGTGTTTTTGGTCTCGAGAGTGAGACCTATTTCTACCATGTTGGAGACATGTACCTCCATAACTGTGAGACATGTTGTGTTTCTTGTTTGTTTGTAGGAAATCTGCAAAGAGAGACAGCATGGACAATCCGTACGATACAAACATCGATGGAAAAACTAACAATGCCTTTGAAGTCAGTGACGATGAACAAACTGGATTCTGAGTCCACTGGAGAACAGAGAAGTTGTCCTCAATGCTTGCCTCTTGTCAAACATCCAGTAACTGCGTATTGTGTTTATTTGTGAAAGTTTTAGTTTATAATTATTTGAAGTATATAAAAATAGACATAATTTCATTTAATTGTAGTATACTTAATATACTTCCATTTGAATGTACTCAAAAGTGTGCTATTTTTAGACACTAATTACTTAGTGTATTAACAATATAGAAGTAGTACAACTTATACACTTGAGTTCCATTTACTGTGCTATTTTAGATGCCATTAAGTTGTAATTAAGTGTGTAAGTATATGTTTTTGTTTTAATGTTTACCTTGTATGTTGTGAACAAATATCAATATACATTAAATAAACTTCAATTATTAATTTTAACCTCAACATAATTTCAAATGTAAACATCATACCTGAAATAGTCATTTAAGTAAATTCAAGTTATAGTTCAAATATGTCAAGTACAAAAAAGTATATGCAAATACAATTATCATAATTTGGTTCAAAAAAGCACAGTTTCAGGTAGACGTAAGTGTAGTCAATAGTATTTTAAGTTGTACGTCTTATACATCATTAGTACAAAATTAGTATGTCAGAAGTAGCACAGTTAGTGTAAAAGGAGTATAGTCAAAATATTTTTTACGTACAAAACAGATTTTAATAACACACCTGAAAATGTGATTTCATTATTTTAGTTTCCAGCGCAGGTTCTTTCAGAAGGTGCAGCATTTTCCCAATGTTGCTTTCAGATAGTTTTGTGATTTGCAGAACATTACAGTCATATAATTCCAAAAATAAACTGTATTATGCAGCTCAAATTCAGGATAGTTGATTAAAAGAAAAATAATTGTTTGTCCATATTACTTTTTAATATTTAATGTTATAAAAGGCTTTGATGGTCAGACATGTGTGTAATACTATTTGATAATTTTGCTTGTTTTAAAATGTTAGTATGGCACACAGGTGCATACGGAAATGAAATCATGCAAAAGAAAGTACTCAATTACTGCATATTGTCAAGTTTATTTTAAATATATGCCTCATGTATATTACTGAAATGTTGAATTTTTAAAATGATGTGATAACGGATTTCACACTTTTATTTGCTGTAAAATACACAAAATACACAGTTTACCATCAATGCATTCCAAAGATCACCATATGCTAAAAGAAGCGTAAAACATCTAATATACATACATCTATACGTGTTGACATTATAATATGATATAATTGTAGTCTGGGAAATGTAATCAAAGGGATTTTCTAAACTTTATCTGTATATAGTACACATGTATACAGTAGCCTACATATAACATGATATAACTAGTCATTCAGAACTCAATTAATGCTTGTGGTAATACGTGGAACTCATGTTTAAGGTTTATACTATGTGTAATTTTGCTCACAACATCTCTTAATAATGTATATTAGAAAATTGTTTAAATAAAGTTATTATCACATCACCTTTATTTTGAATATATGCAATTTTTAATGAAAGTTACATCCCCTGAACACAAAATATTCATTCATAAACAACAAATGTGATTATACACACACCCAAAACATACTTTGAATTAGATATGGTTGTATGATACATATCTACGCACTTCTGCAATAGCAGAATTTGACACAGTGACGTGGGTCTCTGTCACTGGACCAGGTGGGTCACACAAAAGTTCTCCTTTCATGTTTTTCTTTTGTTTAATATTAAGTCACAATAGAAATCCACAAGGTAATTTTAAAAGGTAAACTTGACTGAGGACTGAGAATACACCTGATGAAAGTGACCAGCCATCACGTCTGAATGCATGGGCGTAAATCTGATCTAACAGTAGGGGGGGACAATAAACATAAAATTTCTGAAGAGCAATTTTTGAAGGGGACACAAATAATACAGCCACAATTATACTCGTAGACATGTGTACACAAGCCACAAAAATACCTTAAAACATAATGACTTATTTTGAAAAAGTGTCCCCATATAAAAGAAATACAATACTTTTGTACACTTGTTAAATTAGCTGATCATAATGTAAATTAGTGAGCTACTGGTAAAGCTCATCAAATATGAATTAGGTTCATAGGTTCACCACGCAGTCATATTATAGTTATAAAATGATCTTGCGTCCTCCGCATAAATATTAGGTTTGGTCTGGGACAGAGGATATATATTTAACTGCAGCAAACCCACTGATCAGCCACTTCAAACACAACTGTAGATCTTCAACATTAACCCTAATGTCAGTTCACACACATAATGTTAGGCTTATCGCCGTGGTAACGTTAGTTGTAGTAGTGGGTGCATTTCTATCCAACAAGCTATTAAACAAGCTAGCTAACGTTACATTATATTACACTAACATAGCAAACTTTTTGTCATAACTAATTCATTAATTACTCAGCATCATTTCTGTTTGAGAAAAGAACAACTTCATCCGATGTTTAATGTGAATAAAATAGCCTTGAACCGCCTACTTACTACATTCCTGTCACTACCCGATGTGACCGTGAGTCGAGTGCAGATCCTGACGTACAGCATGCAGTGGACCAAACCACTGTGAGGCAAGGGAGGGGGGACTCAAAATGTTTCTAAACTTAAAAAGCATTTTTTTGGTGTTTGCATTGTTTTACTACTTACACAGATGTTTTAAGTATACATCATTATGTTATTTACAATACACAGCATTGTTTTAATGATATTTCTAGGGGGGGACAACCCCCGACCCCCCTGGGATTTACGCCCTTGTCTGAATGAGGAAGAGGAACGATTCATCTCCCGTCCCCCCATCCAGGGTTGCCATATCCACTGACTCGAAACTGTTGTCTATTTGGATGAACCAGCCGCCATGCAGCGCTGACTCAAACTTCCGCCGGCTCGTCCGGTCGGACTTCATGTAGAAGACAAAGGAGAGGGTGCTCTCGTCACTCATGGAGATCGTCTTCAGCCTCTGCTTCTCGCATGTCTACAACAACAACAAACGTGGATATCCATCACAGAGAGAACAGGTGGCTGTTCAACATCCTGGCAGTGACTGATGATTAATTTGCTTGTGACTTTGCGAGTATCACAATTACCATAATCAACTTCTTAAAATCCCAATGAATTAACAATCTCTAGCGCCATAATCAGGTCAAAAATTTAATTTGTCCATAAATACCTCTTAATATACAGTCTATGCCAAATACCTGCAAAACGAATTAGCTTATTAGCAAATTTTAGCAAATGTTAGCATGCTAACACACTAAGCTAAGATGGTGAATATATTAAACAGTATACCTGGTAAACATCAGCATGTTAGCATTGCCACTCTGAGCAAGTTAGCATGCTAACTGCTGATGTTAGCATTTAGCTTAAACCGCTGTGGTGCATATGTACAGCCTCACAGAGCTTCCAGCATGACTGCTACTGATTATTACTTAATTACGTAGCTGTGTCCATGAAACGCATCCACTGCATATGTTTCAGAGGTGGGAGCAAGTCCAATTCCCAATCCTACACTTTGGATTTGGGTTTCTAATTTGTGATAACACATGATGGATAGCCTTGATAGAGACACGTTTGTGTATAAAAATCAAAAAGTGCAAACATAAAATGGGATAAGGACTGTTTTCACGACATTTCAATACCTTGAAAAAGGCAACCATGAGGGGAAATATTTTCAGTGTGTTGCATTCCGAATAATAAAACTCTCATCTGACTGTTCTGTAACTACTTCCCTGTTTTCTTCCTTTGCCCCTCTCTTTAAACAGATACTTCATAGAGAAACTACATCAAAACAAGTGTTGCTGACCTTAAAGTAGACATATTAAATCGATACTAGCCTAAATATGAAATATGTGCTCTATCTGTGAATATGCTGCTTGGCCAACAAAGATTTTTCCACTTAGGTTTGTAGACGAGATATAGTCTTTCAAGTAATAACGTTTATGTCCGAGTCAATCATTGGTGTAAGAGTAATTGTTTAATTCAGAGTTAATTTTTTAGACACTAAGGCTTCTTGGCTCAATGCATGTTGAGCCCAGGTATTGGTCTGTATGTTGATCAGTCAACAATTTCAGTCCAGACCGAAATATCTCAACAACTTTCAAATGAGTTACCATTAAAATGACATTCACGGTGTCATGAGGATGTATCCTTCTGAACTTGGTGGTCCCCTGACTTTTCATCAACAGTAACACCACTGGACCATGGATTGTCTCACATGTTAATACATTCATGGTTCCCAGATGATGGAAAAAATAAAAAACACAAATGTGAACCTCATGGTGGCGCTAGAGGAAAGGTCAGAGGATCACTAAAGTCAGTAGGATTCATCCTCTGGGGGCCATAAATGCCAAACTTCATGGTAATCCATCTAATTATTATATGGAATATATGTTATACATTTCAAGTCAGGTTGACGCACCTTAAACCTAACTATGTGTACATGAACTGACTCACTCAGTAACAGTTATTACCTCCACTTGTAGAAACACCTTCTCCCCTTCCTTGCAGCACCTGAGGAAGCAGTTGGTCTGGCTAAAGTTTAGGACCACTGGCACTCCTCTAAAGGAAGTGTTTATTTGGGAGTACTTGTAGAGGTAGATGGTCATCTCCTCTGAACAAAATAAATGAAAACAAACAATTTCACAAATCAATTGAAAACTAAAATACAAAACTCATCTGTGATTACTGTAAATGAATGTCGCTGTGTGCTGCTCTTAATGACAAACCTGGGTTGGGTGAAGCATAGACGATTCTTTGCGAACAGAGCTCTCTCAGGTAATAGTGAGAGACCACATGTTCGATTGGACTCTGCAGCGACTTTACCTGTTTGATACTGTTACCTCCTCTTGGAACTGAAAGTGACAAGGAACAATCACACAAACGTATGTGTACAAATGTAGTTTATAATTAATACCCTGTTTGTAAGAAAAAAACAGGACAAGGATGATAGATTCCTTGCTATTTTATAGGTTTTACCAAAATAATGGAGATGTACTACACATTAGTGATCTATATCTCTGCTGTCTAATTTAATTTTAATAAATAATGCATGTTTTCTCGATCCGTCTAAGACATGTACTACCAAGGTTCAACTTTTCGTAAGATAAGAAAGAGTGCTGTTTTCAGCACTGTTACAACAGGGCTTTATTGTATAGTTTTTAAGAAGTAGCACTAAACCCATTAAGAAAATGCTTCAGTTTTTCTAAATTTCAAATGAGAGTATTTGGAGATCCATGGTTGTCACTGGACTGTATTATGTTTTTTTGTTTAAAAAAAAAAAGAGATCTCAGTAAGACTATCTGTATAAATGTATATGAGAATGTAGAATACATTACACGATTAAAAACCCAACTTACTTACCAAGCACCACCTTGCTGGATTCAGCCACCAAGACAACATCATTAAAGGTACATCCTGTCCCATGACATCCCTCACAGGGGTTCCCGATGTTGCAGCCCCTCCCTGTCACCACAGAGATGCTGGTTTTCTTCATGGAAACAATGAGCAGGTCCCCCCTCTCCCCATTCACCTCATTTTCCACTTGGCAAATGTCCTCCTCTATACCCACGTCCTCCTTTACTTCTCCCTCCTGACCCACTTCATTCTCCAAGTCTGTCTCCCTCCTCATCTCCATGCTGAATCTGAGTATTGTGGATTCTTTGGAGAAGGGATGTAAAGTGTCCTCAGCTGGGAAGGACTGCTCAGTGTGCTCCTTCATGATGCTGGCCTTGTGCACCGTCTAAAGAGGGGGAATAAAAAAGATGTGGGGTCAGATTGAGTATTGAGTATGTGTCTGTTGTTGGCTGTGTGATAATTCCACCTCAAAACACCTAAACAACCAGCTACTGTCAAAGTTACAATGTGTGTGTCCTTCCTCTGGTGAATACTGAAATGGGAACAGTGTCTTGTGGATTTTCTTAGATTTGTTGATTCAAAGAATCTTCAGGGAGACCGGATGGTGCAATAATAAATCTTTGTTTATTCGAAAGACATTGAGTAATTTTTTGGCAGAAAATTGACTGACCTTCCTTCCTCCAATGTGATGTTATATAAAAACAGTGTTACAGGTCAAGTCTTTGGTGTAATTTAAACTTCAACAGTTAATGTCACGCCAGCAAAGTTCACCTAGTTTTATTTTCATCCATCCAAAAAACAGGATAAAAAAACTATTGTTTAAAGACTCAAAGTGGATTTTTTTTTATGTGTATTCTGACAGTCAAACATGTATATTGGAGAAAATGGCTTATAATATATAACAATAGTTTGACATGGTGGATTATTCGGTTAAAGGAGATATGCCATGCTCATTTTTAGGTTCATACTTGTATTTTGGGTTTCTGTTAGGACATGTGTACATGCCCTATTCTTAGAAAAACATTATTTTTCTCATGTAGGCTTACATGTATTCACCCTCTCTTATTTTAGCCCCCTTCCTGAAAATCCCAGTCTGCTCTGATTGGCTTGTGAGAAAAATGCACCTTTGCAAAGGTAGTTCTCAAGCTAAAATACTCAAGAAGAGATACGCAGATAGGGGGCAGTATTCTAATGAGCCAGCATGTGATGAAGGGGAGCAAAATCTGAATGGCTTGTTGAATCCCATGTTTTCTGAACTCAGATCAAAAAACTGACTGGGTTGTCTTATTTTCACAGTGTGTTTTTCATGATATGTTCCCTTTAAAATAATGAGCAACAACAGAATTGTTTACTGTAACAATTCCAGCCTTCTCCGACTGAAAGACTGAAATAGAATAGAGTCTGAAATAGAAACTCTCTCTTGAAGGTGTTGGGTGCAAGACTGGAAGCCCATGAACTCACCAGCATTGGATTATCTTTGGTTAACAATTGTGCTAACTCCTCAGGTGTGAGATGCTGCAGGTCCATGCCGTTTATCTGCATCAGTTTGTCTCCTCTCCTGAGAAAAAACAGAAACGTATATAAGGCATATACTTCATTAAGGGTTTTCAGTTGTATGACTATATTAATGTCACCAAAATGTGTAATGGCCAATAATGGGGAAAATCCATCCATTTGACTGGTGTATCTCCTCATGTAAAACAGGCTTTTCTGTGTTTGTTGCAGAACTAGTTGCAACATGCTACTACGGCTCTGTGTCCCATATATTATTTTCTAAGACTTGTCTTTTGTCAATCCAGTTTCATTAAAAGTCAGGAAAACCAATATAATGTACAGTTTGCCTACTTCTAGAAGAGAGCTGCAGAGCATCTGGATCAATAATTTTTTTTTCTACATCTTTAAAACTGCAGAATTAATGACCTCTTAGAAAGTGAGAAATACGTTAAAAAGTTAGTAATTTACGTTAAATAAAGCCCCTGAAAATGTATTTTCTCTATCAGTTTCATAATATGAGTAATGGGCTCCTATGTTAATACACAGTTTTCTGCCAAAGTTTGAACAGTTTTGGTTATTTCACATTAAACGTGTGTATTTCTTTTAATTTTTTATAAGGCTGTCAGCATTAACGCGTTAATCACGATGCGATTAAGGGCCAAGTATAATGCGTACATTTTTTTTAATCGCATGCTGCCATTTATTTATTTATTTTAGACTTCACTCGGCTTTGCGTCGTGCCTAACAACAGCCCTTAGCTGTTCTAAAATCACTAGAACCTAGCTAGGCTACTATTTTGACCCTTTGCCGCACCTTTACTTATCATCAAGCTGCCACTTCCTCATAACACATCCTACTGCTGCAGGCTGCAATCATGATGGAGAAAGACAGCAGCAACGCAATTCTGAATGGTGCCTTTTATTTTCCAAAACTCCCGGACGCCCTGTAGACAAGTTGAAAGCTATATACACATTGTGTAAAGCCAAATTAAAATATCATCGAAGCACGTCAAGCTCGAGCTACCACCTACGAGCAAGCATAGTACAGTTAACGTGACTCAGGTTGATGCTAGCGGGCTCAGGCAAAGCACTATTTGGGAGAGTGCTACTTGCCGACCTGTGGATGAAACCAAATCCAAAAAATTACTACAGCTCTTACGAAATGGGTGGCAACTAACTGCAGACCTGTCAGCACCGTAGAAGTCTCGGGTCTTAAAGACATAGGCTACTACGCTTGGCATGTTCTGAATTGTGCAATTATGACAGATTCACACATTTTTCTTTTGTTTACAGTAAATAAATAATAAATACAAATCTTAAAGTCAAGTTCATAAAGCAACTTTCTTTGCATTCATTTGATTGCCAATCAATATACACTGGAAATAATTGCTTTCCATTGTTAATATGTACGTAAAAACTGTTCTGAAATGCAAAATAATAGAATTTTAATCATGTGATAAAACATGTGATTAATTGCAATTAACTATAGAAATTCAGCGATTAATCGCGATTAAGAAAACATTTATCGTTTGACAGCCCTACTTTTTTTTTCTATGCTCTTTTTCACTGGCTTTTGCACGGCTTATTTGAAAAAAAGGTGATGTCACATACTCCATTCTGCAGCACTAACATTTTTTTCTTTTGCTACATTAGTCTGTGTCAGTCACTGAGTAACTTGAGTCTGCTAAACACTGTGTCTGATTTATACCTGACAAATGCTTTTCCTCCACCCGCTCGTTTGTACTTCATCACATTTTTCACATCATACTGGTGCTTTCCTTCGTGGAGCTGGTGGGCGATCAACACGCCTCCCTTAACCAGAGAGTCCTGATGTTTAGGAATAAATAAACAGACTTAACATCAACCAATATACACAATCATGTCTTTTAAAAATGTATCTCACATATAGCGGTGTTAAATCTTTAAAGATTTTGTCACCCACCTTCAGATCCATGGTGCTAACAGTGTCCGCTGCTGATAATGCCAAACTGACATCAGTGACAGTGCCGTTCTTTAATAGCCTTCCCTGGGTTTGTGCTTCAGCTTTTGCATGATCAGAAGGGGAAGTAGGACTGAGGATCCAATGACACAGCAGTGGATGTCAAAAGAGGAAGTGAATGAAGATTAGTAAATCTTAAATGCCAAAGGGGACACTGGGTAGAATGTATTTAGAAAACAGAACTTGAGGAGAGAGATGTGAGAGTTCCTGAGTTCACACAATTTATTTTGTTATGGATGTTTACTTCCTTAATTTTTTAACAATACCAATACCCTGACAGCTATACTACAGTAACTGCCAAACATAAATCCCTAAACAGAGAGAAAAGGAAATTGCAACCGTCTGTTTTACGGTCTGTCAAATTTGACATGGGAACTAATGGAAGAAAATGACTTCCTCTTTAACAGTTAATTGCTCCACAGTGGATACAAATGTGAACTATGTGTGGTTCAATAAATAACTATCCAACTAGAAACGGAAGTGATAATTAACCGCTCTTCATAATGGTCACTGTCACATTTTGTCAGGGTGGTATTTTATTTATATTTATATATAGCAAACAAAAAATGCTTGTACAGCTTTTGTTTTTACTTTATTAAATAACACTGATCTGCTTTTTTGAGTGCACATGTCCAAGAAATGTTTTATTCTGTACACTTAGTGGTGGAAGTAAAAGGTCTAATACCACAATGTGAAAATACGCCACTACAGGTAAAAGTCCTGCATTCAAAACCTTACTTAAATATGAGTAGGTCCGCATTATCAGCAAATTGTAGGCTACTATCAAAAGTAAAAGTACTCACTGTGGAGTAAAATGTTCCCTGTCAGTGTTTTATATTATATATGATGTTTCTCGATTAATATCCCTGCTGCATTAATGTATGTTGCATTTTACTGCTGTTTCAGCTTGTGCTAATTGTAACTCCTTTATATACTGTATAACCTACAGCAATGCATCAGAATGTGAATCATGCTGCATGTGTTAAATTCGATTTGATTTACTTTATTGCCCATCTCAGTTGAGAATTTGTCTGCATGCTTGCATGTCCACAATACAATCAAAAAAAGAATCACATTTGTAAAAAGAAAATTGCTCCATAGAACTACTAGGGGTAAACAACCAACACAGCGTACATGTAATTGTGCTGCGTCCTCCCACTGAAATATTGACACAGCCAGGTGAGCTCCAGCCAGCAGCCAGTTAGCTTAGCTTAGCACTAAGACTGTAAACAGGGGGAGACAACTAGCCTGGCTCTGCCCAAAAATTACAAAAATCTGCCTTTCAGCATTTCTGATGACCTCTACCAGCTCACTAATGAACATGTATTTGCTCTGTTTGTTTAATGCATACAAAAACGTAATTGTTTTTTGGGGGGGTTATGAGCTGGACTATTTTTTGGCTTGACTAAGTCTTGTTGTCATGGTAAGTTGGTAGATGTAGCTGCAGGACAGATACTGTATGAGAACGTTATTGATCTTCTCATCAAATTCTCAGAAAAAAAACGAAAAAAAAAAGAGGAAGTAGAAAGAGTTAAAACCAGTATTTCCGAAAAAGGCCAAACTTTTCCGTTAACTAGATGTTATTTAAACTCCTATCTAGCATATCACAGTTGCCTCGTTGTTTGTGTTGTTTTTTAAGATATTTTAAGATATTTTTTTTATCTCACTGAGACTTTTACCTGGTTAAATAAAGGAAAACAAGAGACAGTAGTCTGTGTGCTTTCATATTGGGGGAGTTGTTTTACTAAACGTATACAAGCACACACACACACACACACACACACACACACACACACACTGAAGCTATTTCCAGCGTTCCCTGTTGAGCCAGTGAAGTCAGCTAAATCTGTAGACGCTGAGGTGGATTGAGTTACATGAGAAGCACACTCCACTGTCGCAAACTTTCAGGTCGCAAACTTTCAGGTCTGTGACTGCACTGCAGCACTGTTTCCAAGGTCTCAGAAGCTGGCACAAGTTGACAATCCAAACTCAACCAGGTACTGTAATGCACTGAACATCCACTGTACTGTATATTCTGCATGTTGTGTGTGTCTGACTGCTGAGAAAAAAAAATCATTGTAGCAGCTGAAGAAGGTGTTGAGTAATGTTGACCTCTGCTGTGCATTCCACTTGTTTTAACACTGGTGTGGACATTGGATGATAAACAGTTAAAAGTTCAAGTCAGTTCAACTTATCAGATGGAGCTTGGTCACACTGTGTTGTGTGAAATTGAAATCTATAGTTTTGAGTCTTAGGAACAACTTATAGAGAGGAGCCCAGAAATTAGAGAAGCGGACTAATAGCCAGTTCAAATCCCTGCAGATGGCACGAAATCTGGCAAAATTACAGTCAAGATCAAATGCAAGCTCTTGTCATTGTAAACCATCTTTTAACTTTCCACTGATCTATACAAGTAAACCACCATTAAATGAGAGTGACATGTTACAGTTTAAGGAACTAACTGTGGTTACAGAACAGGCTTTGAAAGTACTACTAAGCTTCCCATGCTGGTTTCTAACTGTATGCTGTACAACACTGTTGTGTCTTTGTGTGTGTGTTTCAGATGGTGATACTGGATGTGTTAATAATAGGGGCTGGCCCTCATGCCTTGACCCTAGCTAGCTTGCTATCAAACCCTGACCCTGATCCAAATTCAGAACCCAGACATGACTTGCCCCTCTCCCTCTCGGACCCTCCAAGGCCTCAGACAAACCCAGAAACATCCATCAACAAACGCTGCAGTGGCAAGAAGAAGAGGAGGGCGACAGCTGGTACCGTGTGCTTGATTTTATTCACAAAATCATAATTATGAGATACAATTTGATCATTTGGACTGATTATCATACATCATGAAAAACATGTCAAACATCGAGTTTCTAAATTGTGAGGATTCACTGCTCTTCTCTAAGTAAGTGACACTTTATTTATATAGCACTTTTAAAACACACACAGTTAGAGACATGCCCAATACATATGAAGAAATAAATAAGAATAAACATGAATTACAAAATACATTTTAAAATACAGCATAAAAGGTGTGTAGCCCTTCACATGAAGGCTAATGTCAAAGGTGGTTAAAACAGTCCAGAGATTCAGCAGACCTGACAGACTGAAGGAGGAGCTTCCAAAGGGTTGGAGCTAAAATGGCAAAGCTACAATGACGTTACAGTACATTTACAGTATTTTGGGGTTTTAGATTGTTGATCGGATAAAACAAGCTTTTTCAAAGATATTAATTTGGGCTCTGGAAGATTCTGATAAATATTTGTTTGTGTTTTTTGACATATCTTTATTGGCCAAACTATTAATTATGTTGTTAATTAATTGACAGATTAATTGATAATGAAAATAATCGTTAGGTGAAGCCCTATTTTTAAATTAGTATCTCCTATAAAAAAAGTCATAATTTCTAGTTATTATCTCATGAACTGAGTCAATTGAAGTCAATTATTATCTCATATTTTGTAGTAAGTCACCGTTTCTTATTAGTTTCTCACAACTCAACTCAAAATTGAAACCTACTAATATCTTGGAACGATCACTGACAGCAAACTGACTTTTGAGGCAAACTGTGACGTTGTGTATAAAAAGGGAAACCAGCGATTGTTTTGCCAGAGAAAACTGTCCTCCCTCCACATTGACAGAACCGTGAAGACCCTAATTCATCATGCTTTTATTGAATCCGTTTTGTCTTTTTGTCTGATGTTATGGTTTGGGAACTTGTCTTAAAAAAAGGAACCGTCTGAATCAAATTGTGAAGTGGTCCAGTAAGCTGATAGGAAAGCCACAGCTCAACCCAGAATCCCTGTATTCTAAACAGTTACAAAAGATAGCTGGAACTATTTTGAAATACCCCTTCCACACTTACAGTGTGTAAAGTGAATTTCAGCTCCTACCATCAGGTATAAAGTACCAGCCTGTAAAACTAAGCGATACAGAAACAGCTTTGTCGCAATACAGGTCCGCTGCCTTATTTATTTTTATTTCTTTATTTGGCCTGCAGAACTATTAATTTATTGTATTTTATCAGTAATGAGCAATGTTGTCTCTTTGTATATATCCTCTCTTGTCCTATATCCTACAGTCTGCTGCTGATTGTATGTGTGTGTGTGTGTGTGTGTGTGTGTGTGTGTGTGTGTGTGTGTGTGTGTGTGTGTGTGTGTGTGTGTGTGTGTAAAAGGAGGCTGACCCACTTAACCCCCACTGTAGGCCTAAACCAAATCTACCTTCTAATTGTTGTGTGGTTTGTGTTGTATATTCTTCCTGTGATGTCTTCCTGCTGCATACAAATTTCCCTTTTGGGACAAAGAATAAACTGAACCTTCAGGTATTAATAAAGTTACCTTGACCTTGACATTGCATTAATCTAGCTGACACTTTTATCCAAAGCGACTCACAATAAATGCAATCAACCATTAAGATACACCCACAAATTGCAAGAATCATGCAAGTACATTAAATTCATCAAATAGGAAAAACTGCTACATTTTGGACTTACTAAATTATAATTTAAATTATGAATTAGTCACGGAAATGATAACTTAGTAAGACTTTCTCATTATTTAGACTTTGTCTCAAATCATTTTAATTTAGTAAGTCTTAAACTGCATTCACACAAAATCAGGCATTGCGGCGATTAGTGCACTTACTGTGAATGGCCCATTTGTGTCTTCATTGTGTTTTGTCTGATCCCCGGTACGTCGATGTCTGGTTGCGCATCAAGTTAACTTGAGTTTTAACTTTTGAGAGGGTTGTTTTTTTCACCACTTTTTTAATGCAGCCTTAATACTGATTTCTTATCCGTTTCAAATAATCCTGACGTAATCTTGATTTAAGTCATCATTTTGATTTTGTATGAAATGCTTAGCATTAGCATTAGGTATAGTTAGACTGAATGAAACATTGTAATTTCCCTTTAATAAAGTGTAAATGTGGTTTGTGTGTAGTCTCTGCAGGCCTGACACTGGAGGATCGACTAGCAAAGTCAACGATATCAGAGAGGGTCAGTTGCCCCCTGCTGAATCTCCGAGTGGTAGATTCCTATGGTGAGTGGACCACTCTGTGGGAGAGCCAGTTCACAGCTCTGAACATCCCTCATCTGCGTTCACACACACTGGTGCACACAGACCCTCTCAATAAGGTAAACACACCCAACTTCCTCTCCTGAAGTAGAAGCAAGGAAAGTGCTTTTACAATGTGATCGTAAATAAGCACTTGCGTGTATGTTTTCTTTGTCAGAAAGCGCTGCAGGAGTTTGTTTCAAAGTCTGGTCGTTCAGCGGAGCTTTACAGTCTTCCAGACCAGGTTTATATTCTGGACAAAAATGCATTTTTCAATGACACGAGGCTCGGCAGGAAGGAGAGGAAACGTCTCAACATCACCTCAACACTCAAGAAGAGCTTATCCTTCAGTCTGCCAGGAACCAAACTTAGTGTGGATTTCTTTAAAGATCAGGTAGGACACAGTATATGTGTGTGTGTGTGTGTGTGTGTGTGTGTGTGTGTGTGTGTGTGTGTGTGTGTGTGTGTGTGTGTGTGTCTGTTCCGCATGGTATGTTTAATGTTACACTGATGTTACAAAGTTACTTTACTGAATAAAGAGGTACCCAAAAGCATGCACATCTGCATTTAAATAACCTATGTTGTAGTTTAACTAACTTTGGAGTTGAATATTTACAAATATAGAAAGAACATATAATTACATGCTTGTATTAAACAATATATTAAACAATGGCATTATATTAAATATATAAGATGACACAAAAAAGCTATATATCTGTGACTCGTAAAGATTTATGTATTCAGTAGGAATGAAGAGGATTGTGGCTGAGTACCGCACACAGGGCAGGGAAAGTATTGAGGGATGGACAAACACATGAACATATAACATGAACTAATGCCAACATTGTCCTTCAAGCAGCATGAGCACCTAATTCTGAGCATTGCTATTTCCTGATTTAATTAATCTGAACATGCAGGTGGAGAGATGCAACTTGGACAAGGTGCTAGTGAAGGGAACAGTGGAGCACATCACGCCTGTGATTGAGGAAAAGGAAGAGGTGAAAGAAGAGGCTGACTGGATAAAAGAGGGTGAGGCCATGAGAGGGACTGAAAGGAAGAGAGTGAAGTATTTTCAAGTACAACTTCAAGATGGCATCATCCTAAAAGCCTACCAGATCATTATGGCTACAGGTCCAACCCGTGCCCAGATGGCAAACATCCCTCAATGGGTGAAAAGCATTGCAGAGCGCTACCCAGAGCAGCGTTTGCAACACACAGTGCACCTCATGCACAACCTGCCAACTGCTCGGCAAAAACTTAAAGACACAGATAATCAGCGACAGAAAGAGACTTTTCCCACTCAAGGTGAGTCAGATTTCCTCTAAGGGTTATGTAACATCACAATAATACAGAATGCTTTGCAGCAAAACAATGTTTAAGCATTTGTCCAGGAGGATAATTGGTATAAAATGTAATGTCCCATTACCAGTGTTTTTGTCAGAATATTCAATAATACTTTGCTTTCACCTTCTGTGCTTCTGCAGACTTCAAAGACTATTTGACTCCCATCCTCACTGCAACACTTTCCTTTACAAGTACTGTACTGTATGCATATGTGTGTGTAGAATTGTGTGTAGTGTGTGAGGCAGGGCAGAGAGTAATGGTAGTTGGTGGAGGTCTGACCAGCGCTCATGTGGTCTCAATTGCCCTGCAGCAAGGTGCCAGCCAGGTGACATGGGTCATGAGGAAGCACCTCCAGGTCTAGTGACAGTGTGAAACTGCATGTAGACCAACCATGACTGTCGACATACCTGTCTGTCTGCCTCCAACAAACAATCCGTCCTCATTGTTTATTCTGCAGTTAAAGCAGTTTGACGTGGGCGACGTGGAGAGCCTGGTAGGTCGTTACTCCCACGTGGAGCACGGCATCAAGATGGATGGCCAAGCTTACCTGCGGCAGTTCTATAATGAACGGAGTCTCCACAAACGGCTGGCTATGATTCGCCAGGCGAGGAAAGGAGGTGCCGTCACCCCGGAGGCCTACATTCACCTACAGCCTTTCATCCTGACTGGACAGGTGGACGTGAAGACATACTGTCAGGTAATGACGCACGTGCATCCTACAGGGTGTAAGGTTGAGGGTGTAGTGATTGAGATGAGATGTGGTGAGGTACATGAAAGTTTTTTTTTTTTATCTGAATGCATGCAACTGGCCAGGTGAGTGAGGCAAGCTGGTGCTACAGGGGCCAGGCCTGGAGTCTCTCCCTCAGCACACGGGACCACTGGACTGGAGATATGATCTGGCTCGCCACCGGCTGCAAACTTGATGTCAAACAGGACCCACTGCTTTCTGAGGTGATGAAGGAATTCCCCATTCAGGTGGGTTGGATATGCAAATGTATACATTTTTCATGATGTAACCTGAACAAGGCGACGAATAGATGCATAAAATGTGTCCGGCTTGTCCCTCCATGAAGGTGATAGACGGTTGGCCGTGCATATCAGAAAGCTTACAGTGGGCAGAAGGGTGCCCGCTCTACCTAATGGGGCAGTACACCGCTCTTCAGGTAGGTATTTTTTGGGGTGGTTTGGTTTACAAAAATATAGGTCTCAACAACAATCTGTAGCATTATTTTCCCCACACACAGGTTGGACCTCATGCAGTCAACCTGGCCGGCGGACAGGCTGCCAGCATGCGAATCGCTAAAGACATCATGCGCCGTCAGCAACAGGACAATGCAGAGGCTTCTGAACTGAGTGGGGAGAAATCTAAAACTGAAGAATATATTAAACAGATGCAAGGCCTTTTATGGCTTTAACTTTACAATATAGCCCGAAGAACTGAGATGCACGTGTGTGAGCAGTCTAATATTCTTGTTGGCCTACTATGTGGGCTTGATTAAATGGACTGCACTTAAATAACCGCAGTGAAACCTGTGAAACTTTTTGGGGAATAACAGCAATTGTATTTTAAATAAACACATGTTCATCCCAATCAGTCGTTTTATTAAGGTAAGGTATATTCACAAATATGAAATGACATATGTTAGAACATTTTAAGACGTGTTCGTTTAATCTCTGAGGAAGGAGAGTCTTGGGTCCAATTGAAGAACTAACAAAGGGTTTAATAATACAGAATGATGAAAATGACATGACAAAACACTAAAACACTGAAAACACTGAAAACACTGAAACGCTGCCAGCAGCGGACTGAATATATGTTTCTCCCTGATGGAGTCACATAAAAACAGCCCCAAATCTTTCTCAGTATCACAAATGTATATCCTTTGCACCTCTGGGCGATTGTATTTCACCACGTGTATTAAATCCATTGCCATTGGCCCGTCGTTGGCATGGTGACAGGTTGGATGTATTTCGTTGGTTTCTTTGCTGTCCAATGAGCAGTATTGTAATGTAACGAAGTACAAATACTTTGCTACTGTACTTAGAATTTTCACGTATCTGTACTTTACTTTGTTATTTATATTTCCGGAAACTTTTACTTTTATTCCACTCCATTTCCTAAATAAAATGTATACTTTTACTCCACTACATTTCCCCTAAGCATCTTAGTTACTCGTTACTACAAAATAAAATCAGAAGAAATGTGTTACACTGTAAAAAAAAGCAGGTTTGGAGAATCATTGCTTCTAAATTGCCAAGATAATGCACCCTCCATTCCACTTGGTGACCTAATGCCTGTTTGTTGCCAAGAGGCAAAAAAACAAAAAAACAAATGAGAGGAGGAAGTATAATAACTGATACCATCATGGAAGCACCTGCTGCAGGCTCTTCCGCTATGGTAACAGACGACGATCACCCTGATGACAGTGGTGATGAAGATAACGTTACACACCTTTGGTCATAAAGTTCATGATCAAAGTATTTTTACTTTTACTTCTAATACTTAAGTACATTTAATATCAGAAAATTACTTTTGATACTTAAGTACAGTAAATATTTGATACTTTAAGACTTTTACTCAAGTAATATTCTAAAAGGAGACTTTAACTTCTACCAAAGTCATTTTCTGGTAAGATACTTGTACTTTTACTCAAGTATTGCTTCCAAGTACTTTATACAAGACTGCCACTGAGGGAGGACATGGTTTTAAACGCTGTCCCTTTGGGGTCAGTTTTGGTCACAGATCAAAAAGATTCTAGCGTGATGATGTCAAATCTTTATAAGTTTACAGGAATTAACATTCTATTTGTCCTAATCTAGTCTAAGACACCAGGGGGTTGGAGACAGTAGGAGACAGAAGGTTATTTCCTGCTGTGTAGCAGGAGGTTTCTTTCTATATGTTTATTGTTTGGTTTTGATCTAATCTATCTAGCAGAGACAAAGGAAGATAGGGAATTACAACAGCATGATATGGAGTTTAAACCATAACAGTCATTAAATTCAATCATATTTTAGCATACAATTTAATTAGGGCTGTCAGCGATAACGCGTTAATCGCGATGCGATTAAGGGCAGACGCGATACGATTAATATTTTTTAATCGCATTAATCGCATGCCGGCATTTAATAATTTATTTTACACTTCACTCGGCTTTGCGTCGTGCCTAACAGGCTACTATTTTGACCCTTTGCAGCACCGTTACTTATCATCAAGCTGCCACTTCCTCGTAACACATACTGCTGCTGCAGGCTGCAGGCATGATGGAGAAAGACAGCAGCAATGAAATCCTGAATGGTGCTTTTTATTTTCCAAAACTCCCAGACGGCTCATAGACAAGCCATATGCACATTGTGTAAAGCCGAATTAAAATATCACCGAAGCACGTCAAGCTTGAGCTACCACCTACGGAACTAAGCATAGTAGTACAGTTAACGTGAGGCTACCCACTAGCATGCTACCCACCAACCCGGTCTCACGGCAGTATGTGTAAATGTCACGTTATTTTTAATCTATTGATACGTGTTCACGGGAACGTTTTTCTCGTTTTTTTCGTGGTGGCCAGCACGAAATACCCTACGGGGAAAGGACGCCTCACACGCCGGGAGACTGCAAGGCGGCCACTGGGGATGCGACTACAGGGAAAGGACGTCAGTGAGTAATCAACATTATTTAGGAGTTACTAAACACTATATTGACTCTAGTAATGATAGGGATTTTTAGTTTTTTAGTTAGGTACTTGGAGGAATTGTGCAATAATGACAGATTCACACATTTTTCTTTTGTTTACAGTAAATAAATAATTACAAATCGTAAAATCAAGTTCATAAAGTAACTTTCTTTGCATTCATTTGATTCCCAATCAAGATACACTGGTAACAATTGACATATTGTAACTCTTTTTTAGGCTGCTGTAACATTGAAACCTCCTGTTTAGACAGGCTGATTTCACATCAGGGTGATAGTAAACACATTCCAGACTGTCACTGGGTAATATTGGACTATTCTGATATAGGATTTAAAAATTAAAGGTTTAAATGTCCACCCAAAGCTATATTTCAACTATTTTTCAGGCTGCTAATTAAAGACATATTGTAACTCTATTTCAGGCTGCTCTAACATCGAAACCTCCTGTTTAGCCAGACTCATTTCACATCAGGGTGATAGTATACACATCCCAGACTGTCACTGGGTAATATTGGACTATTCAGATATAGGATTTTAAAATTAGAGGTTAAAATGTCCACTTAAAGCTATATTTCAACTTTTTTTCTGGGTGCTAATTAAAGACATATTGTAACTCTTTTTCAGGCTGCTCTAACATCGAAACCTCCTGTTTAGCCAGACTCATTTCACATCAGGATGATAGTAGACACATCCCAGACTGTCACTGGGTAATATTGGACTATTCTGATACAGGATTTAAAAATTAAAGTGTTAAATGTCCAATTAAATCTATATTTTGGCTATATTTCGGCTTCTAATTAAAGGCATATTGTATCTCTTTTTCAGGCTAATCTAACATCGAAACCTCCTGTTTAGCCAGACTCCTTTCACGTCAGGGTGATAGTATACACATCCCAGACTGTCACTGGGTAATATTGGACTATTCTGATATAGGATTTAAAATTAAAGGTTTAAATGTTCAACCAAAGCTATATTTCAACTCTTTTTCAGGCTTCTAATTGAAGCCATATTGTAACTCTTTTTCAGGCTGCTCTAACATCGAAACCTCCTGTTTAGCCAGACTCATTTCACATCAGGATGATAGTATACACATCCCAGACTGTCACTGGGTAATATTGGACTATTCTGATACGGGATTTAAAAATTAAATTGTTAAATGTCCAATTAAATCTATATTTTGGCTATATTTTGGCTTCTAATTAAAGGCATATTGTATCTCTTTTTCAGGCTGATCTAACATCGAAACCTCCTGTTTAGCCAGACTCATTTCATGTCAGGGTGATAGTATACACATCCCAGACTGTCACTGGGTAATATTGGACTATTCTGATACAGGATTTAAAAATTAAAGTGTTAAATGTCCAATTAAATCTATATTTTGGCTATATTTCGGCTTCTAATTAAAGGCATATTGTATCTCTTTTTCAGGCTAATCTAACATCGAAACCTCCTGTTTAGCCAGACTCCTTTCACGTCAGGATGATAGTATATACATCCCAGACTGTCACTGGGTAATATTGGACTATTCTGATATAGGAATTAAAAATTAAAGGTTTAAATGTTCACCCAAAGCTATATTTCAACTCTTTTTCAGGCTTCTAATTGAAGCCATAATATAACTCTTTTTCAGGCTGCTCTAACATCGAAACCTCCTGTTTAGCCAGACTCATTTCACATCAGGATGATAGTAGACACATCCCAGACTGTCACTGGGTAATATTGGACTATTCTGATACAGGATTTAAAAATTAAAGTGTTAAATGTCCAATTAAATCTATATTTTGGCTATATTTCGGCTTCTAATTAAAGGCATATTGTATCTCTTTTTCAGGCTAATCTAACATCGAAACCTCCTGTTTAGCCAGACTCCTTTCACATCAGGATGATAGTATACACATCCCAGACTGTCACTGGGTAATATTGGACCATACTGATACAGGATTTAAAAATTAAAGTGTTAAATGTCCAATTAAATCTATATTTTGGCTATATTTTGGCTTCTAATTAAAGGCATATTGTATCTCTTTTTCAGGCTGATCTAACATCGAAACCTCCTGTTTAGCCAGACTCATTTCACGTCAGGGTGATAGCATACACATCCCAGACTGTCACTGGGTAATATTGGACTATTCTGATATAGGATTTAAAATTAAAGGTTTAAATGTTCAACCAAAGCTATATTTCAACTCTTTTTCAGGCTTCTAATTGAAGCCATATTGTAACTCTTTTTCAGGCTGCTCTAACTTCGAAACCTCCTGTTTAGCCAGACTCATTTCACATCAGGATGATAGTATACACATCCCAGACTGTCACTGGGTAATATTGGACTATTCTGATACGGGATTTAAAAATTAAATTGTTAAATGTCCAATTAAATCTATATTTTGGCTATATTTTGGCTTCTAATTAAAGGCATATTGTATCTCTTTTTCAGGCTGATCTAACATCGAAACCTCCTGTTTAGCCAGACTCCTTTCACATCAGGATGATAGTATACACATCCCAGACTGTCACTGGGTAATATTGGACTATTCTGATATAGGAATTAAAAATTAAAGGTTTAAATGTTCACCCAAAGCTATATTTCAACTCTTTTTCAGGCTTCTAATTGAAGCCATAATGTAACTCTTTTTTAGGCTGCTCTAACATCGAAACCTCCTGTTTAGCCAGACTCATTTCAAATCAGGATGATAGTAGACACATCCCAGACTGTCACTGGGTAATATTGGACTATTCTGAAACAGGATTTAAAAATTAAAGTGTTAAATGTCCAATTAAATCTATATTTTGGCTATATTTTGGCTTCTAATTAAAGGCATATTGTATCTCTTTTTCAGGCTGATCTAACATCGAAACCTCCTGTTTAGCCAGACTCATTTCACGTCAGGGTGATAGTACACACATCCCAGAATGTCACTGGGTAATATTGGAATGTTCTGATATAGGATTTAAAAATTAAATGTTTAAATGTCCACCCAAAGCTATATTTCAACTCTTTTTCAGGCTGCTAATTAAAGACATATTTTAACTCTTTTTCAGGCAGCTCTAACATCGAAACCTCTTGTTTAGCCAGACTCATTTCACGTCAGGGTGATAGTATACACATCCCAGACTGTCACTGGGTAATATTGGACTAGTCTGATATAGGATTTAAAAATTAAAGGTTTAAATGTCCACCCAAAGCTATATTTCAACTCTTTTTTAGGCTTCTAATTGAAGCCATATTGTAACTCTTTTTCAGGCTGCTAATTAAAGACATATTTTAACTCTTTTTCAGGCTGCTCTAACATCGAAACCTCTTGTTTAGCCAGACTCATTTCACGTTTGGGTGATAGTATACACATCCCAGACTGTCACTGGGTAATATTGGAATATTCTGATATAGGATTTTAAAATTAAAGGTTTAAATGTTCAACAAAAGCTATATTTCAACTCTTTTTCAGGCTTCTAATTGAAACCATATTGTAACTATTTTTCAGGCTGCTCTAACATCGAAACCTCCTGTTTAGACAGACTCATTTCACATCAGGATGATAATATACACATCCCAGACTGTCAATTTGTAATATTGGACTATTCTGATACAGGATTTAAAAATTAAATTGTTAAATGTCCAATTAAATCTATATTTTGGCTATATTTTGGCTTCTAATTAAAGACATATTGTATCTCTTTTTCAGACTGATCTAACATCGAAACCTCCTGTTTAGCCAGACTCCTTTCACATCAGGATGATAGTATACACATCCCAGACTGTCACTGGGTAATATTGGACCATTCTGATACAGGATTTAAAAATTAAAGTGTTAAATGTCCAATTAAATCTATATTTTGGCTATATTTTGGCTTCTAATTAAAGGCATATTGTTTCTCTTTTTCAGGCTGATCTAACATCGAAACCTCCTGTTTAGCCAGACTCATTTCACGTCAGGGTGATAGTATACACATCCCAGACTGTCACTGGGTAATATTGGAATATTCTGATATAGAATTTAAAAATTAAATGTTTAAATGTCCACCCAAAGCTATATTTCAACTATTTTTCAGGCTGCTAATTTAAGACATATTGTAATTCTTTTTCAGGCTGCTCTAACATCGAAACCTCCTGTTTACCCAGACTCATTTCATGTCAGGATGATAGTATACACATCCCAGACTGTCACTGGGTAATATTGGACTATTCTGATATAGGATTTTAAAATTAAAGGTTTAAATGTCCACTTAAAGCTATATTTCAACTTTTTTTCAGGCTGCTAATTAAAGACATATTGTAACTCTTTTTTAGGCTGCTGTAACATTGAAACCTCCTGTTTAGAAAGGCTCATTTCACATCAGGGTGATAGTAAACACATCCCAGACTGTCACTGGGTAATATCGGACTATTCTGATATAGGATTTAAAAATTACAGGTTTAAATGTCCACCCAAAGCTATGTTTCAACTCTTTTTCAGGCTGCTAATTAAAAACATATTGTAACTCTATTTCAGGCTGCTCTAACATCGAAACCTCCTGCTTACCCAGACTCATTTCACATCAGGGTGATAGTATACACATCCCAGACTGTCACTGGGTAATATTGGACTATTCAGATATAGGATTTTAAAATTAAAGGTTAAAATGTCCACTTAAAGCTATATTTCAACTTTTTTTCAGGCTGCTAATTAAAGACATATTGTAACTCTTTTTCAGGCTGCTCTAACATCGAAACCTCTTGTTTATCCAGACTCATTTCACGTCAGGGTGATAGTATACACATCCCAGACTGTCACTGGGTAATATTGGAATATTCTGATATAGGATTTAAAAATTAAATGTTTAAATGTCCACCCAAAGCTATATTTCAACTCTTTTTCTGGCTGCTAATTTAAGACATATTGTAACTCTTTTTCAGGCTGCTCTAACATCGAAACCTCCTGTTTACCCAGACTCATTTCATGTCAGGATGATAGTATACACATCCCAGACTGTCACTGGGTAATATTGGACTATTCTGATATAGGATTTTAAAAATAAAGGTTTAAATGTCCACTTAAAGCTATATTTCAACTTTTTTTCAGGCTGCTAATTAAAGACATATTGTAGGCTGCTGTAACATTGCAACCTCCTGTTTAGACAGGCTCATTTCACATCAGGGTGATAGTAAACACATCCCAAACTGTCACTGGGTAATATTGGACTATTCTGATATAGGATTTAAAAATTAAAGGTTTAAATGTCCACCCAAAGCTATATTTCAACTCTTTTTCAGGCTGCTAATTAAAAACATATTGTAACTCTTTTTCAGGCTGCTCTAACATCGAAACCTCTTGTTTAGCCAGACTCATTTCACATCAGGGTGATAGTATACACATCCCAGACTGTCACTGGGTAATATTGGAATATTCTGATATAGGATTTTAAAATTAAAGGTTTAAATGTCCACTTAAAGCTATATTTCAACTCTTTTTCAGGCTTCTAATTGAAGCCATATTGTAACTATTTTTCAGGCTGCTCTAACATCGAAACCTCCTGTTTAGCCAGACTCATTTCACATCAGGATGATAGTATACACATCCCAGACTGTCACTTGGTAATATTGGACTATTCTGATACAGGATTTAAAAATTAAATTGTTAAATGTCCAATTAAATCTATATTTTGGCAATATTTTCGCTTCTAATTAAAGGCATAGTGTATCTCTTTTTCAGGCTGATCTAACATCGAAACCTCCTGTTTAGCCAGACTCCTTTCACATCAGGATGATAGTATACACATCCCAGACTGTCACTGGGTAATATTGGACCATTCTGATACAGGATTTAAAAATTAAAGTGTTAAATGTCCAACTAAATCTATATTTTGGCTATATTTTGGCTTCTAATTAAAGGCATATTGTATCTCTTTTTCAGGCTGATCTAACATCGAAACCTCCTGTTTAGCCAGACTCATTTCACGTCAGGGTGATAGTATACACATCCCAGACTGTCACTGGGTAATATTGGAATATTCTGATATAGGATTTAAAAATTAAATGTTTAAATGTCCACCCAAAGCTATATTTCAACTATTTTTCAGGCTGCTAATTTAAGACATATTGTAACTCTTTTTCAGGCTGCTCTAACATCGAAACCTCCTGTTTACCCAGACTCATTTCATGTCAGGGTAAGAGTATACACATCCCAGACTGTCACTGGGTAATATTGGAATATTCTGATATAGGATTTAAAAATTAAATGTTTAAATGTCCACCCAAAGCTATATTTCAACTATTTTTCAGGCTGCTAATTTAAGACATATTGTAACTCTTTTTCAGGCTGCTCTAACAGCGAAACCTCCTGTTTACCCAGACTCATTTCATGTCACGATGATAGTATACACATCCCAGACTGTCACTGGGTAATATTGGACTATTCTGATATAGGATTTTAAAATTAAAGGTTTAAATGTCCACTTAAAGCTATATTTCAACTTTTTTTCAGGCTGCTAATTAAAGACATATTGTAGGCTGCTGTAACATTGAAACCTCCTGTTTAGGAAGGCTCATTTCACATCAGGGTGATAGTAAACACATCCCAAACTGTCACTGGGTAATATTGGACTATTCTGATATAGGATTTAAAAATTAAAGGTTTAAATGTCCACCCAAAGCTATATTTCAACTCTTTTTCAGGTTGCTAATTAAAAACATATTGTAACTCTTTTTCAGGCTGCTCTAACATCGAAACCTCTTGTTTAGCCAGACTCATTTCACATCAGGGTAATAGTATACACATCCCAGACTGTCACTGGGTAATATTGGAATATTCTGATATAGGATTTTAAAATTAAAGGTTTAAATGTCCACTTAAAGCTATATTTCAACTCTTTTTCAGGCTTCTAATTGAAGCCATATTGTAACTATTTTTCAGGCTGCTCTAACATCGAAACCTCCTGTTTAGCCAGACTCATTTCACATCAGGATGATAGTATACACATCCCAGACTGTCACTTGGTAATATTGGACTATTCTGATACAGGATTTAAAAATTAAATTGTTAAATGTCCAATTAAATCTATATTTTGGCTATATTTTGGCTTCTAATTAAAGACATATTGTATCTCTTTTTCAGACTGATCTAACATCGAAACCTCCTGTTTAGCCAGACTCCTTTCACATCAGGATGATAGTATACACATCCCAGACTGTCACTGGGTAATATTGGACCATTCTGATACAGGATTTAAAAATTAAAGTGTTAAATGTCCAATTAAATCTATATTTTGGCTATATTTTGGCTTCTAATTAAAGGCATATTGTTTCTCTTTTTCAGGCTGATCTAACATCGAAACCTCCTGTTTAGCCAGACTCATTTCACGTCAGGGTGATAGTATACACATCCCAGACTGTCACTGGGTAATATTGGAATATTCTGATATAGAATTTAAAAATTAAATGTTTAAATGTCCACCCAAAGCTATATTTCAACTATTTTTCAGGCTGCTAATTTAAGACATATTGTAATTCTTTTTCAGGCTGCTCTAACATCGAAACCTCCTGTTTACCCAGACTCATTTCATGTCAGGATGATAGTATACACATCCCAGACTGTCACTGGGTAATATTGGACTATTCTGATATAGGATTTTAAAATTAAAGGTTTAAATGTCCACTTAAAGCTATATTTCAACTTTTTTTCAGGCTGCTAATTAAAGACATATTGTAACTCTTTTTTAGGCTGCTGTAACATTGAAACCTCCTGTTTAGAAAGGCTCATTTCACATCAGGGTGATAGTAAACACATCCCAGACTGTCACTGGGTAATATCGGACTATTCTGATATAGGATTTAAAAATTACAGGTTTAAATGTCCACCCAAAGCTATGTTTCAACTCTTTTTCAGGCTGCTAATTAAAAACATATTGTAACTCTATTTCAGGCTGCTCTAACATCGAAACCTCCTGCTTACCCAGACTCATTTCACATCAGGGTGATAGTATACACATCCCAGACTGTCACTGGGTAATATTGGACTATTCAGATATAGGATTTTAAAATTAAAGGTTAAAATGTCCACTTAAAGCTATATTTCAACTTTTTTTCAGGCTGCTAATTAAAGACATATTGTAACTCTTTTTCAGGCTGCTCTAACATCGAAACCTCTTGTTTATCCAGACTCATTTCACGTCAGGGTGATAGTATACACATCCCAGACTGTCACTGGGTAATATTGGAATATTCTGATATAGGATTTAAAAATTAAATGTTTAAATGTCCACCCAAAGCTATATTTCAACTCTTTTTCTGGCTGCTAATTTAAGACATATTGTAACTCTTTTTCAGGCTGCTCTAACATCGAAACCTCCTGTTTACCCAGACTCATTTCATGTCAGGATGATAGTATACACATCCCAGACTGTCACTGGGTAATATTGGACTATTCTGATATAGGATTTTAAAATTAAAGGTTTAAATGTCCACTTAAAGCTATATTTCAACTTTTTTTCAGGCTGCTAATTAAAGACATATTGTAGGCTGCTGTAACATTGCAACCTCCTGTTTAGACAGGCTCATTTCACATCAGGGTGATAGTAAACACATCCCAAACTGTCACTGGGTAATATTGGACTATTCTGATATAGGATTTAAAAATTAAAGGTTTAAATGTCCACCCAAAGCTATATTTCAACTCTTTTTCAGGCTGCTAATTAAAAACATATTGTAACTCTTTTTCAGGCTGCTCTAACATCGAAACCTCTTGTTTAGCCAGACTCATTTCACATCAGGGTGATAGTATACACATCCCAGACTGTCACTGGGTAATATTGGAATATTCTGATATAGGATTTTAAAATTAAAGGTTTAAATGTCCACTTAAAGCTATATTTCAACTCTTTTTCAGGCTTCTAATTGAAGCCATATTGTAACTATTTTTCAGGCTGCTCTAACATCGAAACCTCCTGTTTAGCCAGACTCATTTCACATCAGGATGATAGTATACACATCCCAGACTGTCACTTGGTAATATTGGACTATTCTGATACAGGATTTAAAAATTAAATTGTTAAATGTCCAATTAAATCTATATTTTGGCAATATTTTCGCTTCTAATTAAAGGCATAGTGTATCTCTTTTTCAGGCTGATCTAACATCGAAACCTCCTGTTTAGCCAGACTCCTTTCACATCAGGATGATAGTATACACATCCCAGACTGTCACTGGGTAATATTGGACCATTCTGATACAGGATTTAAAAATTAAAGTGTTAAATGTCCAACTAAATCTATATTTTGGCTATATTTTGGCTTCTAATTAAAGGCATATTGTATCTCTTTTTCAGGCTGATCTAACATCGAAACCTCCTGTTTAGCCAGACTCATTTCACGTCAGGGTGATAGTATACACATCCCAGACTGTCACTGGGTAATATTGGAATATTCTGATATAGGATTTAAAAATTAAATGTTTAAATGTCCACCCAAAGCTATATTTCAACTATTTTTCAGGCTGCTAATTTAAGACATATTGTAACTCTTTTTCAGGCTGCTCTAACATCGAAACCTCCTGTTTACCCAGACTCATTTCATGTCAGGGTAAGAGTATACACATCCCAGACTGTCACTGGGTAATATTGGAATATTCTGATATAGGATTTAAAAATTAAATGTTTAAATGTCCACCCAAAGCTATATTTCAACTATTTTTCAGGCTGCTAATTTAAGACATATTGTAACTCTTTTTCAGGCTGCTCTAACAGCGAAACCTCCTGTTTACCCAGACTCATTTCATGTCACGATGATAGTATACACATCCCAGACTGTCACTGGGTAATATTGGACTATTCTGATATAGGATTTTAAAATTAAAGGTTTAAATGTCCACTTAAAGCTATATTTCAACTTTTTTTCAGGCTGCTAATTAAAGACATATTGTAGGCTGCTGTAACATTGAAACCTCCTGTTTAGGAAGGCTCATTTCACATCAGGGTGATAGTAAACACATCCCAAACTGTCACTGGGTAATATTGGACTATTCTGATATAGGATTTAAAAATTAAAGGTTTAAATGTCCACCCAAAGCTATATTTCAACTCTTTTTCAGGTTGCTAATTAAAAACATATTGTAACTCTTTTTCAGGCTGCTCTAACATCGAAACCTCTTGTTTAGCCAGACTCATTTCACATCAGGGTAATAGTATACACATCCCAGACTGTCACTGGGTAATATTGGAATATTCTGATATAGGATTTTAAAATTAAAGGTTTAAATGTCCACTTAAAGCTATATTTCAACTCTTTTTCAGGCTTCTAATTGAAGCCATATTGTAACTATTTTTCAGGCTGCTCTAACATCGAAACCTCCTGTTTAGCCAGACTCATTTCACATCAGGATGATAGTATACACATCCCAGACTGTCACTTGGTAATATTGGACTATTCTGATACAGGATTTAAAAATTAAATTGTTAAATGTCCAATTAAATCTATATTTTGGCAATATTTTCGCTTCTAATTAAAGGCATATTGTATCTCTTTTTCAGGCTGATCTAACATCGAAACCTCCTGTTTAGCCAGACTCCTTTCACATCAGGATGATAGTATACACATCCCAGACTGTCACTGGGTAATATTGGACCATTCTGATACAGGATTTAAAAATTAAAGTGTTAAATGTCCAACTAAATCTATATTTTGGCTATATTTTGGCTTCTAATTAAAGGCATATTGTATCTCTTTTTCAGGCTGATCTAACATCGAAACCTCCTGTTTAGCCAGACTCATTTCACGTCAGGATGATAGTATACACATCCCAGACTGTCACTGGGTAATATTGGACCATTCTGATACAGGATTTAAAAATTAAAGTGTTAAATGTCCAATTAAATCTATATTTTGGCTATATTTTGGCTTCTAATTAAAGGCATATTGTTTCTCTTTTTCAGGCTGATCTAACATCGAAACCTCCTGTTTAGCCAGATTCATTTCACGTCAGGGTGATAGTATACACATCCCAGACTGTCACTGGGTAATATTGGAATATTCTGATATAGAATTTAAAAATTAAATGTTTAAATGTCCACCCAAAGCTATATTTCAACTATTTTTCAGGCTGCTAATTTAAGACATATTGTAATTCTTTTTCAGGCTGCTCTAACATCGAAACCTCCTGTTTACCCAGACTCATTTCATGTCAGGATGATAGTATACACATCCCAGACTGTCACTGGGTAATATTGGACTATTCTGATATAGGATTTTAAAATTAAAGGTTTAAATGTCCACTTAAAGCTATATTTCAACTTTTTTTCAGGCTGCTAATTAAAGACATATTGTAACTCTTTTTTAGGCTGCTGTAACATTGAAACCTCCTGTTTAGAAAGGCTCATTTCACATCAGGGTGATAGTAAACACATCCCAGACTGTCACTGGGTAATATCGGACTATTCTGATATAGGATTTAAAAATTACAGGTTTAAATGTCCACCCAAAGCTATGTTTCAACTCTTTTTCAGGCTGCTAATTAAAAACATATTGTAACTCTATTTCAGGCTGCTCTAACATCGAAACCTCCTGCTTACCCAGACTCATTTCACATCAGGGTGATAGTATACACATCCCAGACTGTCACTGGGTAATATTGGACTATTCAGATATAGGATTTTAAAATTAAAGGTTAAAATGTCCACTTAAAGCTATATTTCAACTTTTTTTCAGGCTGCTAATTAAAGACATATTGTAACTCTTTTTCAGGCTGCTCTAACATCGAAACCTCTTGTTTAGCCAGACTCATTTCACATCAGGGTGATAGTATACACATCCCAGACTGTCACCGGGTAATATTGGAATATTCTGATATAGGATTTTAAAATTAAAGGTTTAAATGTCCACTTAAAGCTATATTTCAACTTTTTTTCAGGCTGCTAATTAAATACATATTGTAACTCTTTTTGAGGCTGCTCTAACATCGAAACCTCTTGTTTAGCCAGACTCATTTCACGTCAGGGTGATAGTATACACATCCCAGACTGTCACTGGGTAATATTGGACTATTCTGATATAGGATTCAAAAATTAAAGGTTTAAATGTTCAACCAAAGCTATATTTCAACTCTTTTTCTGGCTTCTAATTGAAGCCATATTGTAACTCTTTTTCAGGCAGCTCTAACATCGAAACCTCTTATTTAGCCAGACTCATTTCACATCAGGGTGATAGTATACACATCCCAGACTGTCACTGGGTAATATTGGAATATTCTGATACAGGATTTTAAAATTAAAGGTTTAAATGTCCACTTAAAGCTATATTTCAACTTTTTTTCAGGCTGCTAATTAAAGACATATTGTAACTCTTTTTCAGGCTGATCTAACATCGAAACCTCCTGTTTAGCCAGACTCATTTCACGTCAGGGTGATAGTATACACATCCCAGACTGTCACTGGGTAATATTGGAATATTCTGATATAGGATTTTAAAATTAAAGGTTTAAATGTCCACCCAAAGCTATATTTCAACTATTTTTCAGGCTGCTAATTTAAGACATATTGTAACTCTTTTTCAGGCTGCTCTAACATCGAAACCTCCTGTTTACCCAGACTCATTTCATGTCAGGATGATAGTATACACATCCCAGACTGTCACTGGGTAATATTGGACTATTCTGATATAGGATTTTAAAATTAAAGGTTTAAATGTCCACTTAAAGCTATATTTCAACTCTTTTTCAGGCTGCTAATTAAAGACATATTGTAGGCTGCTGTAACATTGAAACCTCCTGTTTAGACAGGCTCATTTCACATCAGGGTGATAGTAAATACATCCCAAACTGTCACTGGGTAATATTGGACTATTCTGATATAGGATTTAAAAATTAAAGGTTTAAATGTCCACCCAAAGCTATATTTCAACTCTTTTTCAGGCTGCTAATTAAAAACATATTGTAACTCTTTTTCAGGCTGCTCTAACATCGAAACCTCTTGTTTAGCCAGACTCATTTCACGTCAGGGTGATAGTATACACATCCCAGACTGTCACTGGGTAATATTGGACTATTCTGATATAGGATTCAAAAATTAAAGGTTTAAATGTTCAACCAAAGCTATATTTCAACTCTTTTTCTGGCTTCTAATTGAAGCCATATTGTAACTCTTTTTCAGGCAGCTCTAACATCGAAACCTCTTATTTAGCCAGACTCATTTCACATCAGGGTGATAGTATACACATCCCAGACTGTCACTGGGTAATATTGGACCATTCTGATACAGGATTTAAAAATTAAAGTGTTAAATGTCCAACTAAATCTATATTTTGGCTATATTTTGGCTTCTAATTAAAGGCATATTGTATCTCTTTTTCAGGCTGATCTAACATCGAAACCTCCTGTTTAGCCAGACTCATTTCACGTCAGGGTGATAGTATACACATCCCAGACTGTCACTGGGTAATATTGGAATATTCTGATATAGGATTTAAAAATTAAATGTTTAAATGTCCACCCAAAGCTATATTTCAACTATTTTTCAGGCTGCTAATTTAAGACATATTGTAACTCTTTTTCAGGCTGCTCTAACATCGAAACCTCCTGTTTACCCAGACTCATTTCATGTCAGGATGATAGTATACACATCCCAGACTGTCACTGGGTAATATTGGACTATTCTGATATAGGATTTTAAAATTAAAGGTTTAAATGTCCACTTAAAGCTATATTTCAACTTTTTTTCAGGCTGCTAATTAAAGACATATTGTAGGCTGCTGTAACATTGAAACCTCCTGTTTAGACAGGCTCATTTCACATCAGGGTGATAGTAAACACATCCCAAACTGTCACTGGGTAATATTGGACTATTCTGATATAGGATTTAAAAATTAAAGGTTTAAATGTCCACCCAAAGCTATATTTCAACTCTTTTTCAGGCTGCTAATTAAAAACATATTGTAACTCTTTTTCAGGCTGCTCTAACATCGAAACCTCTTGTTTAGCCAGACTCATTTCACATCAGGGTGATAGTATACACATCCCAGACTGTCACTGGGTAATATTGGAATATTCTGATACAGGATTTTAAAATTAAAGGTTTAAATGTGCACTTAAAGCTATATTTCAACTCTTTTTCAGGCTTCTAATTGAAGCCATATTGTAACTATTTTTCAGGCTGCTCTAACATCGAAACCTCCTGTTTAGCCAGACTCATTTCACATCAGGATGATAGTATACACATCCCAGACTGTCACTTGTTAATATTGGACTATTCTGATACAGGATTTAAAAATTAAATTGTTAAATGTCCAATTAAATCTATATTTTGGCAATATTTTCGCTTCTAATTAAAGGCATATTGTATCTCTTTTTCAGGCTGATCTAACATCGAAACCTCCTGTTTAGCCAGACTCCTTTCACATCAGGATGATAGTATACACATCCCAGACTGTCACTGGGTAATATTGGACCATTCTGATACAGGATTTAAAAATTAAAGTGTTAAATGTCCAACTAAATCTATATTTTGGCTATATTTTGGCTTCTAATTAAAGGCATATTGTATCTCTTTTTCAGGCTGATCTAACATCGAAACCTCCTGTTTAGCCAGACTCATTTCACGTCAGGGTGATAGTATACACATCCCAGACTGTCACTGGGTAATATTGGAATATTCTGATATAGGATTTAAAAATTAAATGTTTAAATGTCCACCCAAAGCTATATTTCAACTATTTTTCAGGCTGCTAATTTAAGACATATTGTAACTCTTTTTCAGGCTGCTCTAACATCGAAACCTCCTGTTTACCCAGACTCATTTCATGTCAGGATGATAGTATACACATCCCAGACTGTCACTGGGTAATATTGGACTATTCTGATATAGGATTTTAAAATTAAAGGTTTAAATGTCCACTTAAAGCTATATTTCAACTTTTTTTCAGGCTGCTAATTAAAGACATATTGTAACTCTTTTTCAGGCTGCTCTAACATCGAAACCTCTTGTTTAGCCTGACTCATTTCACGTCAGGGTGATAGTATACACATCCCAGACTGTCACTGGGTAATATTGGACTATTCTGATATAGGATTCAAAAATTAAAGGTTTAAATGTTAAACCAAAGCTATATTTCATCTCTTTTTCTGGCTTCTAATTGAAGCCATATTGTAACTCTTTTTCAGGCAGCTCTAACATCGAAACCTCTTATTTAGCCAGACTCATTTCACATAAGGGTGATAGTATACACATCCCAGACTGTCACTGGGTAATATTGGAATATTCTGATATAGGATTTTAAAATTAAAGGTTTAAATGTCCACTTAAAGCTATATTTCAACTTTTTTTCAGGCTTCTAATTAAAGACATATTGTAGGCTGCTGTAACATTGAAACCTCCTGTTTAGACAGGCTCATTTCACATCAGGGTGATAGTAAACACATCCCAAACTGTCACTGGGTAATATTGGACTATTCTGATATAGGATTTAAAAATTAAAGGTTTAAATGTCCACCCAAAGCTATATTTCAACTCTTTTTCAGGCTGCTAATTAAAAACATATTGTAACTCTTTTTCAGGCTGCTCTAACATCGAAACCTCTTGTTTAGCCAGACTCATTTCACATCAGGGTGATAGTTTACACATCCCAGACTGTCACTGGGTAATATTGGAATATTCTGATATAGGATTTTAAAATTAAAGGTTTAAATGTCCACTTAAAGCTATATTTCAACTCTTTTTCAGGCTTCTAATTGAAGCCATATTGTAACTATTTTTCAGGCTGCTCTAACATCGAAACCTCCTGTTTACCCAGATTCATTTCATGTCAGGATGATAGTATACACATCCCAGACTGTCACTGGGTAATATTGGACTATTCTGATATAGGATTTTAAAATTAAAGGTTTAAATGTCCACTTAAAGCTATATTTCAACTCTTTTTCAGGCTTCTAATTGAAGCCATATTGTAACTATTTTTCAGGCTGCTCTAACATCGAAACCTCCTGTTTAGCCAGACTTATTTCACATCAGGATGATAGTATACACATCCCAGACTGTCACTTGGTAATATTGGACTATTCTGATACAGGATTTAAAAATTAAATTGTTAAATGTCCAATTAAATCTATATTTTGGCAATATTTTCGCTTCTAATTAAAGCCATATTGTAACTCTTTTTCAGGCAGCTCTAACATCGAAACCTCTTATTTAGCCAGACTCATTTCACATAAGGGTGATAGTATACACATCCCAGACTGTCACTGGGTAATATTGGAATATGCTGATATAGGATTTTAAAATTAAAGGTTTAAATGTCCACTTAAAGCTATATTTCAACTTTTTTTCAGGCTGCTAATTAAAGACATATTGTAGGCTGCTGTAACATTGAAACCTCCTGTTTAGACAGGCTCATTTCACATCAGGGTGATAGTAAACACATCCCAAACTGTCACTGGGTAATATTGGACTATTCTGATATAGGATTTAAAAATTAAAGGTTTAAATGTCCACCCAAAGCTATATTTCAACTCTTTTTCAGGCTGCTAATTAAAAACATATTGTAACTCTTTTTCAGGCTGCTCTAACATCGAAACCTCTTGTTTAGCCAGACTCATTTCACATCAGGGTGATAGTTGACACATCCCAGACTGTCACTGGTTAATATTGGAATATTCTGATATAGGATTTTAAAATTAAAGGTTTAAATGTCCACTTAAAGCTATATTTCAACTATTTTTCAGGCTTCTAATTGAAGCCATATTGTAACTATTTTTCAGGCTGCTCTAACATCGAAACCTCCTGTTTACCCAGACTCATTTCATGTCAGGATGATAGTATACACATCCCAGACTGTCACTGGGTAATATTGGACTATTCTGATATAGGATTTTAAAATTAAAGGTTTAAATGTCCACTTAAAGCTATATTTCAACTTTTTTTCAGGCTGCTAATTAAAGACATATTGTAGGCTGCTGTAACATTGAAACCTCCTGTTTAGACAGGCTCATTTCACATCAGGGTGATAGTAAACACATCCCAAACTGTCACTGGGTAATATTGGACTATTCTGATATAGGATTTAAAAATTAAAGGTTTAAATGTCCACCCAAAGCTATATTTCAACTCTTTTTCAGGCTGCTAATTAAAAACATATTGTAACTCTTTTTCAGGCTGCTCTAACATCGAAACCTCTTGTTTAGCCAGACTCATTTCACATCAGGGTGATAGTATACACATCCCAGACTGTCACTGGGTAATATTGGAATATTCTGATATAGGATTTTAAAATTAAAGGTTTAAATGTCCACTTAAAGCTATATTTCAACCCTTTTTCCGGCTTCTAATTGAAGCCATATTGTAACTATTTTTCAGGCTGCTCTAACATCGAAACCTCCTGTTTAGCCAGACTTATTTCACATCAGGATGATAGTATACACATCCCAGACTGTCACTTGGTAATATTGGACTATTCTGATACAGGATTTAAAAATTAAATTGTTAAATGTCCAATTAAATCTATATTTTGGCAATATTTTCGCTTCTAATTAAAGGCATATTGTATCTCTTTTTCAGGCTGATCTAACATCGAAACCTCCTGTTTAGCCAGACTCCTTTCACATCAGGATGATAGTATACACATCCCAGACTGTCACTGGGTAATATTGGACCATTCTGATACAGGATTTAAAAATTAAAGAAGTTAAATGTCCAACTAAATCTATATTTTGGCTATATTTTGGCTTCTAATTAAAGGCATATTGTATCTCTTTTTCAGGCTGATCTAACATCGAAACCTCCTGTTTAGCCAGACTCATTTCACGTCAGGGTGATAGTATACACATCCCAGACTGTCACTGGGTAATATTGGAATATTCTGATATAGGATTTAAAAATTAAATGTTTAAATGTCCACCCAAAGCTATATTTCAACTATTTTTCAGGCTGCTAATTTAAGACATATTGTAACTCTTTTTCAGGCTGCTCTAACATCGAAACCTCCTGTTTACCCAGACTCATTTCATGTCAGGATGATAGTATACACATCCCAGACTGTCACTGGGTAATATTGGACTATTCTGATATAGGATTTTAAAATTAAAGGTTTAAATGTCCACTTAAAGCTATATTTCAACTTTTTTTCAGGCTGCTAATTAAAGACATATTGTAGGCTGCTGTAACATTGAAACATCCTGTTTAGCCAGACTCATTTCACGTCAGGGTGATAGTATACACATCCCAGACTGTCACTGGGTAATATTGGACTATTCTGATATAGGATTTAAAAATTAAAGGTTTAAATGATCAACCAAAGCTATATTTCAACTCTTTTTCTGGCTTCTAATTGAAGCCATATTGTAACTCTTTTTCAGGCTGCTCTAACATCGAAACCTCTTGTTTAGCCAGACTCATTTCACATCAGGGTGATAGTATACACATCCCAGACTGTCACTGGGTAATATTGGAATATTCTGATATAGGATTTTAAAATTAAAGGTTTAAATGTCCACTTAAAGCTATATTTCAACTTTTTTTCAGGCTGCTAATTAAAGACATATTGTAACTCTTTTTCAGGCTGCTCTAACATCGAAACCTCTTGTTTAGCCAGACTCATTTCACGTCAGGGTGATAGTATACACATCCCAGACTGTCACTGGGTAATATTGGACTATTCTGATATAGGATTCAAAAATTAAAGGTTTAAATGTTAAACCAAAGCTATATTTCAACTCTTTTTCTGGCTTCTAATTGAAGCCATATTGTAACTCTTTTTCAGGCAGCTCTAACATCGAAACCTCTTATTTAGCCAGACTCATTTCACATAAAGGTGATAGTATACACATCCCAGACTGTCACTGGGTAATATTGGAATATGCTGATATAGGATTTTAAAATTAAAGGTTTAAATGTCCACTTAAAGCTATATTTCAACTTTTTTTCAGGCTGCTAATTAAAGACATATTGTAGGCTGCTGTAACATTGAAACCTCCTGTTTAGACAGGCTCATTTCACATCAGGGTGATAGTAAACACATCCCAAACTGTCACTGGGTAATATTGGACTATTCTGATATAGGATTTAAAAATTAAAGGTTTAAATGTCCACCCAAAGCTATATTTCAACTCTTTTTCAGGCTGCTAATTAAAAACATATTGTAACTCTTTTTCAGGCTGCTCTAACATCGAAACCTCTTGTTTAGCCAGACTCATTTCACATCAGGGTGATAGTATACACATCCCAGACTGTCACTGGGTAATATTGGAATATTCTGATATAGGATTTTAAAATTAAAGGTTTAAATGTCCACTTAAAGCTATATTTCAACTCTTTTTCAGGCTTCTAATTGAAGCCATATTGTAACTATTTTTCAGGCTGCTCTAACATCGAAACCTCCTGTTTAGCCAGGCTCATTTCACATCAGGATGATAGTATACACATCCCAGACTGTCACTTGGTAATATTGGACTATTCTGATACAGGATTTAAAAATTAAATTGTTAAATGTCCAATTAAATCTATATTTTGGCAATATTTTCGCTTCTAATTAAAGGCATATTGTATCTCTTTTTCAGGCTGATCTAACATCGAAACCTCCTGTTTAGCCAGACTCCTTTCACATCAGGATGATAGTATACACATCCCAGACTGTCACTGGGTAATATTGGACCATTCTGATACAGGATTTAAAAATTAAAGTGTTAAATGTCCAACTAAATCTATATTTTGGCTATATTTTGGCTTCTAATTAAAGGCATATTGTATCTCTTTTTCAGGCTGATCTAACATCGAAACCTCCTGTTTAGCCAGACTCATTTCACGTCAGGGTGATAGTACACACATCCCAGACTGTCACTGGGTAATATTGGAATATTCTGATATAGGATTTAAAAATTAAATGTTTAAATGTCCACCCAAAGCTATATTTCAACTATTTTTCAGGCTGCTAATTTAAGACATATTGTAACTCTTTTTCAGGCTGCTCTAACATCGAAACCTCCTGTTTACCCAGACTCATTTCATGTCAGGATGATAGTATACACATCCCAGACTGTCACTGGGTAATATTGGACTATTCTGATATAGGATTTTAAAATTAAAGGTTTAAATGTCCACTTAAAGCTATATTTCAACTTTTTTTCAGGCTGCTAATTAAAGACATATTGTAGGCTGCTGTAACATTGAAACCTCCTGTTTAGCCAGACTCAATTCACGTCAGGGTGATAGTATACACATCCCAGACTGTCACTGGGTAATATTGGACTATTCTGATATAGGATTCAAAAATTAAAGGTTTAAATGTTAAACCAAAGCTATATTTCAACTCTTTTTCTGGCTTCTAATTGAAGCCATATTGTACCTCTTTTTCAGGCAGCTCTAACATCGAAACCTCTTATTTAACCAGACTCATTTCACATAAGGGTGATAGTATACACATCCCAGACTGTCACTGGGTAAAATTGGAATATGCTGATATAGGATTTTAAAATTAAAGGTTTAAATGTCCACTTAAAGCTATATTTCAACTTTTTTTCAGGCTGCTAATTAAAGACATATTGTAGGCTGCTGTAACATTGAAACCTCCTGTTTAGACAGGCTCATTTCACATCAGGGTGATAGTAAACACATCCCAAACTGTCACTGGGTAATATTGGACTATTCTGATATAGGATTTAAAAATTAAAGGTTTAAATGTCCACCCAAAGCTATATTTCAACTCTTTTTCAGGCTGCTAATTAAAAACATATTGTAACTCTTTTTCAGGCTGCTCTAACATCGAAACCTCTTGTTTAGCCAGACTCATTTCACATCAGGGTGATAGTATACACATCCCAGACTGTCACTGGGTAATATTGGAATATTCTGATATAGGATTTTAAAATTACAGGTTTAAATGTCCACTTAAAGCTATATTTCAACTTTTTTTCAGGCTGCTAATTAAAGACATATTGTAACTCTTTTTCAGGCTGCTCTAACATCGAAAACTCTTGTTTAGCCAGACTCATTTCACATCAGGGTGATAGTATACACATCCCAGACTGTCACTGGGTAATATTGGAATATTCTGATATAGGATTTTAAAATTAAAGGTTTAAATGTCCAATTAAAGCTCTATTTCATCTTTTTTTCAGGCTGCTAATTAAAGACATATTGTAACTCTTTTTTAGGCTGCTGTAACATTGAAACCTCCTGTTTAGCCAGACTCCTTTCACATCAGGATGATAGTATACACATCCCAGACTGTCACTGGGTAATATTGGACCATTCTGATACAGGATTTAAAAATTAAAGTGTTAAATGTCCAACTAAATCTATATTTTGGCTATATTTTGGCTTCTAATTAAAGGCATATTGTATCTCTTTTTCAGGCTGATCTAACATCGAAACCTCCTGTTTACCCAGACTCATTTCATGTCAGGATGATAGTATACACATCCCAGACTGTCACTGGGTAATATTGGACTATTCTGATATAGGATTTTAAAATTAAAGGTTTAAATGTCCACTTAAAGCTATATTTCAACTTTTTTTCAGGCTGCTAATTAAAGACATATTGTAGGCTGCTGTAACATTGAAACCTCCTGTTTAGCCAGACTCATTTCACGTAAGGGTGATAGTATACACATCCCAGACTGTCACTGGGTAATATTGGACTATTCTGATAAAGGATTTAAAAATTAAAGGTTTAAATGTCCACCCAAAGCTATATTTCAACTCTTTTTCAGGCTGCTAATTAAAAACATATTGTAACTCTTTTTCAGGCTGCTCTAACATCGAAACCTCTTGTTTAGCCAGACTCATTTCACATCAGGGTGATAGTATACACATCCCAGACTGTCACTGGGTAATATTGGAATATTCTGATATAGGATTTTAAAATTACAGGTTTAAATGTCCACTTAAAGCTATATTTCAACTTTTTTTCAGGCTGCTAATTAAAGACATATTGTAACTCTTTTTCAGGCTGCTCTAACATCGAAAACTCTTGTTTAGCCAGACTCATTTCACATCAGGGTGATAGTATACACATCCCAGACTGTCACTGGGTAATATTGGAATATTCTGATATAGGATTTTAAAATTAAAGGTTTAAATGTCCAATTAAAGCTCTATTTCATCTTTTTTTCAGGCTGCTAATTAAAGACATATTGTAACTCTTTTTTAGGCTGCTGTAACATTGAAACCTCCTGTTTAGCCAGACTCCTTTCACATCAGGATGATAGTATACACATCCCAGACTGTCACTGGGTAATATTGGACCATTCTGATACAGGATTTAAAAATTAAAGTGTTAAATGTCCAACTAAATCTATATTTTGGCTATATTTTGGCTTCTAATTAAAGGCATATTGTATCTCTTTTTCAGGCTGATCTAACATCGAAACCTCCTGTTTACCCAGACTCATTTCATGTCAGGATGATAGTATACACATCCCAGACTGTCACTGGGTAATATTGGACTATTCTGATATAGGATTTTAAAATTAAAGGTTTAAATGTCCACTTAAAGCTATATTTCAACTTTTTTTCAGGCTGCTAATTAAAGACATATTGTAGGCTGCTGTAACATTGAAACCTCCTGTTTAGCCAGACTCATTTCACGTAAGGGTGATAGTATACACATCCCAGACTGTCACTGGGTAATATTGGACTATTCTGATAAAGGATTTAAAAATTAAAGGTTTAAATGTTCAACCAAAGCTATATTTCAACTCTTTTTCTGGCTTCTAATTGAAGCCATATTGTAACTCTTTTTCAGGCTGCTCTAACATCGAAACCTCTTGTTTAGCCAGACTCATTTCACATCAGGGTGATAGTATACACATCCCAGACTGTCACTGGGTAATATTTGAATATTCTGATATAGGATTTTAAAATTAAAGGTTTAAATGTCCACTTAAAGCTATATTTTAACTTTTTTTCAGACTACTAATTAAAGACATATTGTAACTCTTTTTCAGGCTGCTCTAACATCGAAACCTCTTGTTTAGCCAGACTCATTTCACGTCAGGGTGATAGTATACACATCCCAGACTGTCACTGGGTAATATTGAACTATTCTGATATAGAATTCAAAAATTAAAGGTTTAAATGTTAAACCAAAGCTATATTTCAACTCTTTTTCTGGCTTCTAATTGAAGCCATGTTGTAACTCTTTTTCAGGCAGCTCTAACATCGAAACCTCTTATTTAGCCAGACTCATTTCACATAAGGGTGATAGTATACACATCCCAGACTGTCACTGGGTAATATTGGAATATTCTGATATAGGATTTTTAAATTAAAGGTTTAAATGTCCACATAAAGCTATATTTCATCTTTTTTTCAGGCTGCTAATTAAAGACATATTGTAACTCTTTTTCAGGCTGCTCTAACATCGAAACCTTTTGTTTAGCCAGACTCATTTCACATCAGGGTGATAGTATACACATCCCAGACTGTCACTGGGTAATATTGGACCATTCTGATACAGGATTTAAAAATTAAAGTGTTAAATGTCCAACTAAATCTATATTTTGGCTATATTTTGGCTTCTAATTAAAGGCATATTGTATCTCTTTTTCAGGCTGATCTAACATCGAAACCTCCTGTTTAGCCAGACTCATTTCACGTCAGGGTGATAGTATAGACATCCCAGACTGTCACTGGGTAATATTGGAATATTCTGATATAGGATTTAAAAATTAAATGTTTAAATGTCCACCCAAAGCTATATTTCAACTATTTTTCAGGCTGCTAATTTAAGACATATTGTAACTCTTTTTCAGGCTGCTCTAACATCGAAACCTCCTGTTTACCCAGACTCATTTCATGTCAGGATGATAGTATACACATCCCAGACTGTCACTGGGTAATATTGGACTATTCTGATATAGGATTTTAAAATTAAAGGTTTAAATGTCCACTTAAAGCTATATTTCAACTTTTTTTCAGGCTGCTAATTAAAGACATATTGTAGGCTGCTGTAACATTGAAACCTCCTGTTTAGACAGTCTCATTTCACATCAGGGTGATAGTAAACACATCCCAGACTGTCACTGGGTAATATTGGACTATTCTGATATAGGATTTAAAAATTAAAGGTTTAAATGTCCACCCAAAGCTATATTTCAACTCTTTTTCAGGCTGCTAATTAAAAACATATTGTAACTCTTTTTCAGGCTGCTCTAACATCGAAACCTCTTGTTTAGCCAGACTCATTTCACATCAGGGTGATAGTATACACATCCCAGACTGTCACTGGGTAATATTGGAATATTCTGATATAGGATTTTAAAATTAAAGGTTTAAATGTCCACTTACAGCTATATTTCAACTCTTTTTCAGGCTTCTAATTGAAGCCATATTGTAACTATTTTTCAGGCTGCTCTAACATCGAAACCTTCTGTTTAGCCAGACTCATTTCACATCAGGATGATAGTATACACATCCCAGACTGTCACTTGGTAATATTGGACTATTCTGATACAGGATTTAAAAATTAAATTGTTAAATGTCCAATTAAATTTATATTTTGGCAATATTTTCGCTTCTAATTAAAAGCATATTGTATCTCTTTTTCAGGCTGATCTAACATCGAAAACTCCTGTTTAGCCAGACTCCTTTCACATCAGGATGATAGTATACACATCCCAGACTGTCACTGGGTAATATTGGACCATTCTGATACAGGATTTAAAAATTAAAGTGTTAAATGTACAATTAAATCTATATTTTGGGTATATTTTGGCTTCTAATTAAAGGCATATTGTATCTCTTTTTCAGGCTGATCTAACATCGAAACCTCCTGTTTAGCCAGACTCATTTCACGTCAGGGTGATAGTATACACATCCCAGACTGTCACTGGGTAATATTGGAATATTCTGATATAGGATTTAAAAATTAAAGGTTTAAATGTTCAACAAAAGCTATATTTCAACTCTTTTTCAGGCTTCTAATTGAATCCATATTGTAACTCTTTTTTAGGCTGCTCTAACATCGAAACCTCCTGTTTAGCCAGACTCATTTCACATCAGGATGATAGTATACACATCCCAGACTGTCACTTTGTAATATTGGACTATTCTGATACAGGATTTAAAAATTAAATTGTTAAATGTCCAATTAAATCTATATTCTGGCTATATATTGGCTTCTAATTAAAGGCATATTGTATCTCTTTTTCAGGCTGATCTAACATCGAAACCTCCTGTTTAGCCAGACTCATTTCACGTCAGGGTGATAGTATACACATCCCAGACTGTCACTGGGTAATATTGGAATATACTGATATAGGATTTAAAAATTAAAGGTTTAAATGTTCAACAAAAGCTATATTTCAACTCTTTTTCAGGCTTCTAATTGAATCCATATTGTAACTCTTTTTTAGGCTGCTCTAACATCGAAACCTCCTGTTTAGCCAGACTCATTTCACATCAGGATGATAGTATACACATCCCAGACTGTCACTTTGTAATATTGGACTATTCTGATACAGGATTTAAAAATTAAATTGTTAAATGTCCAATTAAATCTATATTCTGGCTATATTTTGGCTTCTAATTAAAGGCATATTGTATCTCTTTTTCAGACTGATTTAACATCGAAACCTCCTGTTTAGCCAGACTCCTTTCACATCAGGATGATAGTACACACATCCCAGACTGTCACTGGGTTATATTGGACCATTCTGATACAGGATTTAAAAATTAAAGTGTTAAATGTCCAATTAAATCTATATTTTGGCTATATTTTGGCTTCTAATTAAAGACATATTGTATCTCTTTTTCAGGCTGATCTAACATCGAAACCTCCTGTTTAGCCAGACTCATTTCACGTCAGGGTGATAGTATACACATCCCAGACTGTCACTGGGTAATATTGGAATATTCTGATATAGCATTTAAAAATTAAATGTTTAAATGTCCACCCAAAGCTATATTTCAACTATTTTTCAGGCTGCTAATTTAAGACATATTGTAATTCTTTTTCAGGCTGCTCTAACATCGAAACCTCCTGTTTACCCAGACTCATTTCATGTCAGGATGATAGTATACACATCCCAGACTGTCACTGGGTAATATTGGACTATTCTGATATAGGATTTTAAAATTAAAAGTTTAAATGTCCACTTAAAGCTATATTTCAACTTTTTTTTCAGGCTGCTAATTAAAGACATATTGTAACTCTTTTTTAGGCTGCTGTAACATTGAAACCTCCTGTTTAGACAGGCTCATTTCACATCAGGGTGATAGTAAACACATCCCAGACTGTCACTGGGTAATATTGGACTATTCTGATATAGGATTTAAAAATTAAAGGTTTAAATGTCCACCCAAAGCTATGTTTCAACTATTTTTCAGGCTGCTAATTAAAAACATATTGTAACTCTATTTCAGGCTGCTCTAACATCGAAACCTCCTGCTTACCCAGACTCATTTCACATCAGGGTGATAGTATACACATCCCAGACTGTCACTGGGTAATATTGGACTATTCAGATATAGGATTTTAAAATGAAAGGTTAAAATGTCCACTTAAAGCTATATTTCAACTTTTTTTCAGGCTGCTAATTAAAGACATATTGTATCTCTTTTTCAGGCTGCTCTAACATCGAAACCTCTTGTTTAGCCAGACTCATTTCACGTCAGGGTGATAGTATACACATCCCAGACTGTCACTGGGTAATATTGGACTATTCTGATATAGGATTTAAAAATTAAAGGTTTAAATATTCAACCAAAGCTATATTTCAACTCTTTTTCTGGCTTCTAATTGAAGCCATATTGTAACTCTTTTTCAGGCTGCTCTAACATCGAAACCTCTTGATTAGCCAGACTCATTTCACATCAGGGTGATAGTATACACATCCCAGACTGTCACTGGGTAATATTGGAATAATCTGATATAGGATTTTAAAATGAAAGGTTTAAATGTCCACTTAAAGCTAAATTTCAACTTTTTTTCAGGCTGCTAATTAAAGACATATTGTAACTCTTTTTCAGGCTGCTCTAACATCGAAACCTCTTGTTTAGCCAGACTCATTTCACGTCAGGGTGATAGTATACACATCCCAGACTGTCACTGGGTAATATTGGATTATTCTGATATAGTATTTAAAAATTAAAGGTTTAAATGTTCAACCAAAGCTATATTTCAACTCTTTTTCTGGCTTCTAATTGAAGCCATATTGTAACTCTTTTTCAGGCTGCTCTAACATCGAAACCTCTTGTTTAGCCAGACTCATTTCACATCAGGGTGATAGTATACACATCCAAGACTGTCACTGGGTAATATTGGAATATTCTGATATAGGATTTTAAAATTAAAGTTTTAAATGTCCACTTAAAGCTATATTTCAACTTTTTTTCAGGCTGCTAATTAAAGACATATTGTAACTCTTTTTCAGGCTGCTCTAACATCGAAACCTCCTGTTTAGACAGGCTCATTTCACATCAGGGTGATAGTAAACACATCCCAGACTGTCACTGGGTAATATTGGACTATTCTGATATAGGATTTAAAAATTAAAGGTTTAAATGTTCAACAAAAGCTATATTTCAACTCTTTTTCAGGCTTCTAATTGAAGCCATATTGTAACTATTTTTCAGGCTGCTCTAACATCGAAACCTCCTGTTTAGCCAGACTCATTTCACATCAGGATGATAATATACACATCCCAGACTGTCACTTTGTAATATTGGACTATTCTGATACAGGATTTAAAAATTAAATTGTTAAATGTCCAATTAAATCTATATTCTGGCTATATTTTGGCTTCTAATTAAAGGCATATTGTATCTCTTTTTCAGTCTGATCTAACATCGAAACCTCCTGTTTAGCTAGACTCATTTCACGTCAGGGTGATAGTATACACATCCCAGACTGTCACTGGGTAATATTGGAATATTCTGATATAGGATTTAAAAATTAAAGGTTTAAATGTTCAACCAAAGCTATATTTCAACTCTTTTTCTGGCTTCTAATTGATGCCATATTGTAACTCTTTTTCAGGCTGCTCTAACATCGAAACCTCCTGTTTAGCCAGACTAATTTCACCTCAGGGTGATAGTAAACACATCCCAGACTGTCACTGGGTAATATTGGAATATTCTGATATAGGATTTTAAAATTAAAGGTTTAAATGTCCACTTAAAGCTATATTTAAACTTTTTTTCAGGCTGCTAATTAAGACATATTGTAACTCTTTTTCAGGCTGCTCTAACATCGAAACCTCTTGTTTAGCCAGACTTATTTCACATCAGGGTGATAGTATACACATCCCAGACTGTCACTGGGTAATATTGGACTATTCTGATATAGGATTTAAAAATTAAAGGTTTAAATGTCCACCCAAAGCTATATTTCAACTCTTTTTCAGGCTGCTAATTAAAAACATATTGTAACTCTTTTTCAGGCTGCTCTAACATCGAAACCTCTTGTTTAGCCAGACTCATTTCACATCAGGGTGATAGTATACACATCCCAGACTGTCACTGGGTAATATTGGAATATTCTGATATAGGATTTTAAAATTAAAGGTTTAAATGTCCACTTACAGCTATATTTCAACTCTTTTTCAGGCTTCTAATTGAAGCCATATTGTAACTATTTTTCAGGCTGCTCTAACATCGAAACCTTCTGTTTAGCCAGACTCATTTCACATCAGGATGATAGTATACACATCCCAGACTGTCACTTGGTAATATTGGACTATTCTGATACAGGATTTAAAAATTAAATTGTTAAATGTCCAATTAAATTTATATTTTGGCAATATTTTCGCTTCTAATTAAAGGCATATTGTATCTCTTTTTCAGGCTGATCTAACATCGAAAACTCCTGTTTAGCCAGACTCCTTTCACATCAGGATGATAGTATACACATCCCAGACTGTCACTGGGTAATATTGGACCATTCTGATACAGGATTTAAAAATTAAAGTGTTAAATGTCCAATTAAATCTATATTTTGGCTATATTTTGGCTTCTAATTAAAGGCATATTGTATCTCTTTTTCAGGCTGATCTAACATCGAAACCTCCTGTTTAGCCAGACTCATTTCACGTCAGGGTGATAGTATACACATCCCAGACTGTCACTGGGTAATATTGGAATATTCTGATATAGGATTTAAAAATTAAAGGTTTAAATGTTCAACAAAAGCTATATTTAAACTCTTTTTCAGGCTTCTAATTGAATCCATATTGTAACTCTTTTTTAGGCTGCTCTAACATCGAAACCTCCTGTTTAGCCAGACTCATTTCACATCAGGATGATAGTATACACATCCCAGACTGTCACTTTGTAATATTGGACTATTCTGATACAGGATTTAAAAATTAAATTGTTAAATGTCCAATTAAATATATATTCTGGCTATATTTTGGCTTCTAATTAAAGGCATATTGTATCTCTTTTTCAGGCTGATCTAACATCGAAACCTCCTGTTTAGCCAGACTCATTTCACGTCAGGGTGATAGTATACACATCCCAGACTGTCACTGGGTAATATTGGAATATTCTGATATAGGATTTAAAAATTAAAGGTTTAAATGTTCAACAAAAGCTATATTTCAACTCTTTTTCAGGCTTCTAATTGAATCCATATTGTAACTCTTTTTTAGGCTGCTCTAACATCGAAACCTCCTGTTTAGCCAGACTCATTTCACATCAGGATGATAGTATACACATCCCAGACTGTCACTTTGTAATATTGGACTATTCTGATACAGGATTTAAAAATTAAATTGTTAAATGTCCAATTAAATCTATATTCTGGCTATATTTTGGCTTCTAATTAAAGGCATATTGTATCTCTTTTTCAGACTGATTTAACATCGAAACCTCCTGTTTAGCCAGACTCCTTTCACATCAGGATGATAGTATACACATCCCAGACTGTCACTGGGTTATATTGGACCATTCTGATACAGGATTTAAAAATTAAAGTGTTAAATGTCCAATTAAATCTATATTTTGGCTATATTTTGGCTTCTAATTAAAGGCATATTGTATCTCTTTTTCAGGCTGATCTAACATCGAAACCTCCTGTTTAGCCAGACTCATTTCACGTCAGGGTGATAGTATACACATCCCAGACTGCCACTGGATAATATTGGAATATTCTGATATAGGATTTAAAAATTAAATGTTTAAATGTCCACCCAAAGCTATATTTCAACTATTTTTCAGGCTGCTAATTTAAGACATATTGTAATTCTTTTTCAGGCTGCTCTAACATCGAAACCTCCTGTTTACCCAGACTCATTTCATGTCAGGATGATAGTATACACATCCCAGACTGTCACTGGGTAATATTGGACTATTCTGATATAGGATTTAAAAATTAAAGGTTTAAATATTCAACCAAAGCTATATTTCAACTCTTTTTCTGGCTTCTAATTGAAGCCATATTGTAACTCTTTTTCAGGCTGCTCTAACATCGAAACCTCTTGTTTTGCCAGACTCATTTCACGTCAGGGTGATAGTATACACATCCCAGACTGTCACTGGGTAATATTGGACTATTCTGATATAGGATTCAAAAATTAAAGGTTTAAATGTTAAACCAAAGCTATATTTCAACTCTTTTTCTGGCTTCTAATTGAAGCCATGTTGTAACTCTTTTTCAGGCAGCTCTAACATCGAAACCTCTTATTTAGCCAGACTCATTTCACATAAGGGTGATAGTATACACATCCCAGACTGTCACTGGGTAATATTGGAATATTCTGAAATAGGATTTTTAAATTAAAGGTTTAAATGTCCACATAAAGCTATATTTCATCTTTTTTTCAGGCTGCTAATTAAAGACATATTGTAACTCTTTTTCAGGCTGCTCTAACATCGAAACCTTTTGTTTAGCCAGACTCATTTCACATCAGGGTGATAGTATACACATCCCAGACTGTCACTGGGTAATATTGGACCATTCTGATACAGGATTTAAAAATTAAAGTGTTAAATGTCCAACTAAATCTATATTTTGGCTATATTTTGGCTTCTAATTAAAGGCATATTGTATCTCTTTTTCAGGCTGATCTAACATCGAAACCTCCTGTTTAGCCAGACTCATTTCACGTCAGGGTGATAGTATAGACATCCCAGACTGTCACTGGGTAATATTGGAATATTCTGATATAGGATTTAAAAATTAAATGTTTAAATGTCCACCCAAAGCTATATTTCAACTATTTTTCAGGCTGCTAATTTAAGACATATTGTAACTCTTTTTCAGGCTGCTCTAACATCGAAACCTCCTGTTTACCCAGACTCATTTCATGTCAGGATGATAGTATACACATCCCAGACTGTCACTGGGTAATATTGGACTATTCTGATATAGGATTTTAAAATTAAAGGTTTAAATGTCCACTTAAAGCTATATTTCAACTTTTTTTCAGGCTGCTAATTAAAGACATATTGTAGGCTGCTGTAACATTGAAACCTCCTGTTTAGACAGTCTCATTTCACATCAGGGTGATAGTAAACACATCCCAGACTGTCACTGGGTAATATTGGACTATTCTGATATAGGATTTAAAAATTAAAGGTTTAAATGTCCACCCAAAGCTATATTTCAACTCTTTTTCAGGCTGCTAATTAAAAACATATTGTAACTCTTTTTCAGGCTGCTCTAACATCGAAACCTTCTGTTTAGCCAGACTCATTTCACATCAGGATGATAGTATACACATCCCAGACTGTCACTTGGTAATATTGGACTATTCTGATACAGGATTTAAAAATTAAATTGTTAAATGTCCAATTAAATTTATATTTTGGCAATATTTTCGCTTCTAATTAAAAGCATATTGTATCTCTTTTTCAGGCTGATCTAACATCGAAAACTCCTGTTTAGCCAGACTCCTTTCACATCAGGATGATAGTATACACATCCCAGACTGTCACTGGGTAATATTGGACCATTCTGATACAGGATTTAAAAATTAAAGTGTTAAATGTCCAATTAAATCTATATTTTGGCTATATTTTGGCTTCTAATTAAAGGCATATTGTATCTCTTTTTCAGGCTGATCTAACATCGAAACCTCCTGTTTAGCCAGACTCATTTCACGTCAGGGTGATAGTATACACATCCCAGACTGTCACTGGGTAATATTGGAATATTCTGATATAGGATTTAAAAATTAAAGGTTTAAATGTTCAACAAAAGCTATATTTCAACTCTTTTTCAGGCTTCTAATTGAATCCATATTGTAACTCTTTTTTAGGCTGCTCTAACATCGAAACCTCCTGTTTAGCCAGACTCATTTCACATCAGGATGATAGTATACACATCCCAGACTGTCACTTTGTAATATTGGACTATTCTGATACAGGATTTAAAAATTAAATTGTTAAATGTCCAATTAAATCTATATTCTGGCTATATTTTGGCTTCTAATTAAAGGCATATTGTATCTCTTTTTCAGGCTGATCTAACATCGAAACCTCCTGTTTAGCCAGACTCATTTCACGTCAGGGTGATAGTATACACATCCCAGACTGTCACTGGGTAATATTGGAATATTCTGATATAGCATTTAAAAATTAAATGTTTAAATGTCCACCCAAAGCTATATTTCAACTATTTTTCAGGCTGCTAATTTAAGACATATTGTAATTCTTTTTCAGGCTGCTCTAACATCGAAACCTCCTGTTTACCCAGACTCATTTCATGTCAGGATGATAGTATACACATCCCAGACTGTCACTGGGTAATATTGGACTATTCTGATATAGGATTTTAAAATTAAAGGTTTAAATGTCCACTTAAAGCTATATTTCAACTTTTTTTTCAGGCTGCTAATTAAAGACATATTGTAACTCTTTTTTAGGCTGCTGTAACATTGAAACCTCCTGTTTAGACAGGCTCATTTCACATCAGGGTGATAGTAAACACATCCCAGACTGTCACTGGGTAATATTGGACTATTCTGATATAGGATTTAAAAATTAAAGGTTTAAATGTCCACCCAAAGCTATGTTTCAACTATTTTTCAGGCTGCTAATTAAAAACATATTGTAACTCTATTTCAGGCTGCTCTAACATCGAAACCTCCTGCTTACCCAGACTCATTTCACATCAGGGTGATAGTATACACATCCCAGACTGTCACTGGGTAATATTGGACTATTCAGATATAGGATTTTAAAATGAAAGGTTAAAATGTCCACTTAAAGCTATATTTCAACTTTTTTTCAGGCTGCTAATTAAAGACATATTGTATCTCTTTTTCAGGCTGCTCTAACATCGAAACCTCTTGTTTAGCCAGACTCATTTCACGTCAGGGTGATAGTATACACATCCCAGACTGTCACTGGGTAATATTGGACTATTCTGATATAGGATTTAAAAATTAAAGGTTTAAATATTCAACCAAAGCTATATTTCAACTCTTTTTCTGGCTTCTAATTGAAGCCATATTGTAACTCTTTTTCAGGCTGCTCTAACATCGAAACCTCTTGATTAGCCAGACTCATTTCACATCAGGGTGATAGTATACACATCCCAGACTGTCACTGGGTAATATTGGAATATTCTGATATAGGATTTTAAAATGAAAGGTTTAAATGTCCACTTAAAGCTAAATTTCAACTTTTTTTCAGGCTGCTAATTAAAGACATATTGTAACTCTTTTTCAGGCTGCTCTAACATCGAAACCTCTTGTTTAGCCAGACTCATTTCACGTCAGGGTGATAGTATACACATCCCAGACTGTCACTGGGTAATATTGGATTATTCTGATATAGTATTTAAAAATTAAAGGTTTAAATGTTCAACCAAAGCTATATTTCAACTCTTTTTCTGGCTTCTAATTGAAGCCATATTGTAACTCTTTTTCAGGCTGCTCTAACATCGAAACCTCTTGTTTAGCCAGACTCATTTCACATCAGGGTGATAGTATACACATCCAAGACTGTCACTGGGTAATATTGGAATATTCTGATATAGGATTTTAAAATTAAAGTTTTAAATGTCCACTTAAAGCTATATTTCAACTTTTTTTCAGGCTGCTAATTAAAGACATATTGTAACTCTTTTTCAGGCTGCTCTAACATCGAAACCTCCTGTTTAGACAGGCTCATTTCACATCAGGGTGATAGTAAACACATCCCAGACTGTCACTGGGTAATATTGGACTATTCTGATATAGGATTTAAAAATTAAAGGTTTAAATGTTCAACAAAAGCTATATTTCAACTCTTTTTCAGGCTTCTAATTGAAGCCATATTGTAACTATTTTTCAGGCTGCTCTAACATCGAAACCTCCTGTTTAGCCAGACTCATTTCACATCAGGATGATAATATACACATCCCAGACTGTCACTTTGTAATATTGGACTATTCTGATACAGGATTTAAAAATTAAATTGTTAAATGTCCAATTAAATCTATATTCTGGCTATATTTTGGCTTCTAATTAAAGGCATATTGTATCTCTTTTTCAGGCTGATCTAACATCGAAACCTCCTGTTTAGCTAGACTCATTTCACGTCAGGGTGATAGTATACACATCCCAGACTGTCACTGGGTAATATTGGAATATTCTGATATAGGATTTAAAAATTAAAGGTTTAAATGTTCAACCAAAGCTATATTTCAACTCTTTTTCTGGCTTCTAATTGAAGCCATATTGTAACTCTTTTTCAGGCTGCTCTAACATCGAAACCTCCTGTTTAGCCAGACTAATTTCACCTCAGGGTGATAGTAAACACATCCCAGACTGTCACTGGGTAATATTGGAATATTCTGATATAGGATTTTAAAATTAAAGGTTTAAATGTCCACTTAAAGCTATATTTAAACTTTTTTTCAGGCTGCTAATTAAGACATATTGTAACTCTTTTTCAGGCTGCTCTAACATCGAAACCTCTTGTTTAGCCAGACTTATTTCACATCAGGGTGATAGTATACACATCCCAGACTGTCACTGGGTAATATTGGACTATTCTGATATAGGATTTAAAAATTAAAGGTTTAAATGTCCACCCAAAGCTATATTTCAACTCTTTTTCAGGCTGCTAATTAAAAACATATTGTAACTCTTTTTCAGGCTGCTCTAACATCGAAACCTCTTGTTTAGCCAGACTCATTTCACATCAGGGTGATAGTATACACATCCCAGACTGTCACTGGGTAATATTGGAATATTCTGATATAGGATTTTAAAATTAAAGGTTTAAATGTCCACTTACAGCTATATTTCAACTCTTTTTCAGGCTTCTAATTGAAGCCATATTGTAACTATTTTTCAGGCTGCTCTAACATCGAAACCTTCTGTTTAGCCAGACTCATTTCACATCAGGATGATAGTATACACATCCCAGACTGTCACTTGGTAATATTGGACTATTCTGATACAGGATTTAAAAATTAAATTGTTAAATGTCCAATTAAATTTATATTTTGGCAATATTTTCGCTTCTAATTAAAGGCATATTGTATCTCTTTTTCAGGCTGATCTAACATCGAAAACTCCTGTTTAGCCAGACTCCTTTCACATCAGGATGATAGTATACACATCCCAGACTGTCACTGGGTAATATTGGACCATTCTGATACAGGATTTAAAAATTAAAGTGTTAAATGTCCAATTAAATCTATATTTTGGCTATATTTTGGCTTCTAATTAAAGGCATATTGTATCTCTTTTTCAGGCTGATCTAACATCGAAACCTCCTGTTTAGGCAGACTCATTTCACGTCAGGGTGATAGTATACACATCCCAGACTGTCACTGGGTAATATTGGAATATTCTGATATAGGATTTAAAAATTAAAGGTTTAAATGTTCAACAAAAGCTATATTTCAACTCTTTTTCAGGCTTCTAATTGAATCCATATTGTAACTCTTTTTTAGGCTGCTCTAACATCGAAACCTCCTGTTTAGCCAGACTCATTTCACATCAGGATGATAGTATACACATCCCAGACTGTCACTTTGTAATATTGGACTATTCTGATACAGGATTTAAAAATTAAATTGTTAAATGTCCAATTAAATCTATATTCTGGCTATATTTTGGCTTCTAATTAAAGGCATATTGTATCTCTTTTTCAGGCTGATCTAACATCGAAACCTCCTGTTTAGCCAGACTCATTTCACGTCAGGGTGATAGTATACACATCCCAGACTGTCACTGGGTAATATTGGAATATTCTGATATAGGATTTAAAAATTAAAGGTTTAAATGTTCAACAAAAGCTATATTTCAACTCTTTTTCAGGCTTCTAATTGAATCCATATTGTAACTCTTTTTTAGGCTGCTCTAACATCGAAACCTCCTGTTTAGCCAGACTCATTTCACATCAGGATGATAGTATACACATCCCAGACTGTCACTTTGTAATATTGGACTATTCTGATACAGGATTTAAAAATTAAATTGTTAAATGTCCAATTAAATCTATATTTTGGCTATATTTTGGCTTCTAATTAAAGGCATATTGTATCTCTTTTTCAGGCTGATCTAACATCGAAACCTCCTGTTTAGCCAGACTCATTTCACGTCAGGGTGATAGTATACACATCCCAGACTGTCACTGGGTAATATTGGAATATTCTGATATAGGATTTAAAAATTAAATGTTTAAATGTCCACCCAAAGCTATATTTCAACTATTTTTCAGGCTGCTAATTTAAGACATATTGTAATTCTTTTTCAGGCTGCTCTAACATCGAAACCTCCTGTTTACCCAGACTCATTTCATGTCAGGATGATAGTATACACATCCCAGACTGTCACTGGGTAATATTGGACTATTCTGATATAGGATTTAAAAATTAAAGGTTTAAATATTCAACCAAAGCTATATTTCAACTCTTTTTCTGGCTTCTAATTGACGCCATATTGTAACTCTTTTTCAGGCTGCTCTAACATCGAAACCTCTTGATTAGCCAGACTCATTTCACATCAGGGTGATAGTATACACATCCCAGACTGTCACTGGGTAATATTGGAATATTCTGATATAGGATTTTAAAATGAAAGGTTTAAATGTCCACTTAAAGCTAAATTTCAACTTTTTTTCAGGCTGCTAATTAAAGACATATTGTAACTCTTTTTCAGGCTGCTCTAACATCGAAACCTCTTGTTTAGCCAGACTCATTTCACGTCAGGGTGATAGTATACACATCCCAGACTGTCACTGGGTAATATTGGATTATTCTGATATAGTATTTAAAAATTAAAGGTTTAAATCTTCAACCAAAGCTATATTTCAACTCTTTTTCTGGCTTCTAATTGAAGCCATATTGTAACTCTTTTTCAGGCTGCTCTAACATCGAAACCTCTTGTTTAGCCAGACTCATTTCACATCAGGGTGATAGTATACACATCCAAGACTGTCACTGGGTAATATTGGAATATTCTGATATATGATTTTAAAATTAAAGTTTTAAATGTCCACTTAAAGCTATATTTCAACTTTTTTTCAGGCTGCTAATTAAAAACATATTGTAACTCTTTTTCAGGCTGCTCTAACATCGAAACCTCCTGTTTAGACAGGCTCATTTCACGTCAGGGTGATAGTAAACACATCCCAGACTGTCACTGGGTAATATTGGAATATTCTGATATAGGATTTAAAAATTAAAGGTTTAAATGTTCAACCAAAGCTATATTTCAACTCTTTTTCTGGCTTCTAATTGAAGCCATATTGTAACTCTTTTTCAGGCTGCTCTAACATCGAAACCTCCTGTTTAGCCAGACTAATTTCACCTCAGGGTGATAGTAAACACATCCCAGACTGTCACTGGGTAATATTGGAATATTCTGATATAGGATTTTAAAATTAAAGGTTTAAATGTCCACTTAAAGCTATATTTAAACTTTTTTTCAGGCTGCTAATTAAGACATATTGTAACTCTTTTTCAGGCTGCTCTAACATCGAAACCTCTTGTTTAGCCAGACTTATTTCACATCAGGGTGATAGTATACACATCCCAGACTGTCACTGGGTAATATTGGAATATTCTGATATAGGATTTTAAAATTAAAGGTTTAAATGTCCACTTAAAGCTATATTTCAACTTTTTTTCAGGCTGCTAATTAAAGACATATTGTAACTCTTTTTCAGGCTGCTCTAACATCGAAACCTCTTGTTTAGCCAGACTCATTTCACGTCAGGGTGATAGTATACACATCCCAGACTGTCACTGGGTAATATTGGACTATTCTGATATAGGATTCAAAAATTAAAGGTTTAAATGTTAAACCAAAGCTATATTTCAACTCTTTTTCTGGCTTCTAATTGAAGCCATATTGTAACTCTTTTTCAGGCTGCTCTAACATCGAAACCTCTTGATTAGCCAGACTCATTTCACATCAGGTGATAGTATACACATCCCAGACTGTCACTGGGTAATATTGGAATATTCTGATATAGGATTTTAAAATTAAAGGTTTAAATGTCCACTTAAAGCTATATTTCAACTTTTTTTCAGGCTGCTAATTAAAGACATATTGTAACTCTTTTTCAGGCTGCTAATTAAAAACATATTGTAACTCTATTTCAGGCTGATCTAAAATCGAAACCTCCTGCTTACCCAGACTCATTTCACATCAGGGTGATAGTATACACATCCCAGACTGTCACTGGGTAATATTGGACTATTCAGATATAGGATTTTAAAATGAAAGGTTAAAATGTCCACTTAAAGCTATATTTCAACTTTTTTTCAGGCTGCTAATTAAATACATATTGTATCTCTTTTTCAGGCTGCTCTAACATCGAAACCTCTTGTTTAGCCAGACTCACTTCACGTCAGGGTGATAGTATACACATCCCAGACTGTCACTGGGTAATATTGGACTATTCTGATATAGGATTTAAAAATTAAAGGTTTAAATGTTCAACGAAAGCTATATTTCAACTCTTTTTCTGGCTTCTAATTGAAGCCATATTGTAACTCTTTTTCAGGCTGCTCTACCATCGAAACCTCTTGTTTAGCCAGACTCATTTCACATCAGGGTGATAGTATACACATCCCAGACTGTCACTGGGTAATATTGGAATATTCTGATATAGGATTTTAAAATTAAACGTTTAAATGTCCACTTAAAGCTATATTTCAACTTTTTTTGAGGCTGCTAATTAAAGACATATTGTAACTCTTTTTCAGGCTGTTCTAACATCGAAACCTCTTGTTTAGCCAGACTCATTTCACGTCATGGTGATAGTATACACATCCCAGACTGTCACTGGGTAATATTGGAATATTCTGATATAGGATTTAAAAATTAAATGTTTAAATGTCCACCCAAAGCTATATTTCAACTATTTTTCAGGCTGCTAATTTAAGAATTATTGTAACTCTTTTTCAGGCTGCTCTAACATCGAAACCTCCTGTTTACCCAGACTCATTTCATGTCAGGATGATAGTATACACATCCCAGACTGTCACTGGGTAATATTGGACTATTCTGATATAGGATTTTAAAATTAAAGGTTTAAATGTCCACTTAAAGCTATATTTCAACTTTTTTTCAGGCTGCTAATTAAAGACATATTGTAGGCTGTTGTAACATTGAAACCTCCTGTTTAGACAGGCTCATTTCACGTCAGGGTGATAGTATACACATCCCAGACTGTCACTGGGTAATATTGGAATATTCTGATATAGGATTTTAAAATTAAAGGTTTAAATGTCCACTTAAAGCTATATTTCAACTTTTTTTCAGGCTGCTAATTAAAGACATATTGTAACTCTTTTTCAGGCTGCTCTAACATCGAAAACTCTTGTTTAGCCAGACTCATTTCACATCAGGGTGATAGTATACACATCCCAGACTGTCACTGGGTAATATTGGAATATTCTGATATAGGATTTTAAAATTAAAGGTTTAAATGTCCAATTAAAGCTCTATTTCATCTTTTTTTCAGGCTGCTAATTAAAGACATATTGTAACTCTTTTTTAGGCTGCTGTAACATTGAAACCTCCTGTTTAGCCAGACTCCTTTCACATCAGGATGATAGTATACACATCCCAGACTGTCACTGGGTAATATTGGACCATTCTGATACAGGATTTAAAAATTAAAGTGTTAAATGTCCAATTAAATCTATATTTTGGCTATATTTTGGCTTCTAATTAAAGGCATATTGTATCTCTTTTTCAGGCTGATCTAACATCGAAACCTCCTGTTTAGCCAGACTCATTTCACGTCAGGGTGATAGTATACACATCCCAGACTGTCACTGGGTAATATTGGACTATTCTGATATAGGATTTTAAAATTAAAGGTTTAAATGTCCACTTAAAGCTATATTTCAACTTTTTTTCAGGCTGCTAATTAAAGACATATTGTAACTCTTTTTCAGGCTGCTCTAACATCCAAACCTCCTGTTTACCCAGACTCATTTCATGTCAGGGTGATAGTATACACATCCCAGACTGTCACTGGGTAATATTGGACTATTCTGATATAGGATTCAAAAATTAAAGGTTTAAATGTTAAACCAAAGCTATATTTCAACTCTTTTTCTGGCTTCTAATTGAAGCCATATTGTAACTCTTTTTCAGGCTGCTCTAACATCGAAACCTCTTGATTAGCCAGACTCATTTCACATCAGGTGATAGTATACACATCCCAGACTGTCACTGGGTAATATTGGAATATTCTGATATAGGATTTTAAAATTAAAGGTTTAAATGTCCACTTAAAGCTATATTTCAACTTTTTTTCAGGCTGCTAATTAAAGACATATTGTAACTCTTTTTCAGGCTGCTAATTAAAAACATATTGTAACTCTATTTCAGGCTGATCTAAAATCGAAACCTCCTGCTTACCCAGACTCATTTCACATCAGGGTGATAGTATACACATCCCAGACTGTCACTGGGTAATATTGGACTATTCAGATATAGGATTTTAAAATGAAAGGTTAAAATGTCCACTTAAAGCTATATTTCAACTTTTTTTCAGGCTGCTAATTAAATACATATTGTATCTCTTTTTCAGGCTGCTCTAACATCGAAACCTCTTGTTTAGCCAGACTCACTTCACGTCAGGGTGATAGTATACACATCCCAGACTGTCACTGGGTAATATTGGACTATTCTGATATAGGATTTAAAAATTAAAGGTTTAAATGTTCAACGAAAGCTATATTTCAACTCTTTTTCTGGCTTCTAATTGAAGCCATATTGTAACTCTTTTTCAGGCTGCTCTAACATCGAAACCTCTTGTTTAGCCAGACTCATTTCACATCAGGGTGATAGTATACACATCCCAGACTGTCACTGGGTAATATTGGAATATTCTGATATAGGATTTTAAAATTAAAGGTTTAAATGTCCACTTAAAGCTATATTTCAACTTTTTTTCAGGCTGCTAATTAAAGACATATTGTAACTCTTTTTCAGGCTGCTAATTAAAAACATATTGTAACTCTATTTCAGGCTGATCTAAAATCGAAACCTCCTGCTTACCCAGACTCATTTCACATCAGGGTGATAGTATACACATCCCAGACTGTCACTGGGTAATATTGGACTATTCAGATATAGGATTTTAAAATGAAAGGTTAAAATGTCCACTTAAAGCTATATTTCAACTTTTTTTCAGGCTGCTAATTAAATACATATTGTATCTCTTTTTCAGGCTGCTCTAACATCGAAACCTCTTGTTTAGCCAGACTCACTTCACGTCAGGGTGATAGTATACACATCCCAGACTGTCACTGGGTAATATTGGACTATTCTGATATAGGATTTAAAAATTAAAGGTTTAAATGTTCAACGAAAGCTATATTTCAACTCTTTTTCTGGCTTCTAATTGAAGCCATATTGTAACTCTTTTTCAGGCTGCTCTACCATCGAAACCTCTTGTTTAGCCAGACTCATTTCACATCAGGGTGATAGTATACACATCCCAGACTGTCACTGGGTAATATTGGAATATTCTGATATAGGATTTTAAAATTAAACGTTTAAATGTCCACTTAAAGCTATATTTCAACTTTTTTTGAGGCTGCTAATTAAAGACATATTGTAACTCTTTTTCAGGCTGTTCTAACATCGAAACCTCTTGTTTAGCCAGACTCATTTCACGTCATGGTGATAGTATACACATCCCAGACTGTCACTGGGTAATATTGGAATATTCTGATATAGGATTTAAAAATTAAATGTTTAAATGTCCACCCAAAGCTATATTTCAACTATTTTTCAGGCTGCTAATTTAAGAATTATTGTAACTCTTTTTCAGGCTGCTCTAACATCGAAACCTCCTGTTTACCCAGACTCATTTCATGTCAGGATGATAGTATACACATCCCAGACTGTCACTGGGTAATATTGGACTATTCTGATATAGGATTTTAAAATTAAAGGTTTAAATGTCCACTTAAAGCTATATTTCAACTTTTTTTCAGGCTGCTAATTAAAGACATATTGTAGGCTGTTGTAACATTGAAACCTCCTGTTTAGACAGGCTCATTTCACGTCAGGGTGATAGTATACACATCCCAGACTGTCACTGGGTAATATTGGAATATTCTGATATAGGATTTTAAAATTAAAGGTTTAAATGTCCACTTAAAGCTATATTTCAACTTTTTTTCAGGCTGCTAATTAAAGACATATTGTAACTCTTTTTCAGGCTGCTCTAACATCGAAAACTCTTGTTTAGCCAGACTCATTTCACATCAGGGTGATAGTATACACATCCCAGACTGTCACTGGGTAATATTGGAATATTCTGATATAGGATTTTAAAATTAAAGGTTTAAATGTCCAATTAAAGCTCTATTTCATCTTTTTTTCAGGCTGCTAATTAAAGACATATTGTAACTCTTTTTTAGGCTGCTGTAACATTGAAACCTCCTGTTTAGCCAGACTCCTTTCACATCAGGATGATAGTATACACATCCCAGACTGTCACTGGGTAATATTGGACCATTCTGATACAGGATTTAAAAATTAAAGTGTTAAATGTCCAATTAAATCTATATTTTGGCTATATTTTGGCTTCTAATTAAAGGCATATTGTATCTCTTTTTCAGGCTGATCTAACATCGAAACCTCCTGTTTAGCCAGACTCATTTCACGTCAGGGTGATAGTATACACATCCCAGACTGTCACTGGGTAATATTGGACTATTCTGATATAGGATTTTAAAATTAAAGGTTTAAATGTCCACTTAAAGCTATATTTCAACTTTTTTTCAGGCTGCTAATTAAAGACATATTGTAACTCTTTTTCAGGCTGCTCTAACATCCAAACCTCCTGTTTACCCAGACTCATTTCATGTCAGGGTGATAGTATACACATCCCAGACTGTCACTGGGTAATATTGGACTATTCTGATATAGGATTCAAAAATTAAAGGTTTAAATGTTAAACCAAAGCTATATTTCAACTCTTTTTCTGGCTTCTAATTGAAGCCATATTGTAACTCTTTTTCAGGCTGCTCTAACATCGAAACCTCTTGATTAGCCAGACTCATTTCACATCAGGTGATAGTATACACATCCCAGACTGTCACTGGGTAATATTGGAATATTCTGATATAGGATTTTAAAATTAAAGGTTTAAATGTCCACTTAAAGCTATATTTCAACTTTTTTTCAGGCTGCTAATTAAAGACATATTGTAACTCTTTTTCAGGCTGCTAATTAAAAACATATTGTAACTCTATTTCAGGCTGATCTAAAATCGAAACCTCCTGCTTACCCAGACTCATTTCACATCAGGGTGATAGTATACACATCCCAGACTGTCACTGGGTAATATTGGACTATTCAGATATAGGATTTTAAAATGAAAGGTTAAAATGTCCACTTAAAGCTATATTTCAACTTTTTTTCAGGCTGCTAATTAAATACATATTGTATCTCTTTTTCAGGCTGCTCTAACATCGAAACCTCTTGTTTAGCCAGACTCACTTCACGTCAGGGTGATAGTATACACATCCCAGACTGTCACTGGGTAATATTGGACTATTCTGATATAGGATTTAAAAATTAAAGGTTTAAATGTTCAACGAAAGCTATATTTCAACTCTTTTTCTGGCTTCTAATTGAAGCCATATTGTAACTCTTTTTCAGGCTGCTCTAACATCGAAACCTCTTGTTTAGCCAGACTCATTTCACATCAGGGTGATAGTATACACATCCCAGACTGTCACTGGGTAATATTGGAATATTCTGATATAGGATTTTAAAATTAAAGGTTTAAATGTCCACTTAAAGCTATATTTCAACTTTTTTTGAGGCTGCTAATTAAAGACATATTGTAACTCTTTTTCAGGCTGTTCTAACATCGAAACCTCTTGTTTAGCCAGACTCATTTCACGTCATGGTGATAGTATACACATCCCAGACTGTCACTGGGTAATATTGGAATATTCTGATATAGGATTTAAAAATTAAATGTTTAAATGTCCACCCAAAGCTATATTTCAACTATTTTTCAGGCTGCTAATTTAAGAATTATTGTAACTCTTTTTCAGGCTGCTCTAACATCGAAACCTCCTGTTTACCCAGACTCATTTCATGTCAGGATGATAGTATACACATCCCAGACTGTCACTGGGTAATATTGGACTATTCTGATATAGGATTTTAAAATTAAAGGTTTAAATGTCCACTTAAAGCTATATTTCAACTTTTTTTCAGGCTGCTAATTAAAGACATATTGTAGGCTGTTGTAACATTGAAACCTCCTGTTTAGACAGGCTCATTTCACGTCAGGGTGATAGTATACACATCCCAGACTGTCACTGGGTAATATTGGAATATTCTGATATAGGATTTTAAAATTAAAGGTTTAAATGTCCACTTAAAGCTATATTTCAACTTTTTTTCAGGCTGCTAATTAAAGACATATTGTAACTCTTTTTCAGGCTGCTCTAACATCGAAAACTCTTGTTTAGCCAGACTCATTTCACATCAGGGTGATAGTATACACATCCCAGACTGTCACTGGGTAATATTGGAATATTCTGATATAGGATTTTAAAATTAAAGGTTTAAATGTCCAATTAAAGCTCTATTTCATCTTTTTTTCAGGCTGCTAATTAAAGACATATTGTAACTCTTTTTTAGGCTGCTGTAACATTGAAACCTCCTGTTTAGCCAGACTCCTTTCACATCAGGATGATAGTATACACATCCCAGACTGTCACTGGGTAATATTGGACCATTCTGATACAGGATTTAAAAATTAAAGTGTTAAATGTCCAATTAAATCTATATTTTGGCTATATTTTGGCTTCTAATTAAAGGCATATTGTATCTCTTTTTCAGGCTGATCTAACATCGAAACCTCCTGTTTAGCCAGACTCATTTCACGTCAGGGTGATAGTATACACATCCCAGACTGTCACTGGGTAATATTGGACTATTCTGATATAGGATTTTAAAATTAAAGGTTTAAATGTCCACTTAAAGCTATATTTCAACTTTTTTTCAGGCTGCTAATTAAAGACATATTGTAACTCTTTTTCAGGCTGCTCTAACATCCAAACCTCCTGTTTACCCAGACTCATTTCATGTCAGGATGATAGTATACACATCCCAGACTGTCACTGGGTAATATTGGACTATTCTGATATAGGATTTTAAAATTAAAGGTTTAAATGTCCACTTAAAGCTATATTTCAACTTTTTTTCAGGCTGCTAATTAAAGACATATTGTAGGCTGCTGTGACATTGAAACCTCCTGTTTAGACAGGCTCATTTCACATCAGGGTGATAGTAAACACATCCCAGACTGTCACTGGTTAATATCGGACTATTCTGATATAGGATTTAAAAATTAAAGGTTTAAATGTCCACTTAAAGCTATATTTCAACTTTTTTTCAGGCTGCTAATTAAAGACATATTGTAACTCTATTTCAGGCTGCTCTAACATCGAAAACTCTTGTTTAGCCAGACTCATTTCACATCAGGGTGATAGTATACACATCCCAGACTGTCACTGGGTAATATTGGAATATTCTGATATAGGATTTTAAAATTAAAGGTTTAAATGTCCAATTAAAGCTCTATTTCATCTTTTTTCAGGCTGCTAATTAAAGACATATTGTAACTCTTTTTTAGGCTGCTGTAACATTGAAACCTCCTGTTTAGCCAGACTCCTTTCACATCAGGATGATAGTATACACATCCCAGACTGTCACTGGGTAATATTGGACCATTCTGATACAGGATTTAAAAATTAAAGTGTTAAATGTCCAATTAAATCTATATTTTGGCTATATTTTGGCTTCTAATTAAAGGCATATTGTATCTCTTTTTCAGGCTGATCTAACATCGAAACCGGCTGTTTAGCCAGACTCATTTCACGTCAGGGTGATAGTATACACATCCCAGACTGTCACTGGGTAATATTGGAATATTCTGATATAGGATTTAAAAATTAAATGTTTAAATGTCCACCCAAAGCTATATTTCAACTATTTTTCAGGCTGCTAATTTAAGACATATTGTAACTCTTTTTCAGGCTGCTCTAACATCCAAACCTCCTGTTTACCCAGACTCATTTCATGTCAGGATGATAGTATACACATCCCAGACTGTCACTGGGTAATATTGGACTATTCTGATATATGATTTTAAAATTAAAGGTTTAAATGTCCACTTAAAGCTATATTTCAACTTTTTTTCAGGCTGCTAATTAAAGACATATTGTAGGCTGCTGTAACATTGAAACCTCCTGTTTAGAAAGGCTCATTTCACATCAGGGTGATAGTAAACACATCCCAGACTGTCACTGGTTAATATCGGACTATTCTGATATAGGATTTAAAAATTAAAGGTTTAAATGTCCACTTAAAGCTATATTTCAACTTTTTTTCAGGCTGCTAATTAAAGACATATTGTAACTCTATTTCAGGCTGCTCTAACATCGAAACCTCCTGCTTACCCAGACTCATTTCACATCAGGGTGATAGTATACACATCCCAGACTGTCACTGGTTAATATCGGACTATTCTGATATAGGATTTAAAAATTACAGGTTTAAATGTCCACTTAAAGCTATATTTCAACTTTTTTTCAGGCTGCTAATTAAAGACATATTGTAACTCTTTTTCAGGCTGCTCTAACATCGAAAACTCTTGTTTAGCCAGACTCATTTCACATCAGGGTGATAGTATACACATCCCAGACTGTCACTGGGTAATATTGGAATATTCTGATATAGGATTTTAAAATTAAAGGTTTAAATGTCCAATTAAAGCTCTATTTCATCTTTTTTTCAGGCTGCTAATTAAAGACATATTGTAACTCTTTTTTAGGCTGCTGTAACATTGAAACCTCCTGTTTAGCCAGACTCCTTTCACATCAGGATGATAGTATACACATCCCAGACTGTCACTGGGTAATATTGGACCATTCTGATACAGGATTTAAAAATTAAAGTGTTAAATGTCCAATTAAATCTAAATTTTGGCTATATTTTTGCTTCTAATTAAAGGTATATTGTATCTCTTTTTCAGGCTGATCTAACATCGAAACCTCCTGTTTAGCCAGACTCATTTCACGTCAGGGTGATAGTAAACACATCCCAGACTGTCACTGGGTAATATTGGACTATTCTGATATAGGATTTAAAAATTAAAGGTTCAAATGTCCACCCAAAGCTATATTTCAACTATTTTTCAGGCTTCTAATTGAAGCCATATTGTAACTCTTTTTCAGGCTGCTCTAACATCGAAACCTCTTGTTTAGCCAGACTCATTTCACGTCAAGGTGATAGTAAACACATCCCAGACTGTCACTGGGTAATATTGGACTATTCTGATATAGGATTTTAAAATTAAAGTCTTAAATGTCCAATTAAATCTATTTTTCGTCTATATTTTGGCTGCTAATTAAATACATATTGTAACTCTTTTTCAGTCTGCTCTAACATCGAACCTCCTGTTTAGCCAGACTCATTTCACGTCACGGTGATAGTATGCACATCCCAGACTGTCACTGGGTAATATTGGACTAGTCTGATATAGGATTTAAAAATTAAAGGTTTAAATGTCCCTCCAAAGCTATATTTCAACTCTTTTTCAGGCTTCTAATTGAAGCCATATTGTAACTCTTTTTCAGGCTGCTCTAACATCGAAACCTCCTGTTTAGCCAGACTCATTTCATGTCATGATGATAGTATACACATCCCAGACTGTCTCTGGGTAATATCGGACTATTCTGATATAGGATTTAAAAATTAAAGGTTCAAATGTCCACCCAAAGCTATATTTCAACTCTTTTTCAGGCTTCTAATTGAAGCCATATTGTAACTCTTTTTCAGGCTGCTCTAACATCGAAACCTCCTGTTTAGCCAGACTCATTTCACATCAGGGTGATAGTAGACACATCCCAGACTGTCACTGGGTAATATTGGACTATTCTGATATAGGATTTAAAAATTAAAGGTTAAAATGTCCACCCAAAGCTGTATTTCAACTCTTTTTCAGGCTTCTAATTGAATACATATTGTAACTCTTTTTCAGGCTGCTCTAACATCGAAACCTCTTTTTAGCCAGACTCATTTCACGTCAGGGTGATAGTATACACATCCCAGACTGTCACTGGGTAATATTGGACTATTCTGATATAGGATTTTAAAATTAAAGGTTTAAATGTCCACTTAAAGCTATATTTCAACTCTTTTTCAGGCTTCTAATTGAAGCCATATTGTAAGTCTTTTTCAGGCTGCTCTTACATCGAAACCTCCTGTTTAGCCAGACTCATTTCACGTCAGGGTGATAGTAAACACATCCCAGACTGCCAATGGGTAATATTGGACTATTCTGATATAGGATTTAAAAATTAAATGTTTAAATGTCCACCCAAAGCTATATTTCAACTATTTTTCAGGCTGCTAATTTAAGACATATTGTAACTCTTTTTCAGGCTGCTCTAACATCGAAACCTCCTGTTTACCCAGACTCATTTCATGTCAGGATGATAGTATACACATCCCAGACTGTCACTGGGTAATATTGGACTATTCTGATATAGGATTTTAAAATTAAAGGTTTAAATGTCCACTTAAAGCTATATTTCAACTTTTTTTCAGGTTGCTAATTAAAGACATATTGTAGGCTGCTGTAACATTGAAACCTCCTGTTTAGACAGGCTCATTTCACATCAGGGTGATAGTAAACACATCCCAGACTGTCACTGGTTAATATCGGACTATTCTGATATAGGATTTAAAAATTAAAGGTTTAAATGTCCACCCAAAGCTATGTTTCAACTCTTTTTCAGGCTGCTAATTAAAAACATATTGTAACTCTATTTCAGGCTGCTCTAACATCGAAACCTCCTGCTTACCCAGACTCATTTCACATCAGGGTGATAGTATACACATCCCAGACTGTCACTGGGTAATACCGGACTATTCTGATATAGGATTTAAAAATTACAGGTTTAAATGTCCACTTAAAGGTATATTTCAACTTTTTTTCAGGCTGCTAATTAAAGACATATTGTAACTCTTTTTCAGGCTGCTCTAACATCGAAAACTCTTGTTTAGCCAGACTCATTTCACATCAGGGTGATAGTATACACATCCCAGACTGTCACTGGGTAATATTGGAATATTCTGATATAGGATTTTAAAATTAAAGGTTTAAATGTCCAATTAAAGCTCTATTTCATCTTTTTTTCAGGCTGCTAATTAAAGACATATTGTAACTCTTTTTTAGGCTGCTGTAACATTGAAACCTCCTGTTTAGCCAGACTCCTTTCACATCAGGATGATAGTATACACATCCCAGACTGTCACTGGGTAATATTGGACCATTCTGATACAGGATTTAAAAAGTAAAGTGTTAAATGTCCAATTAGATCTATATTTTGGCTATATTTTGGCTTCTAATTAAAGGTATATTGTATCTCTTTTTCAGGCTGATCTAACATCGAAACCTCCTGTTTAGCCAGACTCATTTCACGTCAGGGTGATAGTATACACATCCCAGACTGTCACTGGGTAATATTGGAATATTCTGATATAGGATTTAAAAATTAAATGTTTAAATGTCCACTCAAAGCTATATTTCAACTATTTTTCAGGCTGCTAATTTAAGACATATTGTAATTCTTTTTCAGGCTGCTCTAACATCGAAACCTCCTGTTTAGCCAGACACATTTCACATCAGGGTGATAGTAGACACATCCCAGACTGTCACTGGGTAATATTGGACTATTCTGATATATGATTTAAAAATTAAAGGTTCAAATGTCCACCCAAAGCTGTATTTCAACTCTTTTTCAGGCTTCTAATTGAATACATATTGTAACTCTTTTTCAGGCTGCTCTAACATCGAAACCTCTTTTTAGCGAGACTCATTTCACGTCAGGGTGATAGTATACACATCCCAGACTGTCACTGGGTAATATTGGACTATTCTGATTTAGGATTTTAAAATTAAAGGTTTAAATGTCCACTTAAAGCTATATTTCAACTTTTTTTCAGGCTGCTAATTAAAGACATATTGTAACTCTTTTTCAGGCTGCTCTAACATCGAAACCTCCTGTTTAGCCAGACTCATTTCATGTCAGGATGATAGTATACACATCCCAGACTGTCACTGGGTAATATCGGACTATTCTGATATAGGATTTAAAAATTAAAGGTTTAAATGTCCACCCAAAGCTATATTTCAACTCTTTTTCAGGCTTCTAATTGAAGCCATATTGTAACTCTTTTTCAGGCTGCTCTAACATCGAAACCTCCTGTTTAGCCAGACTCATTTCACATCAGGGTGATAGTAGACACATCCCAGACTGTCACTGGGTAATATTGGACTATTCTGATATAGGATTTAAAAATTAAAGGTTCAAATGTCCACCCAAAGCTGTATTTCAACTCTTTTTCAGGCTGCTAATTAAAGACATATTGTAACTCTTTTTCAGGCTGCTCTAACATCGAAACCTCCTGTTTAGCCAGACTCATTTCATGTCAGGATGATAGTATACACATCCCAGACTGTCACTGGGTAATATCGGACTATTCTGATATAGGATTTAAAAATTAAAGGTTTAAATGTCCACCCAAAGCTATATTTCAACTCTTTTTCAGGCTTCTAATTGAAGCCATATTGTAACTCTTTTTCAGGCTGCTCTAACATCGAAACCTCTTGTTTAGCCAGACTCATTTCACATCAGCGTGATAGTAACCACATCCCAGACTGTCACTGGGTAATATCGGACTATACTGATATAGGATTTAAACATTAAAGGTTTAAATGTCCACCCAAAGCTATATTTCAACTCTTTTTCAGGCTTCTAATTGAAGCCATATTGTAAGTCTTTTTCAGGCTGCTCTTACATCGAAACCTCCTGTTTAGCCAGACTCATTTCACGTCAGGGTGATAGTAAACACATCCCAGACTGTCAATGGGTAATATTGGACTATTCTGATATAGGATTTAAAAATTAAATGTTTAAATGTCCACCCAAAGCTATATTTCAACTATTTTTCAGGCTGCTAATTTAAGACATATTGTAACTCTTTTTCAGGCTGCTCTAACATCGAAACCTCCTGTTTACCCAGACTCATTTCATGTCAGGATGATAGTATACACATCCCAGACTGTCACTGGGTAATATTGGACTATTCTGATATAGGATTTTAAAATTAAAGGTTTAAATGTCCACTTAAAGCTATATTTCAACTTTTTTCAGGTTGCTAATTAAAGACATATTGTTGGCTGCTGTAACATTGAAACCTCCTGTTTAGACAGGCTCATTTCACATCAGGGTGATAGTAAACACATCCCAGACTGTCACTGGTTAATATCGGACTATTCTGATATAGGATTTAAAAATTAAAGGTTTAAATGTCCACCCAAAGCTATGTTTCAACTCTTTTTCAGGCTGCTAATTAAAAACATATTGTAACTCTATTTCAGGCTGCTCTAACATCGAAACCTCCTGCTTACCCAGACTCATTTCACATCAGGGTGATAGTATACACATCCCAGACTGTCACTGGGTAATACCGGACTATTCTGATATAGGATTTAAAAATGACAGGTTTAAATGTCCACTTAAAGCTATATTTCAACTCTTTTTCAGGCTTCTAATTGAAGCAATACTGTAACTCTTTTTCAGGCTGCTCTAACATCGAAACCTCCTGTTTAGCCAGACTCATTTCACGTCAGGGTGATAGTAAACACATCCCAGACTGTCACTGGGTAATATTGGACTATTCTGATATAGGATTTAAAAATTAAAGGTTCAAATGTCCACCCAAAGCTATATTTCAACTCTTTTTCAGGCTTCTAATTGAAGCCATATTGTAACTCTTTTTCAGGCTGCTCTAACATCGAAACCTCTTGTTTAGCCAGACTCATTTCACGTCAAGGTGATAGTAAACACATCCCAGACTGTCACTGGGTAATATTGGACTAGTCTGATATAGGATTTAAAAATTAAAGGTTTAAATGTCCCTCCAAAGCTATATTTCAACTCTTTTTCAGGCTTCTAATTGAAGCCATATTGTAACTCTTTTTCAGGCTGCTCTAACATCGAAACCTCCTGTTTAGCCAGACTCATTTCATGTCATGATGATAGTATACACATCCCAGACTGTCTCTGGGTAATATCGGACTATTCTGATATAGGATTTAAAAATTAAAGGTTTAAATGTCCACCCAAAGCTGTATTTCAACTCTTTTTCAGGCTTCTAATTGAATACATATTGTAACTCTTTTTCAGGCTGCTCTAACATCGAAACCTCTTTTTAGCCAGACTCATTTCACGTCAGGGTGATAGTATACACATCCCAGACTGTCACTGGGTAATATTGGACTGTTCTGATTTAGGATTTTAAAATTAAAGGTTTAAATGTCCACTTAAAGCTATATTTCAACTCTTTTTCAGGCTTCTAATTGAAGCCATATTGTAACTCTTTTTCAGGCTGCTCTAACATCGAAACCTCCTGTTTAGCCTGACTCATTTCACGTCAGGGTGATAGTATACACATCCCAGACTGTCACTGGGTAATATTGGACTATTCTGATATAGGATTTAAAAATTAAAGGTTTAAATGTCCACCCAAAGCTATATTTCAACTCTTTTTCATGCTTCTAATTGAAGCCATGTTGTAACTCTTTTTCAGGCTGCCCTAACATCGAAACCTCCTGTTTAGCCAGACTCATTTCACGTCAGGGTGATAGTAAACACATCCTAGACTGTCACTGGGTAATATCGGACTATTCTGATATAGGATTTAAAAATTAAAGGTTTAAATGTCCACCCAAAGCTATATTTCAACTCTTTTTCAGGCTTCTAATTGAAGCCATATTGTAACTCTTTTTCAGGCTGCTCTAACATCGAAACCTCCTGTTTAGCCAGACTCATTTCACATCAGGGTGATAGTAATCACATCCCAGACTGTCAATGGGTAATATTGGACTATTCTGATATAGGATTTAAAAATTAAAGGTTTAAATGTCCACCCAAAGCTATATTTCAACTCTTTTTCAGGCTTCTAATTGAAGCAATACTGTAACTCTTTTTCAGGCTGCTCTAACATCGAAACCTCCTGTTTAGCCAGACTCATTTCACGTCAGGGTGATAGTAAACACATCCCAGACTGTCACTGGGTAATATTGGACTATTCTGATATAGGATTTAAAAATTAAAGGTTCAAATGTCCACCCAAAGCTATATTTCAACTCTTTTTCAGGCTTCTAATTGAAGCCATATTGTAACTCTTTTTCAGGCTGCTCTAACATCGAAACCTCTTGTTTAGCCAGACTCATTTCACTTCAAGGTGATAGTAAACACATCCCAGACTGTCACTGGGTAATATTGGACTATTCTGATATAGGATTTTAAAATTAAAGGTTTAAATGTCCACTTAAAGCTATATTTCAACTTTTTTTCAGGCTGCTAATTAAAGACATATTGTAGGCTGCTGTAACATTGAAACCTCCTGTTTAGGAAGGCTCATTTCACATCAGGGTGATAGTAAACACATCCCAAACTGTCACTGGGTAATATTGGACTATTCTGATATAGGATTTAAAAATTAAAGGTTCAAATGTCCACCCAAAGCTATATTTCAACTCTTTTTCAGGCTTCTAATTGAAGCCATATTGTAACTCTTTTTCAGGCTGCTCTAACATCGAAACCTCCTGTTTAGCCAGACTCATTTCACATCAGGGTGATAGTAATCACATCCCAGACTGTCAATGGGTAATATTGGACTATTCTGATATAGGATTTAAAAATTAAAGGTTTAAATGTCCACCCAAAGCTATATTTCAACTCTTTTTCAGGCTTCTAATTGAAGCAATACTGTAACTCTTTTTCAGGCTGCTCTAACATCGAAACCTCCTGTTTAGCCAGACTCATTTCACGTCAGGGTGATAGTAAACACATCCCAGACTGTCACTGGGTAATATTGGACTATTCTGATATAGGATTTAAAAATTAAAGGTTCAAATGTCCACCCAAAGCTATATTTCAACTCTTTTTCAGGCTTCTAATTGAAGCCATATTGTAACTCTTTTTCAGGCTGCTCTAACATCGAAACCTCTTGTTTAGCCAGACTCATTTCACGTCAAGGTGATAGTAAACACATCCCAGACTGTCACTGGGTAATATTGGACTATTCTGATATAGGATTTTAAAATTAAAGGTTTAAATGTCCACTTAAAGCTATATTTCAACTTTTTTTCAGGCTGCTAATTAAAGACATATTGTAGGCTGCTGTAACATTGAAACCTCCTGTTTAGGAAGGCTCATTTCACATCAGGGTGATAGTAAACACATCCCAAACTGTCACTGGGTAATATTGGATTATTCTGATATAGGATTTAAAAATTAAAGGTTCAAATGTCCACCCAAAGCTATATTTCAACTCTTTTTCATGCTTCTAATTGAAGCCATGTTGTAACTCTTTTTCAGGCTGCCCTAACATCGAAACCTCCTGTTTAGCCAGACTCATTTCACGTCAGGGTGATAGTAAACACATCCTAGACTGTCACTGGGTAATATCGGACTATTCTGATATAGGATTTAAAAATTAAAGGTTTAAATGTCCACCCAAAGCTATATTTCAACTCTTTTTCAGGCTTCTAATTGAAGCCATATTGTAACTCTTTTTCAGGCTGCTCTAACATCGAAACCTCCTGTTTAGCCAGACTCATTTCACATCAGGGTGATAGTAAACACATCCCAGACTGTCAATGGGTAATATTGGACTATTCTGATATAGGATTTAAAAATTAAAGGTTTAAATGTCCACCCAAAGCTATATTTCAACTCTTTTTCAGGCTTCTAATTGAAGCAATACTGTAACTCTTTTTCAGGCTGCTCTAACATCGAAACCTCCTGTTTAGCCAGACTCATTTCACGTCAGGGTGATAGTAAACACATCCCAGACTGTCACTGGGTAATATTGGACTATTCTGATATAGGATTTAAAAATTAAAGGTTCAAATGTCCACCCAAAGCTATATTTCAACTCTTTTTCAGGCTTCTAATTGAAGCCATATTGTAACTCTTTTTCAGGCTGCTCTAACATCGAAACCTCTTGTTTAGCCAGACTCATTTCACGTCAAGGTGATAGTAAACACATCCCAGACTGTCACTGGGTAATATTGGACTATTCTGATATAGGATTTTAAAATTAAAGTCTTAAATGTCCAATTAAATCTATATTTCGTCTATATTTTGGCTGCTAATTAAATACATATTGTAACTCTTTTTCAGTCTGCTCTAACATCGAAACCTCCTGTTTAGCCAGACTCATTTCACGTCACGGTGATAGTAAACACATCCCAGACTGTCACTGGGTAATATTGGACTATTATGATATAGGATTTTAAAATTAAAGGTTTAAATGTCCACTTAAAGCTATATTTCAACTTTTTTTCAGGCTGCTAATTAAAGACATATTGTAGGCTGCTGTAACATTGAAACCTCCTGTTTAGGAAAGCTCATTTCACATCAGGGTGATAGTAAACACATCCCAAACTGTCAGTGGGTAATATTGGACTATTCTGATATAGGATTTAAAAATTAAAGGTTTAAATGTCCACCCAAAGCTATATTTCAACTCTTTTTCAGGCTTCTAATTGAAGCAATACTGTAACTCTTTTTCAGGCTGCTCTAACATCGAAACCTCCTGTTTAGCCAGACTCATTTCACGTCAGGGTGATAGTAAACACATCCCAGACTGTCACTGGGTAATATTGGACTATTCTGATATAGGATTTAAAAATTAAAGGTTCAAATGTCCACCCAAAGCTATATTTCAACTCTTTTTCAGGCTTCTAATTGAAGCCATATTGTAACTCTTTTTCAGGCTGCTCTAACATCGAAACCTCTTGTTTAGCCAGACTCATTTCACTTCAAGGTGATAGTAAACACATCCCAGACTGTCACTGGGTAATATTGGACTATTCTGATATAGGATTTTAAAATTAAAGGTTTAAATGTCCACTTAAAGCTATATTTCAACTTTTTTTCAGGCTGCTAATTAAAGACATATTGTAGGCTGCTGTAACATTGAAACCTCCTGTTTAGGAAGGCTCATTTCACATCAGGGTGATAGTAAACACATCCCAAACTGTCACTGGGTAATATTGGACTATTCTGATATAGGATTTAAAAATTAAAGGTTCAAATGTCCACCCAAAGCTATATTTCAACTCTTTTTCAGGCTTCTAATTGAAGCCATATTGTAACTCTTTTTCAGGCTGCTCTAACATCGAAACCTCCTGTTTAGCCAGACTCATTTCACATCAGGGTGATAGTAATCACATCCCAGACTGTCAATGGGTAATATTGGACTATTCTGATATAGGATTTAAAAATTAAAGGTTTAAATGTCCACCCAAAGCTATATTTCAACTCTTTTTCAGGCTTCTAATTGAAGCAATACTGTAACTCTTTTTCAGGCTGCTCTAACATCGAAACCTCCTGTTTAGCCAGACTCATTTCACGTCAGGGTGATAGTAAACACATCCCAGACTGTCACTGGGTAATATTGGACTATTCTGATATAGGATTTAAAAATTAAAGGTTCAAATGTCCACCCAAAGCTATATTTCAACTCTTTTTCAGGCTTCTAATTGAAGCCATATTGTAACTCTTTTTCAGGCTGCTCTAACATCGAAACCTCTTGTTTAGCCAGACTCATTTCACGTCAAGGTGATAGTAAACACATCCCAGACTGTCACTGGGTAATATTGGACTATTCTGATATAGGATTTTAAAATTAAAGGTTTAAATGTCCACTTAAAGCTATATTTCAACTTTTTTTCAGGCTGCTAATTAAAGACATATTGTAGGCTGCTGTAACATTGAAACCTCCTGTTTAGGAAGGCTCATTTCACATCAGGGTGATAGTAAACACATCCCAAACTGTCACTGGGTAATATTGGATTATTCTGATATAGGATTTAAAAATTAAAGGTTCAAATGTCCACCCAAAGCTATATTTCAACTCTTTTTCAGGCTTCTAATTGAAGCCATATTGTAACTCTTTTTCAGGCTGCTCTAACATCGAAACCTCCTGTTTAGCCTGACTCATTTCACGTCAGGGTGATAGTTTACACATCCCAGACTGTCACTGGGTAATATTGGACTATTCTGATATAGGATTTAAAAATTAAAGGTTTAAATGTCCACCCAAAGCTATATTTCAACTCTTTTTCATGCTTCTAATTGAAGCCATGTTGTAACTCTTTTTCAGGCTGCCCTAACATCGAAACCTCCTGTTTAGCCAGACTCATTTCACGTCAGGGTGATAGTAAACACATCCTAGACTGTCACTGGGTAATATCGGACTATTCTGATATAGGATTTAAAAATTAAAGGTTTAAATGTCCACCCAAAGCTATATTTCAACTCTTTTTCAGGCTTCTAATTGAAGCCATATTGTAACTCTTTTTCAGGCTGCTCTAACATCGAAACCTCCTGTTTAGCCAGACTCATTTCACATCAGGGTGATAGTAAACACATCCCAGACTGTCAATGGGTAATATTGGACTATTCTGATATAGGATTTAAAAATTAAAGGTTTAAATGTCCACCCAAAGCTATATTTCAACTCTTTTTCAGGCTTCTAATTGAAGCAATACTGTAACTCTTTTTCAGGCTGCTCTAACATCGAAACCTCCTGTTTAGCCAGACTCATTTCACGTCAGGGTGATAGTAAACACATCCCAGACTGTCACTGGGTAATATTGGACTATTCTGATATAGGATTTAAAAATTAAAGGTTCAAATGTCCACCCAAAGCTATATTTCAACTCTTTTTCAGGCTTCTAATTGAAGCCATATTGTAACTCTTTTTCAGGCTGCTCTAACATCGAAACCTCTTGTTTAGCCAGACTCATTTCACATCAAGGTGATAGTAAACACATCCCAGACTGTCACTGGGTAATATTGGACTATTCTGATATAGGATTTTAAAATTAAAGTCTTAAATGTCCAATTAAATCTATATTTCGTCTATATTTTGGCTGCTAATTAAATACATATTGTAACTCTTTTTCAGTCTGCTCTAACATCGAAACCTCCTGTTTAGCCAGACTCATTTGACGTCACGGTGATAGTAAACACATCCCAGACTGTCACTGGGTAATATTGGACTATTATGATATAGGATTTTAAAATTAAAGGTTTAAATGTCCACTTAAAGCTATATTTCAACTTTTTTTCAGGCTGCTAATTAAAGACATATTGTAGGCTGCTGTAACATTGAAACCTCCTGTTTAGGAAAGCTCATTTCACATCAGGGTGATAGTAAACACATCCCAAACTGTCAGTGGGTAATATTGGACTATTCTGATATAGGATTCAAAAATTAAAGGTTCAAATGTCCACCCAAAGCTATATTTCAACTCTTTTTCAGGCTTCTAATTGAAGCCATATTGTAACTCTTTTTCAGGCTGCTCTAACATCGAAACCTCCTGTTTAGCCTGACTCATTTCACGTCAGGGTGATAGTATACACATCCCAGACTGTCACTGGGTAATATTGGACTATTCTGATATAGGATTTAAAAATTAAAGGTTTAAATGTCCACCCAAAGCTATATTTCAACTCTTTTTCATGCTTCTAATTGAAGCCATGTTGTAACTCTTTTTCAGGCTGCCCTAACATCGAAACCTCCTGTTTAGCCAGACTCATTTCACGTCAGGGTGATAGTAAACACATCCTAGACTGTCACTGGGTAATATCGGACTATTCTGATATAGGATTTAAAAATTAAAGGTTTAAATGTCCACCCAAAGCTATATTTCAACTCTTTTTCAGGCTTCTAATTGAAGCCATATTGTAACTCTTTTTCAGGCTGCTCTAACATCGAAACCTCCTGTTTAGCCAGACTCATTTCACATCAGGGTGATAGTATCCAAATCCCAGACTGTCACTGGGTAACATTGGACTATTCTGATATAGGATTTAAAAATTAAAGGTTCAAATGTCCACCCAAAGCTATATTTCAACTCTTTTTCAGGCTTCTAATTGAAGACATATTGTAACTCTTTTTCAGGCTGCTCTAACATTGAAACCTCTTGTTTAGCCAGACTCATTTCACGTCAGGGTGATAGTATACACATCCCAGACTGTCACTGGGTAATATTGGACTATTATGATATAGGATTTTAAAATTAAAGGTTTAAATGTCCACTTAAAGCTATATTTCAACTTTTTTTCAGGCTGCTAATTAAAGCCATATTGTAAGTCTTTTTCAGGCTGCTCTTACATCGAAACCTCCTGTTTAGCCAGACTCATTTCACGTCAGGGTGATAGTAAACACATCCCAGACTGTCAATGGGTAATATTGGACTATTCTGATATAGGATTTAAAAATTAAAGGTTTAAATGTCCACCCAAAGCTATATTTCAACTCTTTTTCAGGCTTCTAATTGAAGCCATATTGTAACTCTTTTTCAGGCTGCTCTAACATCGAAACCTCTTGTTTAGCCAGACTCATTTCACATCAAGGTGATAGTAAACACATCCCAGACTGTCACTGGGTAATATTGGACTATTCTGATATAGGATTTTAAAATTAAAGTCTTAAATGTCCAATTAAATCTATATTTCGTCTATATTTTGGCTGCTAATTAAATACATATTGTAACTCTTTTTCAGTCTGCTCTAACATCGAAACCTCCTGTTTAGCCAGACTCATTTCACGTCACGGTGATAGTAAACACATCCCAGACTGTCACTGGGTAATATTGGACTATTCTGATATAGGATTTAAAAATTAAAGGTTCAAATGTCCACCCAAAGCTATATTTCAACTCTTTTTCAGGCTTCTAATTGAAGCCATATTGTAACTCTTTTTCAGGCTGCTCTAACATCGAAACCTCCTGTTTAGCCTGACTCATTTCACGTCAGGGTGATAGTATACACATCCCAGACTGTCACTGGGTAATATTGGACTATTCTGATATAGGATTTAAAAATTAAAGGTTTAAATGTCCACCCAAAGCTATATTTCAACTCTTTTTCATGCTTCTAATTGAAGCCATGTTGTAACTCTTTTTCAGGCTGCCCTAACATCGAAACCTCTTGTTTAGCCAGACTCATTTCACATCAGGGTGATAGTAACCACATCCCAGACTGTCACTGGGTAATATTGGACTATTCTGATATAGGATTTAAAAATTAAAGGTTTAAATTTCCACCCAAAGCTATATTTCAACTCTTTTTCATGCTTCTAATTGAAGCCATATTGTAACTCTTTTTCAGGCTGCTCTAACATCGAAACCTCCTGTTTAGCCAGACTCATTTCATGTCAGGGTGATAGTAAACACATCCCAGACTGTCAATGGGTAATATTGGACTATTCTGATATAGGATTTAAAAATTAAAGGTTTAAATGTCCAATTAAATCTATATTTCGTCTATATTTTGGCTGCTAATTAAATACATATTGTAACTCTTTTTCAGTCTGCTCTAACATCGAAACCTCCTGTTTAGCCAGACTCATTTCACGTCACGGTGATAGTAAACACATCCCAGACTGTCACTGGGTAATATTGGACTATTCTGATATAGGATTTAAAAATTAAAGGTTCAAATGTCCACCCAAAGCTATATTTCAACTCTTTTTCAGGCTTCTAATTGAAGCCATATTGTAACTCTTTTTCAGGCTGCTCTAACATCGAAACCTCCTGTTTAGCCTGACTCATTTCACGTCACGGTGATAGTATACACATCCCAGACTGTCACTGGGTAATATTGGACTATTCTGATATAGGATTTAAAAATTAAAGGTTTAAATGTCCACCCAAAGCTATATTTCAACTCTTTTTCATGCTTCTAATTGAAGCCATGTTGTAACTCTTTTTCAGGCTGCCCTAACATCGAAACCTCTTGTTTAGCCAGACTCATTTCACATCAGGGTGATAGTAACCACATCCCAGACTGTCACTGGGTAATATTGGACTATTCTGATATAGGATTTAAAAATTAAAGGTTTAAATTTCCACCCAAAGCTATATTTCAACTCTTTTTCAGGCTTCTAATTGAAGCCATATTGTACCTCTTTTTCAGGCTGCTCTAACATCGAAACCTCTTGTTTAGCCAGACTCATTTCACATCAGGGTGATAGTAACCACATCACATACTGTCACTGGGTAATATCGGACTATTCTGATATAGGATTTAAACATTAAAGGTTTAAATGTCCACCCAAAGCTATATTTCAACTCTTTTTCAGGCTTCTAATTGAAGCCATATTGTAAGTCTTTTTCAGGCTGCTCTTACATCGAAACCTCCTGTTTAGCCAGACTCATTTCACGTCAGGGTGATAGTAAACACATCCCAGACTGTCAATGGGTAATATTGGACTATTCTGATATAGGATTTAAAAATTAAAGGTTTAAATGTCCACCCAAAGCTATATTTCAACTCTTTTTCAGGCTTCTAATTGAAGCCATATTGTAACTCTTTTTCAGGCTGCTCTAACATCGAAACCTCTTGTTTAGCCAGACTCATTTCACGTCAAGGTGATAGTAAACACATCCCAGACTGTCACTGGGTAATATTGGACTATTCTGATATAGGATTTTAAAATTAAAGTCTTAAATGTCCAATTAAATCTATATTTCGTCTATATTTTGGCTGCTAATTAAATACATATTGTAACTCTTTTTCAGTCTGCTCTAACATCGAAACCTCCTGTTTAGCCAGACTCATTTCACGTCACGGTGATAGTAAACACATCCCAGACTGTCACTGGGTAATATTGGACTATTCTGATATAGGATTTAAAAATTAAAGGTTCAAATGTCCACCCAAAGCTATATTTCAACTCTTTTTCAGGCTTCTAATTGAAGCCATATTGTAACTCTTTTTCAGGCTGCTCTAACATCGAAACCTCCTGTTTAGCCAGACTCATTTCACGTCAGGGTGATAGTAAACACATCCCAGACTGTCAATGGGTAATATTGGACTATTCTGATATAGGATTTAAAAATTAAAGGTTTAAATGTCCACCCAAAGCTATATTTCAACTCTTTTTCAGGCTTCTAATTGAAGCCATATTGTAACTCTTTTTCAGGCTGCTCTAACATCGAAACCTCTTGTTTAGCCAGACTCATTTCACGTCAAGGTGATAGTAAACACATCCCAGACTGTCACTGGGTAATATTGGACTATTCTGATATAGGATTTTAAAATTAAAGTCTTAAATGTCCAATTAAATCTATATTTCGTCTATATTTTGGCTGCTAATTAAATACATATTGTAACTCTTTTTCAGTCTGCTCTAACATCGAAACCTCCTGTTTAGCCAGACTCATTTCACGTCACGGTGATAGTAAACACATCCCAGACTGTCACTGGGTAATATTGGACTATTCTGATATAGGATTTAAAAATTAAAGGTTCAAATGTCCACCCAAAGCTATATTTCAACTCTTTTTCAGGCTTCTAATTGAAGCCATATTGTAACTCTTTTTCAGGCTGCTCTAACATCGAAACCTCCTGTTTAGCCTGACTCATTTCACGTCAGGGTGATAGTATACACATCCCAGACTGTCACTGGGTAATATTGGACTATTCTGATATAGGATTTAAAAATTAAAGGTTTAAATGTCCACCCAAAGCTATATTTCAACTCTTTTTCATGCTTCTAATTGAAGCCATGTTGTAACTCTTTTTCAGGCTGCCCTAACATCGAAACCTCTTGTTTAGCCAGACTCATTTCACATCAGGGTGATAGTAACCACATCCCAGACTGTCACTGGGTAATATTGGACTATTCTGATATAGGATTTAAAAATTAAAGGTTTAAATTTCCACCCAAAGCTATATTTCAACTCTTTTTCATGCTTCTAATTGAAGCCATATTGTAACTCTTTTTCAGGCTGCTCTAACATCGAAACCTCCTGTTTAGCCAGACTCATTTCATGTCAGGGTGATAGTAAACACATCCCAGACTGTCAATGGGTAATATTGGACTATTCTGATATAGGATTTAAAAATTAAAGGTTTAAATGTCCAATTAAATCTATATTTCGTCTATATTTTGGCTGCTAATTAAATACATATTGTAACTCTTTTTCAGTCTGCTCTAACATCGAAACCTCCTGTTTAGCCAGACTCATTTCACGTCACGGTGATAGTAAACACATCCCAGACTGTCACTGGGTAATATTGGACTATTCTGATATAGGATTTAAAAATTAAAGGTTCAAATGTCCACCCAAAGCTATATTTCAACTCTTTTTCAGGCTTCTAATTGAAGCCATATTGTAACTCTTTTTCAGACTGCTCTAACATCGAAACCTCCTGTTTAGCCTGACTCATTTCACGTCAGGGTGATAGTATACACATCCCAGACTGTCACTGGGTAATATTGGACTATTCTGATATAGGATTTAAAAATTAAAGGTTTAAATGTCCACCCAAAGCTATATTTCAACTCTTTTTCATGCTTCTAATTGAAGCCATGTTGTAACTCTTTTTCAGGCTGCCCTAACATCGAAACCTCTTGTTTAGCCAGACTCATTTCACATCAGGGTGATAGTAACCACATCCCAGACTGTCACTGGGTAATATTGGACTATTCTGATATAGGATTTAAAAATTAAAGGTTTAAATTTCCACCCAAAGCTATATTTCAACTCTTTTTCATGCTTCTAATTGAAGCCATATTGTAACTCTTTTTCAGGCTGCTCTAACATCGAAACCTCCTGTTTAGCCAGACTCATTTCATGTCAGGGTGATAGTAAACACATCCCAGACTGTCAATGGGTAATATTGGACTATTCTGATATAGGATTTAAAAATTAAAGGTTTAAATGTCCAACCAAAGCTATATTTCAACTCTTTTTCAGGATTCTAATTGAAGCAATATTGTAACTCTTTTTCAGGCTCCTCTAACATCGAAACCTCCTGTTTAGCCAGACTCATTTCACGTCAGGGTGATAGTATACACATCCCAGACTGTCACTGGGTAATATTGGACTATTCCGATATAGGATTTTAAAATTAAAGGTTTAAATGTCCACTTAAAGCTATATTTCAACTTTTTTTCAGGCTGCTAATTAAAGACATATTGTAACTCTTTTTCAGGCTGCTCTAACATCGAAACCTCCTGTTTAGCCAGACTCATTTCATGTCAGGATGATAGTATACACATCCCAGACTGTCACTGGGTAATATCGGACTATTCTGATATAGGATTGAAAAATTAAAGGTTTAAATGTCCACCCAAAGCTATATTTCAACTCTTTTTCAGGCTTCTAATTGAAGCCATATTGTAACTCTTTTTCAGGCTGCTCTAACATCGAAACCTCTTGTTTAGCCAGACTCATTTCACATCAGGGTGATAGTAAACACATCCCAGACTGTCACTGGGTAATATTGGACTATTCTGATATAGGATTTAAAAATTAAAGGTTTAAATGTCCACCCAAAGCTATATTTCAACTCTTTTTCATGCTTCTAATTGAAGCCATGTTGTAACTCTTTTTCAGGCTGCTCTAACATCGAAACCTCCTGTTTAGCCAGACTCATTTCACGTCAGGGTGATAGGAAACACATCCCAGACTGTCACTGGGTAATATCGGACTATTCTGATATAGGATTTAAAAATTAAAGGTTTAAATGTCCACCCAAAGCTATATTTCAACTCTTTTTCAGGCTTCTAATTGAAGCCATATTGTAACTCTTTTTCAGGCTGCTCTAACATCGAAACCTCCTGTTTAGCCAGACTCATTTCACATCAGGGTGATAGTATACACATCCCAGACTGTCACTGGGTAACATTGGACTATTCTGATATAGGATTTAAAAATTAAAGGTTCAAATGTCCACCCAAAGCTATATTTCAACTCTTTTTCAGGCTTCTAATTGAAGACATATTGTAACTCTTTTTCAGGCTGCTCTAACATCGAAACCTCTTGCTTAGCCAGACTCATTTCACGTCAGGGTGATAGTATACACATCCCAGACTGTCACTGGGTAATATTGGACTATTATGATATAGGATTTTAAAATTAAAGGTTTAAATGTCCACTTAAAGCTATATTTCAACTCTTTTTCAGGATTCTAATTGAAGCAATATTGTAACTCTTTTTCAGGCTCCTCTAACATCGAAACCTCCTGTTTAGCCAGACTCATTTCACGTCAGGGTGATAGTATACACATCCCAGACTGTCACTGGGTAATATTGGACTATTCTGATATAGGATTTTAAAATTAAAGGTTTAAATGTCCACTTAAAGCTATATTTCAACTTTTTTTCAGGCTGCTAATTAAAGACATATTGTAATTCTTTTTCAGGCTGCTCTAACATCGAAACCTCCTGTTTAGCCAGACTCATTTCATGTCAGGATGATAGTATACACATCCCAGACTGTCACTGGGTAATATCGGACTATTCTGATATAGGATTTAAAAATTAAAGGTTTAAATGTCCACCCAAAGCTATATTTCAACTCTTTTTCAGGCTTCTAATTGAAGCCATATTGTAAGTCTTTTTCAGGCTGCTCTAACATCGAAACCTCCTGTTTAGCCAGACTCATTTCATGTCAGGATGATAGTATACACATCCCAGACTGTCACTGGGTAATATCGGACTATTATGATATAGGATTTTAAAATTAAAGGTTTAAATGTCCACTTAAAGCTATATTTCAACTTTTTTTCAGGCTGCTAATTAAAGACATATTGTAACTCTTTTTCAGGCTGCTCTAACATCGAAACCTCCTGTTTAGCCAGACTCATTTCACATCAGGATGATAGTATACACATCCCAGACTGTCACTGGGTAATATCGGACTATTCTGATATAGGATTTTAAAATTAAAGGCTTAAATGTCCAATTAAATCTATATTTCGTCTATATTTTGGCTGCTAATTAAATACATATTGTAACTCTTTTTCAGTCTGCTCTAACATCGAAACCTCCTGTTTAGCCAGACTCATTTCACGTCACGGTGATAGTAAACACATCCCAGACTGTCACTGGGTAATATTGGACTATTCTGATATAGGATTTAAAAATTAAAGGTTCAAATGTCCACCCAAAGCTATATTTCAACTCTTTTTCAGGCTTCTAATTGAAGACATATTGTAACTCTTTTTCAGGCTGCTCTAACATCGAAACCTCTTGCTTAGCCAGACTCATTTCACGTCAGGGTGATAGTATACACATCCCAGACTGTCACTGGGTAATATTGGACTATTATGATATAGGATTTTAAAATTAAAGGTTTAAATGTCCACTTAAAGCTATATTTCAACTTTTTTTCAGGCTGCTAATTAAAGACATATTGTAACTCTTTTTCAGGCTGCTCTAACATCGAAACCTCCTGTTTAGCCAGACTCATTTCATGTCAGGATGATAGTATACACATCCCAGACTGTCACTGGGTAATATCGGACTATTCTGATATAGGATTTAAAAATTAAAGGTTTAAATGTCCACCCAAAGCTATATTTCAACTCTTTTTCAGGCTTCTAATTGAAGCCATATTGTAAGTCTTTTTCAGGCTGCTCTAACATCGAAACCTCCTGTTTAGCCAGACTCATTTCATGTCAGGATGATAGTATACACATCCCAGACTGTCACTGGGTAATATCGGACTATTATGATATAGGATTTTAAAATTAAAGGTTTAAATGTCCACTTAAAGCTATATTTCAACTTTTTTTCAGGCTGCTAATTAAAGACATATTGTAACTCTTTTTCAGGCTGCTCTAACATCGAAACCTCCTGTTTAGCCAGACTCATTTCACATCAGGGTGATAGTAACCACATCCCAGACTGTCACTGGGTAATATTGGACTATTCTGATATAGGATTTAAAAATTAAAGGTTTAAATGTCCACCCAAAGCTATATTTCAACTCTTTTTCAGGCTTCTAATTGAAGCCATATTGTAAGTCTTTTTCAGGCTGCTCTAACATCGAAACCTCCTGTTTAGCCAGACTCATTTCATGTCAGGATGATAGTATACACATCCCAGACTGTCACTGGGTAATATCGGACTATTATGATATAGGATTTTAAAATTAAAGGTTTAAATGTCCACTTAAAGCTATATTTCAACTTTTTTTCAGGCTGCTAATTAAAGACATATTGTAACTCTTTTTCAGGCTGCTCTAACATCGAAACCTCCTGTTTAGCCAGACTCATTTCACATCAGGATGATAGTATACACATCCCAGACTGTCACTGGGTAATATCGGACTATTCTGATATAGGATTTTAAAATTAAAGGCTTAAATGTCCAATTAAATCTATATTTCGTCTATATTTTGGCTGCTAATTAAATACATATTGTAACTCTTTTTCAGTCTGCTCTAACATCGAAACCTCCTGTTTAGCCAGACTCATTTCACGTCACGGTGATAGTAAACACATCCCAGACTGTCACTGGGTAATATTGGACTATTCTGATATAGGATTTAAAAATTAAAGGTTCAAATGTCCACCCAAAGCTATATTTCAACTCTTTTTCAGGATTCTAATTGAAGCAATATTGTAACTCTTTTTCAGGCTCCTCTAACATCGAAACCTCCTGTTTAGCCAGACTCATTTCACGTCAGGGTGATAGTATACACATCCCAGACTGTCACTGGGTAATATTGGACTATTCTGATATAGGATTTTAAAATTAAAGGTTTAAATGTCCACTTAAAGCTATATTTCAACTTTTTTCAGGCTGCTAATTAAAGACATATTGTAACTCTTTTTCAGGCTGCTCTAACATCGAAACCTCCTGTTTAGCCAGACTCATTTCATGTCAGGATGATAGTATACACATCCCAGACTGTCACTGGGTAATATCGGACTATTCTGATATAGGATTTTAAAATTAAAGGCTTAAATGTCCAATTAAATCTATATTTCGTTTATATTTTGGCTGCTAATTAAAGACATATTGTAACTCTTTTTCAGGCTGCTCTAACATCGAAACCTCCTGTTTAGCCAGACTCATTTCACGTCAGGGTGATAGGAAACACATCCCAGACTGTCACTGGGTAATATCGGACTATTCTGATATAGGATTTAAAAATTAAAGGTTTAAATGTCCACCCAAAGCTATATTTCAACTCTTTTTCAGGCTTCTAATTGAAGCCATATTGTAACTCTTTTTCAGGCTGCTCTAACATCGAAACCTCCTGTTTAGCCAGACTCATTTCACATCAGGGTGATAGTATACACATCCCAGACTGTCACTGGGTAACATTGGACTATTCTGATATAGGATTTAAAAATTAAAGGTTCAAATGTCCACCCAAAGCTATATTTCAACTCTTTTTCAGGCTTCTAATTGAAGACATATTGTAACTCTTTTTCAGGCTGCTCTAACATCGAAACCTCTTGCTTAGCCAGACTCATTTCACGTCAGGGTGATAGTATACACATCCCAGACTGTCACTGGGTAATATTGGACTATTATGATATAGGATTTTAAAATTAAAGGTTTAAATGTCCACTTAAAGCTATATTTCAACTTTTTTTCAGGCTGCTAATTAAAGACATATTGTAACTCTTTTTCAGGCTGCTCTAACATCGAAACCTCCTGTTTAGCCAGACTCATTTCATGTCAGGATGATAGTATACACATCCCAGACTGTCACTGGGTAATATCGGACTATTCTGATATAGGATTTAAAAATTAAAGGTTTAAATGTCCACCCAAAGCTATATTTCAACTCTTTTTCAGGCTTCTAATTGAAGCCATATTGTAAGTCTTTTTCAGGCTGCTCTAACATCGAAACCTCCTGTTTAGCCAGACTCATTTCATGTCAGGATGATAGTATACACATCCCAGACTGTCACTGGGTAATATCGGACTATTATGATATAGGATTTTAAAATTAAAGGTTTAAATGTCCACTTAAAGCTATATTTCAACTTTTTTTCAGGCTGCTAATTAAAGACATATTGTAACTCTTTTTCAGGCTGCTCTAACATCGAAACCTCCTATTTAGCCAGACTCATTTCACATCAGGGTGATAGTAACCACATCCCAGACTGTCACTGGGTAATATTGGACTATTCTGATATAGGATTTAAAAATTAAAGGTTTAAATGTCCACCCAAAGCTATATTTCAACTCTTTTTCAGGCTTCTAATTGAAGCCATATTGTAAGTCTTTTTCAGGCTGCTCTAACATCGAAACCTCCTGTTTAGCCAGACTCATTTCATGTCAGGATGATAGTATACACATCCCAGACTGTCACTGGGTAATATCGGACTATTATGATATAGGATTTTAAAATTAAAGGTTTAAATGTCCACTTAAAGCTATATTTCAACTTTTTTTCAGGCTGCTAATTAAAGACATATTGTAACTCTTTTTCAGGCTGCTCTAACATCGAAACCTCCTGTTTAGCCAGACTCATTTCACATCAGGATGATAGTATACACATCCCAGACTGTCACTGGGTAATATCGGACTATTCTGATATAGGATTTTAAAATTAAAGGCTTAAATGTCCAATTAAATCTATATTTCGTCTATATTTTGGCTGCTAATTAAATACATATTGTAACTCTTTTTCAGTCTGCTCTAACATCGAAACCTCCTGTTTAGCCAGACTCATTTCACGTCACGGTGATAGTAAACACATCCCAGACTGTCACTGGGTAATATTGGACTATTCTGATATAGGATTTAAAAATTAAAGGTTCAAATGTCCACCCAAAGCTATATTTCAACTCTTTTTCAGGATTCTAATTGAAGCAATATTGTAACTCTTTTTCAGGCTCCTCTAACATCGAAACCTCCTGTTTAGCCAGACTCATTTCACGTCAGGGTGATAGTATACACATCCCAGACTGTCACTGGGTAATATTGGACTATTCTGATATAGGATTTTAAAATTAAAGGTTTAAATGTCCACTTAAAGCTATATTTCAACTTTTTTTCAGGCTGCTAATTAAAGACATATTGTAACTCTTTTTCAGGCTGCTCTAACATCGAAACCTCCTGTTTAGCCAGACTCATTTCATGTCAGGATGATAGTATACACATCCCAGACTGTCACTGGGTAATATCGGATTATTCTGATATAGGATTTTAAAATTAAAGGCTTAAATGTCCAATTAAATCTATATTTCGTTTATATTTTGGCTGCTAATTAAAGACATATTGTAACTCTTTTTCAGGCTGCTCTAACATCGAAACCTCTTGCTTAGCCAGAATCATTTCACGTCAGGGTGATAGTATACACATCCCAGACTGTCACTGGGTAATATTGGACTATTATGATATAGGATTTTAAAATTAAAGGTTTAAATGTCCACTTAAAGCTATATTTCAACTTTTTTTCAGGCTGCTAATTAAAGACATATTGTAACTCTTTTTCAGGCTGCTCTAACATCGAAACCTCCTGTTTAGCCAGACTCATTTCACATCAGGGTGATAGTAACCACACCCCAGACTGTCACTGGGTAATATTGGACTATTCTGATATAGGATTTAAAAATTAAAGGTTTAAATTTCCACCCAAAGCTATATTTCAACTCTTTTTCATGCTTCTAATTGAAGCCATATTGTAACTCTTTTTCAGGCTGCTCTAACATCGAAACCTCCTGTTTAGCCAGACTCATTTCACGTCAGGGTGATAGTAAACACATCCCAGACTGTCAATGGGTAATATTCGACTATTCTGATATAGGATTTAAAAATTAAAGGTTTAAATGTCCAACCAAAGCTATATTTCAACTCTTTTTCAGGATTCTAATTGAAGCAATATTGTAACTCTTTTTCAGGCTCCTCTAACATCGAAACCTCCTGTTTAGCCAGACTCATTTCACGTCAGGGTGATAGTATACACATCCCAGACTGTCACTGGGTAATATTGGACTATTCTGATATAGGATTTTAAAATTAAAGGTTTAAATGTCCACTTAAAGCTATATTTCAACTTTTTTTCAGGCTGCTAATTAAAGACATATTGTAACTCTTTTTCAGGCTGCTCTAACATCGAAACCTCCTGTTTAGCCAGACTCATTTCATGTCAGGATGATAGTATACACATCCCAGACTGTCACTGGGTAATATCGGACTATTCTGATATAGGATTTAAAAATTAAAGGTTTAAATGTCCACCCAAAGCTATATTTCAACTCTTTTTCAGGCTTCTAATTGAAGCCATATTGTAATTCTTTTTCAGGCTGCTCTAACATCGAAACCTCCTGTTTAGCCAGACTCATTTCATGTCAGGATGATAGTATACACATCCCAGACTGTCACTGGGTAATATCGGACTATTCTGATATAGGATTTTAAAATTAAAGGCTTAAATGTCCAATTAAATCTATATTTCTTTTATATTTTGGCTGCTAATTAAAGACATATTGTAACTCTTTTTCAGGCTGCTCTAACATCGAAACCTCCTGTTTAGCCAGACTCATTTCACATCAGGGTGATAGTATACACATCCCAGACTGTCACTGGGTAACATTGGACTATTCTGATACAGGATTTAAAAATTAAAGGTTCAAATGTCCACCCAAAGCTATATTTCAACTCTTTTTCAGGCTTCTAATTGAAGACATATTGTAACTCTTTTTCAGGCTGCTCTAACATCGAAACCTCTTGCTTAGCCAGACTCATTTCACGTCAGGGTGATAGTATACACATCCCAGACTGTCACTGGGTAATATTGGACTACTATGATATAGGATTTTAAAATCAAAGGTTTAAATGTCCACTTAAAGCTATATTTCAACTTTTTTTCAGGCTGCTAATTAAAGACATATTGTAACTCTTTTTCAGGCTGCTCTAACATCGAAACCTCCTGTTTAGCCAGACTCATTTCATGTCAGGATGATAGTATACACATCCCAGACTGTCACTGGGTAATATTGGACTATTCTGATATAGGATTTTAAAATTAAAGGTTTAAATGTCCACTTAAAGCTATATTTCAACTTTTTTTCAGGCTGATAATTAAAGACATATTGTAACTCTTTTTCAGGCTGCTCTAACATCGAAACCTCCTGTTTAGCCAGACTCATTTCACGTCAGGGTGATAGTAAACACATCCCAGACTGTCACTGGGTAATATTGGACTATTCTGATATAGGATTTAAAAATTAAAGGTTCAAATGTCCACCCAAAGCTATATTTCAACCCTTTTTCAGGCTTCTAATTGAAGCCATGTTGTAACTCTTTTTCAGGCTGCTCTAACATCGAAACCTCTTGTTTAGCCAGACTCATTTCACGTCAAGGTGATAGTAAACACATCCCAGACTGTCACTGGGTAATATTTGACTATTCTGATACAGGATTTTAAAATTAAAGTCTTAAATGTCCAACTAAATCTATATTTCATCTATATTTTGGCTGCTAATTAAAGACATATTGTAACTCTTTTTCAGGCTGCTCTAACATCGAAACCTCCTGTTTAGCCAGACTCATTTCATGCCAGGATGATAGTATACACATCCCAGACTGTCACTGGGTAATATCGGACTATTCTGATATAGGATTTAAAAATTAAAGGTTTAAATGTCCACCCAAAGCTATATTTCAACTCTTTTTCAGGCTTCTAATTGAAGCCATATTGTAACTCTTTTTCAGGCTGCTCTAACATCGAAACCTCCTGTTTAGCCAGACTCATTTCACGTCAGGGTGATAGTAAACACATCCCAGACTGTCACTGGGTAATATTGGACTATTCTGATATAGGATTTAAAAATTAAAGGTTTAAATGTCCACCCAAAGCTATATTTCAACTCTTTTTCAGGCTTCTAATTGAAGCAATATTGTAACTCTTTTTCAGGCTGCTCTAACATCGAAACCTCCTGTTTAGCCAGACTCATTTCACGTCAGGGTGATAGTAAACACATCCCAGACTGTCACTGGGTAATATTGGACTATTCTGATATAGGATTTAAAAATTAAAGGTTTAAATTTCCACCCAAAGCTATATTTCAACTCTTTTTCATGCTTCTAATTGAAGCCATATTGTAACTCTTTTTCAGGCTGCTCTAACATCGAAACCTCCTGTTTAGCCAGACTCATTTCACGTCAGGGTGATAGTAAACACATCCCAGACTGTCAATGGGTAATATTCGACTATTCTGATATAGGATTTAAAAATTAAAGGTTTAAATGTCCAACCAAAGCTATATTTCAACTCTTTTTCAGGATTCTAATTGAAGCAATATTGTAACTCTTTTTCAGGCTCCTCTAACATCGAAACCTCCTGTTTAGCCAGACTCATTTCACGTCAGGGTGATAGTATACACATCCCAGACTGTCACTGGGTAATATTGGACTATTCTGATATAGGATTTTAAAATTAAAGGTTTAAATGTCCACTTAAAGCTATATTTCAACTTTTTTTCAGGCTGCTAATTAAAGACATATTGTAACTCTTTTTCAGGCTGCTCTAACATCGAAACCTCCTGTTTAGCCAGACTCATTTCATGTCAGGATGATAGTATACACATCCCAGACTGTCACTGGGTAATATCGGACTATTCTGATACAGGATTTAAAAATTAAAGGTTTAAATGTCCACCCAAAGCTATATTTCAACTCTTTTTCAGGCTTCTAATTGAAGCCATATTGTAATTCTTTTTCAGGCTGCTCTAACATCGAAACCTCCTGTTTAGCCTGACTCATTTCATGTCAGGATGATAGTATACACATCCCAGACTGTCACTGGGTAATATCGGACTATTCTGATATAGGATTTTAAAATTAAAGGCTTAAATGTCCAATTAAATCTATATTTCGTTTATATTTTGGCTGCTAATTAAAGACATATTGTAACTCTTTTTCAGGCTGCTCTAACATCGAAACCTCCTGTTAAGCCAGACTCATTTCACATCAGGGTGATAGTATACACATCCCAGACTGTCACTGGGTAACATTGGACTATTCTGATATAGGATTTAAAAATTAAAGGTTCAAATGTCCACCCAAAGCTATATTTCAACTCTTTTTCAGGCTTCTAATTGAAGACATATTGTAACTCTTTTTCAGGCTGCTCTAACATCGAAACCTCTTGCTTAGCCAGACTCATTTCACGTCAGGGTGATAGTATACACATCCCAGACTGTCACTGGGTAATATTGGACTATTATGATATAGGATTTTAAAATCAAAGGTTTAAATGTCCACTTAAAGCTATATTTCAACTTTTTTTCAGGCTGCTAATTAAAGACATATTGTAACTCTTTTTCAGGCTGCTCTAACATCGAAACCTCCTGTTTAGCCAGACTCATTTCATGTCAGGATGATAGTATACACATCCCAGACTGTCACTGGGTAATATTGGACTATTCTGATATAGGATTTTAAAATTAAAGGTTTAAATGTCCACTTAAAGCTATATTTCAACTTTTTTTCAGGCTGATAATTAAAGACATATTGTAACTCTTTTTCAGGCTGCTCTAACATCGAAACCTCCTGTTTAGCCAGACTCATTTCACGTCAGGGTGATAGTAAACACATCCCAGACTGTCACTGGGTAATATTGGACTATTCTGATATAGGATTTAAAAATTAAAGGTTCAAATGTCCACCCAAAGCTATATTTCAACCCTTTTTCAGGCTTCTAATTGAAGTCATGTTGTAACTCTTTTTCAGGCTGCTCTAACATCGAAACCTCTTGTTTAGCCAGACTCATTTCACGTCAAGGTGATAGTAAACACATCCCAGACTGTCACTGGGTAATATTTGACTATTCTGATACAGGATTTTAAAATTAAAGTCTTAAATGTCCAACTAAATCTATATTTCATCTATATTTTGGCTGCTAATTAAAGACATATTGTAACTCTTTTTCAGGCTGCTCTAACATCGAAACCTCCTGTTTAGCCAGACTCATTTCATGCCAGGATGATAGTATACACATCCCAGACTGTCACTGGGTAATATCGGACTATTCTGATATAGGATTTAAAAATTAAAGGTTTAAATGTCCACCCAAAGCTATATTTCAACTCTTTTTCAGGCTTCTAATTGAAGCCATATTGTAACTCTTTTTCAGGCTGCTCTAACATCGAAACCTCCTGTTTAGCCAGACTCATTTCACGTCAGGGTGATAGTAAACACATCCCAGACTGTCACTGGGTAATATTGGACTATTCTGATATAGGATTTAAAAATTAAAGGTTTAAATGTCCACCCAAAGCTATATTTCAACTCTTTTTCAGGCTTCTAATTGAAGCAATATTGTAACTCTTTTTCAGGCTGCTCTAACATCGAAACCTCCTGTTTAGCCAGACTCATTTCACGTCAGGGTGATAGTAAACACATCCCAGACTGTCACTGGGTAATATTGGACTATTTTGATATAGGATTTAAAAATTAAAGGTTTAAATGTCCACCCAAAGCTATATTTCAACTCTTTTTCAGGCTTCTAATTGAAGCCATATTGTAACTCTTTTTCAGGCTGGTTTAACATCGAAACCTCTTGTTTAGCCAGACTCATTTCACGTCAAGGTGATAGTAAACACATCCCAGACTGTCACTGGGTAATATTGGACTATTCTGATACAGGATTTTAAAATTAAAGTCTTAAATGTCCAATTAAATCTATATTTCGTCTATATTTTGGCTGCTAATTAAATACATGTTGTAACTCTTTTTAAGTCTGCTCTAACTTCAAAACCTCCTGTTTAGCCAGACTCATTTCACGTCACGGTGATAGTATGCACATCCCAGACTGTCACTGGGTAATATTGGACTAGTCTGATAGAGGATTTAAAAATTAAAGGTTTAAATGTCCACCCAAAGCTATATTTCAACTCTTTTTCAGGCTTCTAATTGAAGCCATATTGTAACTCTTTTTCAGGCTGCTCTAACATCGAAACCTCCTGTTTAGCCAGACTCATTTCACGTCAGGGTGATAGTAAACACATCCCAGACTGTCACTGGGTAATATTGGACTATTCTGATATAGGATTTAAAAATTAAAGGTTTAAATGTCCACTTAAAGCTATATTTCAACTTTTTTTCAGGCTGCTAATTAAATACATATTGTAACTCTTTTTCAGGCTGCTCTAACATCGAAACCTCCTGTTTAGCCAGACTCATTTCATGTCAGGATGATAGTATACACATCCCAGACTGTCACTGGGTAATATCGGACTATTCTGATATAGGATTTAAAAATTAAAGGTTTAAATGCCCACCCAAAGCTATATTTCAACTCTTTTTCAGGCTTCTAATTGAAGCCATATTGTAACTCTTTTTCAGGCTGCTCTAACATCGAAACCTCTTGTTTAGCCAGACTCATTTCACGGCAAGGTGATAGTAAACACATCCCAGACTGTCACTGGGTAATATTTGACTATTCTGATACAGGATTTTAAAATTAAAGTCTTAAATGTCCAATTAAATCTATATTTCGTCTATATTTTGGCTGCTAATTAAATACATGTTGTAACTCTTTTTAAGTCTGCTCTAACTTCGAAACCTCCTGTTTAGCCAGACTCATTTCACGTCACGGTGATAGTATGCACATCCCAGACTGTCACTGGGTAATATTGGACTATTCTGATATAGGATTTAAAAATTAAAGGTTTAAATGTCCACCCAAAGCTATATTTAAACTATTTTTCAGGCTTCTAATTGAAGCCATATTGTAACTCTTTTCAGGCTGCTCTAACATCGAAACCTCCTGTTTAGCCAGACTCATTTCACGTCAGGGTGATAGTAAACACATCCCAGACTGTCACTGGGTAATATTGGACTATTCTGATATAGGATTTAAAAATTAAAGGTTTAAATGTCCACTTAAAGCTATATTTCAACTTTTTTTCAGGCTGCTAATTAAATACATATTGTAACTCTTTTTCAGGCTGCTCTAACATCGAAACCTCCTGTTTAGCCAGACTCATTTCATGTCAGGATGATAGTATACACATCCCAGACTGTCACTGGGTAATATCGGACTATTCTGATATAGGATTTAAAAATTAAAGGTTTAAATGCCCACCCAAAGCTATATTTCAACTCTTTTTCAGGCTTCTAATTGAAGCCATATTGTAACTCTTTTTCAGGCTGCTCTAACATCGAAACCTCCTGTTTAGCCAGACTCATTTCACGTCAGGGTGATAGTAAACACATCCCAGACTGTCACTGGGTAATATTGGACTATTCTGATATAGGATTTAAAAATTAAAGGTTTAAATGTCCACCCAAAGCTATATTTAAACTATTTTTCAGGCTTCTAATTGAAGCCATATTGTAACTCTTTTCAGGCTGCTCTAACATCGAAACCTCCTGTTTAGCCAGACTCATTTCATGTCAGGGTGATAGTAAACACATCCCAGACTGTCACTGGGTAATATTGGACTATTCTGATATAGGATTTAAAAATTAAAGTCTTAAATGTCCAATTAAATCTATATTTCGTCTATATTTTGGCTGCTAATTAAATACATGTTGTAACTCTTTTTAAGTCTGCTCTAACTTCGAAACCTCCTGTTTAGCCAGACTCATTTCACGTCACGGTGATAGTATGCACATCCCAGACTGTCACTGGGTAATATCGGACTATTCTGATATAGGATTTAAAAATTAAAGGTTTAAATGTCCACCCAAAGCTATATTTCAACTCTTTTTCAGGCTTCTAATTGAAGCCATATTGTAACTCTTTTTCAGGCTGCTCTAACATCGAAACCTCTTGTTTAGCCAGACTCATTTCACGTCAGGGTGATAGTATACACATCCCAGACTGTCACTGGGTAATATTGGACTATTCTGATATAGGATTTTAAAATTAAAGGTTTAAATGTCCACTTAAAGATATATTTCAACTTTTTTTCAGGCTTCTAATTAAAGACATATTGTAACTCTTTTTCAGGCTGCTCTAACATCGAAACCTCCTGTTTAGCCAGACTCATTTCATGTCAGGATGATAGTATACACATCCCAGACTGTCACTGGGTAATATCGGACTATTCTGATATAGGATTTAAAAATTAAAGGTTTAAATGCCCACCCAAAGCTATATTTCAACTCTTTTTCAGGCTTCTAATTGAAGCCATATTGTAACTCTTTTTCAGGCTGCTCTAACATCGAAACCTCCTGTTTAGCCAGACTCATTTCACGTCAGGGTGATAGTAAACACATCCCAGACTGTCACTGGGTAATATTGGACTATTCTGATATAGGATTTAAAAATTAAAGGTTTAAATGTCCACCCAAAGCTATATTTCAACTCTTTTTCAGGCTTCTAATTGAAGCAATATTGTAACTCTTTTTCAGGCTGCTCTAACATCGAAACCTCCTGTTTAGCCAGACTCATTTCACGTCAGGGTGATAGTAAACACATCCCAGACTGTCACTGGGTAATATTGGACTATTTTGATATAGGATTTAAAAATTAAAGGTTTAAATGTCCACCCAAAGCTATATTTCAACTCTTTTTCAGGCTTCTAATTGAAGCAATATTGTAACTCTTTTTCAGGCTGCTCTAACATCGAAACCTCCTGTTTAGCCAGACTCATTTCACGTCAGGGTGATATTAAACACATCCCAGACTGTCACTGGGTAATATTGGACTATTCTGATATAGGATTTAAAAATTAAAGGTTCAAATGTCCACCCAAAGCTATATTTCAACTCTTTTTCAGGCTTCTAATTGAAGCCATATTGTAACTCTTTTTCAGGCTGCTCTAACATCGAAACCTCTTGTTTAGCCAGACTCATTTCACGACAAGGTGATAGTAAACACATCCCAGACTGTCACTGGGTAATATTGGACTATTCTGATATAGGATTTAAAAATTAAAGGTTCAAATGTCCACCCAAAGCTATATTTCAACTCTTTTTCAGGCTTCTAATTGAAGCCATATTGTAACTCTTTTTCAGGCTGCTCTAACATCGAAACCTCTTGTTTAGCCAGACTCATTTCACGTCAAGGTGATGGTAAACACATCCCAGACTGTCACTGGGTAATATTTGACTATTCTGATACAGGATTTTAAAATTAAAGTCTTAAATGTCCAATTAAATCTATATTTCGTCTATATTTTGGCTGCTAATTAAATACATGTTGTAACTCTTTTTAAGTCTGCTCTAACTTCGAAACCTCCTGTTTAGCCAGACTCATTTCACGTCACGGTGATAGTATGCACATCCCAGACTGTCACTGGGTAATATTGGACTAGTCTGATATAGGATTTAAAAATTAAAGGTTTAAATGTCCACCCAAAGCTATATTTCAACTCTTTTTCAGGCTTCTAATTGAAGACATATTGTAACTCTTTTTCAGGCTGCTCTAACATCGAAACCTCTTGTTTAGCCAGACTAATTTCACATCAGGGTGATAGTAAACACATCCCAGACTGTCACTGGGTAATATTGGACTATTCTGATACAGGATTTAAAAATTAAAGGTTTAAATGTCCACACAAAGCTATATTTCAACTATTTTTCATGCTTCTAATTGAAGCCATATTGTAACTCTTTTTCAGGCTGCTCTAACATCGAAACCTCCTGTTTAGCCAGACTCATTTCACGTCAGGGTGATAGTAAACACATCCCAGACTGTCACTGGGTAATATTGGACTATTCTGATATAGGATTTAAAAATTAAAGGTTTAAATGTCCACTTAAAGCTATATTTCAACTTTTTTTCAGGCTGCTAATTAAATACATATTGTAACTCTTTTTCAGGCTGCTCTAACATCGAAACCTCCTGTTTAGCCAGACTCATTTCATGTCAGGATGATAGTATACACATCCCAGACTGTCACTGGGTAATATCGGACTATTCTGATATAGGATTTAAAAATTAAAGGTTTAAATGCCCACCCAAAGCTATATTTCAACTCTTTTTCAGGCTTCTAATTGAAGCCATATTGTAACTCTTTTTCAGGCTGCTCTAACATCGAAACCTCCTGTTTAGCCAGACTCATTTCACGTCAGGGTGATAGTAAACACATCCCAGACTGTCACTGGGTAATATTGGACTATTCTGATATAGGATTTAAAAATTAAAGGTTTAAATGTCCACCCAAAGCTATATTTAAACTATTTTTCAGGCTTCTAATTGAAGCCATATTGTAACTCTTTTCAGGCTGCTCTAACATCGAAACCTCCTGTTTAGCCAGACTCATTTCATGTCAGGGTGATAGTAAACACATCCCAGACTGTCACTGGGTAATATTGGACTATTCTGATACAGGATTTTAAAATTAAAGTCTTAAATGTCCAATTAAATCTATATTTCGTCTATATTTTGGCTGCTAATTAAATACATGTTGTAACTCTTTTTAAGTCTGCTCTAACTTCGAAACCTCCTGTTTAGCCAGACTCATTTCACGTCACGGTGATAGTATGCACATCCCAGACTGTCACTGGGTAATATTGGACTAGTCTGATAGAGGATTTAAAAATTAAAGGTTTAAATGTCCACCCAAAGCTATATTTCAACTCTTTTTCAGGCTTCTAATTGAAGCCATATTGTAACTCTTTTTCAGGCTGCTCTAACATCGAAACCTCCTGTTTAGCCAGACTCATTTCACGTCAGGGTGATAGTAAACACATCCCAGACTGTCACTGGGTAATATTGGACTATTCTGATATAGGATTTAAAAATTAAAGGTTTAAATGTCCACTTAAAGCTATATTTCAACTTTTTTTCAGGCTGCTAATTAAATACATATTGTAACTCTTTTTCAGGCTGCTCTAACATCGAAACCTCCTGTTTAGCCAGACTCATTTCATGTCAGGATGATAGTATACACATCCCAGACTGTCACTGGGTAATATCGGACTATTCTGATATAGGATTTAAAAATTAAAGGTTTAAATGCCCACCCAAAGCTATATTTCAACTCTTTTTCAGGCTTCTAATTGAAGCCATATTGTAACTCTTTTTCAGGCTGCTCTAACATCGAAACCTCTTGTTTAGCCAGACTCATTTCACGTCAAGGTGATAGTAAACACATCCCAGACTGTCACTGGGTAATATTTGACTATTCTGATACAGGATTTTAAAATTAAAGTCTTAAACGTCCAATTAAATCTATATTTCGTCTATATTTTGGCTGCTAATTAAATACATGTTGTAACTCTTTTTAAGTCTGCTCTCACTTCGAAACCTCCTGTTTAGCCAGACTCATTTCACGTCACGGTGATAGTATGCACATCCCAGACTGTCACTGGGTAATATTGGACTAGTCTGATATAGGATTTAAAAATTAAAGGTTTAAATGTCCACCCAAAGCTATATTTCAACTCTTTTTCAGGCTTCTAATTGAAGCCATATTGTAACTCTTTTTCAGGCTGCTCTAACATCGAAACCTCTTGTTTAGCCAGACTAATTTCACATCAGGGTGATAGTAAACACATCCCAGACTGTCACTGGGTAATATTGGACTATTCTGATATAGGATTTTAAAATTAAAGTCTTAAATGTCCAACTAAATCTATATTTCGTCTATATTTTGGCTGCTAATTAAAGACATATTGTAACTCTTTTTCAGGCTGCTCTAACATCGAAACCTCCTGTTTAGCCAGACTCAGTTCATGCCAGGATGATAGTATACACATCCCAGACTGTCACTGGGTAATATCGGACTATTCTGATATAGGATTTAAAAATTAAAGGTTCAAATGTCCACCCAAAGCTATATTTCAACTCTTTTTCAGGCTTCTAATTGAAGCCATATTGTAACTCTTTTTCAGGCTGCTCTAACATCGAAACCTCTTGTTTAGCCAGACTAATTTCACATCAGGGTGATAGTAAACACATCCCAGACTGTCACTGGGTAATATTGGACTATTCTGATATAGGATTTTAAAATTAAAGTCTTAAATGTCCAACTAAATCTATATTTCGTCTATATTTTGGCTGCTAATTAAAGACATATTGTAACTCTTTTTCAGGCTGCTCTAACATCGAAACCTCCTGTTTAGCCAGACTCAGTTCATGCCAGGATGATAGTATACACATCCCAGACTGTCACTGGGTAATATCGGACTATTCTGATATAGGATTTTAAAATTAAAGTCTTAAATGTCCAACTAAATCTATATTTCGTCTATATTTTGGCTGCTAATTAAATACATGTTGTAACTCTTTTTAAGTCTGCTCTCACTTCGAAACCTCCTGTTTAGCCAGACTCATTTCACGTCACGGTGATAGTATGCACATCCCAGACTGTCACTGGGTAATATTGGACTAGTCTGATATAGGATTTAAAAATTAAAGGTTTAAATGTCCACCCAAAGCTATATTTCAACTCTTTTTCAGGCTTCTAATTGAAGCCATATTGTAACTCTTTTTCAGGCTGCTCTAACATCGAAACCTCTTGTTTAGCCAGACTAATTTCACATCAGGGTGATAGTAAACACATCCCAGACTGTCACTGGGTAATATTGGACTATTCTGATATAGGATTTTAAAATTAAAGTCTTAAATGTCCAACTAAATCTATATTTCGTCTATATTTTGGCTGCTAATTAAAGACATATTGTAACTCTTTTTCAGGCTGCTCTAACATCGAAACCTCCTGTTTAGCCAGACTCAGTTCATGCCAGGATGATAGTATACACATCCCAGACTGTCACTGGGTAATATCGGACTATTCTGATATAGGATTTAAAAATTAAAGGTTCAAATGTCCACCCAAAGCTATATTTCAACTCTTTTTCAGGCTTCTAATTGAAGCCATATTGTAACTCTTTTTCAGGCTGCTCTAACATCGAAACCTCTTGTTTAGCCAGACTAATTTCACATCAGGGTGATAGTAAACACATCCCAGACTGTCACTGGGTAATATTGGACTATTCTGATATAGGATTTTAAAATTAAAGTCTTAAATGTCCAACTAAATCTATATTTCGTCTATATTTTGGCTGCTAATTAAAGACATATTGTAACTCTTTTTCAGGCTGCTCTAACATCGAAACCTCCTGTTTAGCCAGACTCAGTTCATGCCAGGATGATAGTATACACATCCCAGACTGTCACTGGGTAATATCGGACTATTCTGATATAGGATTTAAAAATTAAAGGTTCAAATGTCCACCCAAAGCTATATTTCAACTCTTTTTCAGGCTTCTAATTGAAGCCATATTGTAACTCTTTTTCAGGCTGCTCTAACATCGAAACCTCTTGTTTAGCCAGACTCATTTCACGTCAGGGTGATAGTATACACATCCCAGACTGTCACTGGGTAATATTGGACTATTCTGATATAGGATTTAAAAATTAAAGGTTCAAATGTCCACCCAAAGCTATATTTCAACTCTTTTTCAGGCTTCTAATTGAAGCCATATTGTAACTCTTTTTCAGGCTGCTCTAACATCGAAACCTCTTGTTTAGCCAGACTCATTTCACGTCAAGGTGATGGTAAACACATCCCAGACTGTCACTGGGTAATATTTGACTATTCTGATACAGGATTTTAAAATTAAAGTCTTAAATGTCCAATTAAATCTATATTTCGTCTATATTTTGGCTGCTAATTAAATACATGTTGTAACTCTTTTTAAGTCTGCTCTAACTTCGAAACCTCCTGTTTAGCCAGACTCATTTCACGTCACGGTGATAGTATGCACATCCCAGACTGTCACTGGGTAATATTGGACTAGTCTGATATAGGATTTAAAAATTAAAGGTTTAAATGTCCACCCAAAGCTATATTTCAACTCTTTTTCAGGCTTCTAATTGAAGACATATTGTAACTCTTTTTCAGGCTGCTCTAACATCGAAACCTCTTGTTTAGCCAGACTAATTTCACATCAGGGTGATAGTAAACACATCCCAGACTGTCACTGGGTAATATTGGACTATTCTGATACAGGATTTAAAAAATAAAGGTTTAAATGTCCACACAAAGCTATATTTCAACTATTTTTCATGCTTCTAATTGAAGCCATATTGTAACTCTTTTTCAGGCTGCTCTAACATCGAAACCTCCTGTTTAGCCAGACTCATTTCACGTCAGGGTGATAGTAAACACATCCCAGACTGTCACTGGGTAATATTGGACTATTCTGATATAGGATTTAAAAATTAAAGGTTTAAATGTCCACTTAAAGCTATATTTCAACTTTTTTTCAGGCTGCTAATTAAATACATATTGTAACTCTTTTTCAGGCTGCTCTAACATCGAAACCTCCTGTTTAGCCAGACTCATTTCATGTCAGGATGATAGTATACACATCCCAGACTGTCACTGGGTAATATCGGACTATTCTGATATAGGATTTAAAAATTAAAGGTTTAAATGCCCACCCAAAGCTATATTTCAACTCTTTTTCAGGCTTCTAATTGAAGCCATATTGTAACTCTTTTTCAGGCTGCTCTAACATCGAAACCTCCTGTTTAGCCAGACTCATTTCACGTCAGGGTGATAGTAAACACATCCCAGACTGTCACTGGGTAATATTGGACTATTCTGATATAGGATTTAAAAATTAAAGGTTTAAATGTCCACCCAAAGCTATATTTAAACTATTTTTCAGGCTTCTAATTGAAGCCATATTGTAACTCTTTTCAGGCTGCTGTAACATCGAAACCTCCTGTTTAGCCAGACTCATTTCATGTCAGGGTGATAGTAAACACATCCCAGACTGTCACTGGGTAATATTGGACTATTCTGATATAGGATTTAAAAATTAAAGGTTCAAATGTCCACCCAAAGCTATATTTCAACTCTTTTTCAGGCTTCTAATTGAAGCCATATTGTAACTCTTTTTCAGGCTGCTCTAACATCGAAACCTCTTGTTTAGCCAGACTCATTTCACGTCAGGGTGATAGTATACACATCCCAGACTGTCACTGGGTAATATTGGACTATTCTGATATAGGATTTTAAAATTAAAGGTTTAAATGTCCACTTAAAGATATATTTCAACTTTTTTTCAGGCTTCTAATTAAAGACATATTGTAACTCTTTTTCAGGCTGCTCTAACATCGAAACCTCCTGTTTAGCCAGACTCATTTCATGTCAGGATGATAGTATACACATCCCAGACTGTCACTGGGTAATATCGGACTATTCTGATATAGGATTTAAAAATTAAAGGTTTAAATGCCCACCCAAAGCTATATTTCAACTCTTTTTCAGGCTTCTAATTGAAGCCATATTGTAACTCTTTTTCAGGCTGCTCTAACATCGAAACCTCCTGTTTAGCCAGACTCATTTCACGTCAGGGTGATAGTAAACACATCCCAGACTGTCACTGGGTAATATTGGACTATTCTGATATAGGATTTAAAAATTAAAGGTTTAAATGTCCACCCAAAGCTATATTTCAACTCTTTTTCAGGCTTCTAATTGAAGCAATATTGTAACTCTTTTTCAGGCTGCTCTAACATCGAAACCTCCTGTTTAGCCAGACTCATTTCACGTCAGGGTGATAGTAAACACATCCCAGACTGTCACTGGGTAATATTGGACTATTTTGATATAGGATTTAAAAATTAAAGGTTTAAATGTCCACCCAAAGCTATATTTCAACTCTTTTTCAGGCTTCTAATTGAAGCAATATTGTAACTCTTTTTCAGGCTGCTCTAACATCGAAACCTCCTGTTTAGCCAGACTCATTTCACGTCAGGGTGATAGTAAACACATCCCAGACTGTCACTGGGTAATATTGGACTATTCTGATATAGGATTTAAAAATTAAAGGTTCAAATGTCCACCCAAAGCTATATTTCAACTCTTTTTCAGGCTTCTAATTGAAGCCATATTGTAACTCTTTTTCAGGCTGCTCTAACATCGAAACCTCTTGTTTAGCCAGACTCATTTCACGAAAAGGTGATAGTAAACACATCCCAGACTGTCACTGGGTAATATTGGACTATTCTGATACAGGATTTTAAAATTAAAGTCTTAAATGTCCAATTAAATCTATATTTCGTCTATATTTTGGCTGCTAATTAAATACATGTTGTAACTCTTTTTAAGTCTGCTCTAACTTCGAAACCTCCTGTATAGCCAGACTCATTTCACGTCACGGTGATAGTATGCACATCCCAGACTGTCACTGGGTAATATTGGACTAGTCTGATATAGGATTTAAAAATTAAAGGTTTAAATGTCCACCCAAAGCTATATCTCAACTCTTTTTCAGGCTTCTAATTGAAGCCATATTGTAACTCTTTTTCAGGCTGCTCTAACATCGAAACCTCTTGTTTAGCCAGACTAATTTCACATCAGGGTGATAGTAAACACATCCCAGACTGTCACTGGGTAATATTGGACTATTCTGATATAGGATTTTAAAATTAAAGTCTTAAATGTCCAACTAAATCTATATTTCGTCGATATTTTGGCTGCTAATTAAAGACATATTGTAACTCTTTTTCAGGCTGCTCTAACATCGAAACCTCCTGTTTAGCCAGACTCATTTCACGTCAGGGTGATAGTAAACACATCCCAGACTGTCACTGGGTAATATTGGACTATTCTGATATAGGATTTAAAAATTAAAGGTTTAAATGTCCACCCAAAGCTATATTTAAACTATTTTTCAGGCTTCTAATTGAAGCCATATTGTAACTCTTTTCAGGCTGCTGTAACATCGAAACCTCCTGTTTAGCCAGACTCATTTCATGTCAGGGTGATAGTAAACACATCCCAGACTGTCACTGGGTAATATTGGACTATTCTGATATAGGATTTAAAAATTAAAGGTTCAAATGTCCACCCAAAGCTATATTTCAACTCTTTTTCAGGCTTCTAATTGAAGCCATATTGTAACTCTTTTTCAGGCTGCTCTAACATCGAAACCTCTTGTTTAGCCAGACTCATTTCACGTCAGGGTGATAGTATACACATCCCAGACTGTCACTGGGTAATATTGGACTATTCTGATATAGGATTTTAAAATTAAAGGTTTAAATGTCCACTTAAAGATATATTTCAACTTTTTTTCAGGCTTCTAATTAAAGACATATTGTAACTCTTTTTCAGGCTGCTCTAACATCGAAACCTCCTGTTTAGCCAGACTCATTTCATGTCAGGATGATAGTATACACATCCCAGACTGTCACTGGGTAATATCGGACTATTCTGATATAGGATTTAAAAATTAAAGGTTTAAATGCCCACCCAAAGCTATATTTCAACTCTTTTTCAGGCTTCTAATTGAAGCCATATTGTAACTCTTTTTCAGGCTGCTCTAACATCGAAACCTCCTGTTTAGCCAGACTCATTTCACGTCAGGGTGATAGTAAACACATCCCAGACTGTCACTGGGTAATATTGGACTATTCTGATATAGGATTTAAAAATTAAAGGTTTAAATGTCCACCCAAAGCTATATTTCAACTCTTTTTCAGGCTTCTAATTGAAGCAATATTGTAACTCTTTTTCAGGCTGCTCTAACATCGAAACCTCCTGTTTAGCCAGACTCATTTCACGTCAGGGTGATAGTAAACACATCCCAGACTGTCACTGGGTAATATTGGACTATTGTGATATAGGATTTAAAAATTAAAGGTTTAAATGTCCACCCAAAGCTATATTTCAACTCTTTTTCAGGCTTCTAATTGAAGCAATATTGTAACTCTTTTTCAGGCTGCTCTAACATCGAAACCTCCTGTTTAGCCAGACTCATTTCACGTCAGGGTGATAGTAAACACATCCCAGACTGTCACTGGGTAATATTGGACTATTCTGATATAGGATTTAAAAATTAAAGGTTCAAATGTCCACCCAAAGCTATATTTCAACTCTTTTTCAGGCTTCTAATTGAAGCCATATTGTAACTCTTTTTCAGGCTGCTCTAACATCGAAACCTCTTGTTTAGCCAGACTCATTTCACGAAAAGGTGATAGTAAACACATCCCAGACTGTCACTGGGTAATATTGGACTATTCTGATACAGGATTTTAAAATTAAAGTCTTAAATGTCCAATTAAATCTATATTTCGTCTATATTTTGGCTGCTAATTAAATACATGTTGTAACTCTTTTTAAGTCTGCTCTAACTTCGAAACCTCCTGTATAGCCAGACTCATTTCACGTCACGGTGATAGTATGCACATCCCAGACTGTCACTGGGTAATATTGGACTAGTCTGATATAGGATTTAAAAATTAAAGGTTTAAATGTCCACCCAAAGCTATATCTCAACTCTTTTTCAGGCTTCTAATTGAAGCCATATTGTAACTCTTTTTCAGGCTGCTCTAACATCGAAACCTCTTGTTTAGCCAGACTAATTTCACATCAGGGTGATAGTAAACACATCCCAGACTGTCACTGGGTAATATTGGACTATTCTGATATAGGATTTTAAAATTAAAGTCTTAAATGTCCAACTAAATCTATATTTCGTCGATATTTTGGCTGCTAATTAAAGACATATTGTAACTCTTTTTCAGGCTGCTCTAACATCGAAACCTCCTGTTTAGCCAGACTCATTTCATGTCAGGATGATAGTATACACATCCCAGACTGTCACTGGGTAATATTGGACTATTCTGATACAGGATTTTAAAATTAAAGTCTTAAATGTCCAATTAAATCTATATTTCGTCTATATTTTGGCTGCTAATTAAATACATGTTGTAACTCTTTTTAAGTCTGCTCTAACTTCGAAACCTCCTGTTTAGCCAGACTCATTTCACGTCACGGTGATAGTATGCACATCCCAGACTGTCACTGGGTAATATTGGACTAGTCTGATATAGGATTTAAAAATTAAAGGTTTAAATGTCCACCCAAAGCTATATTTCAACTCTTTTTCAGGCTTCTAATTGAAGCCATATTGTAACTCTTTTTCAGGCTGCTCTAACATCGAAACCTCTTGTTTAGCCAGACTAATTTCACATCAGGGTGATAGTAAACACATCCCAGACTGTCACTGGGTAATATTGGACTATTCTGATATAGGATTTTAAAATTAAAGTCTTAAATGTCCAACTAAATCTATATTTCGTCGATATTTTGGCTGCTAATTAAAGACATATTGTAACTCTTTTTCAGGCTGCTCTAACATCGAAACCTCCTGTTTAGCCAGACTCATTTCACGTCAAGGTGATAGTAAACACATAACAGACTGTCACTGGGTAATATTGGACTATTCTGATATAGGATTTTAAAATTAAAGTATTAAATGTCCAATTAAATCTATATTTCGTCTATATTTTGGCTGCTAATTAAATACATATTGTAACTCTTTTTCAGGCTGCTCTAACATCGAAACCTCCTGTTTAGCCAGACTCATTTCACGTCAGGGTGATAGTAAACACATCCCAGACTGTCACTGGGTAATATTGGACTATTCTGATATAGGATTTAAAAATTAAAGGTTTAAATGTCCACCCAAAGCTATATTTAAACTATTTTTCAGGCTTCTAATTGAAGCCATATTGTAACTCTTTTCAGGCTGCTCTAACATCGAAACCTCCTGTTTAGCCAGACTCATTTCACGTCAGGGTGATAGTATACACATCCCAGACTGTCACTGGGTAATATTGGACTATTCTGATATAGGATTTTAAAATTAAAGGTTTAAATGTCCACTTAAAGCTATATTTCAACTTTTTTTCAGGCTGCTAATTAAAGACATATTGTAACTCTTTTTCAGGCTGCTCTAACATCGAAACCTCCTGTTTAGCCAGACTCATTTCATGTCAGGATGATAGTATACACATCCCAGACTGTCACTGGGTAATATTGGACTATTCCGATATAGGATTTAAAAATTAAAGGTTCAAATGTCCACCCAAAGCTATATTTCAACCCTTTTTCAGGCTTCTATTTGAAGCCATATTGTAACTCTTTTTCAGGCTGCTCTAACATCGAAACCTCTTGTTTAGCCAGACTCATTTCACGTCAAGGTGATAGTAAACACATAACAGACTGTCAATGGGTAATATTGGACTATTCTGATATAGGATTTTAAAATTAAAGTCTTAAATGTCCAATTAAATCTATATTTCGTCTATATTTTGGCTGCTAATTAAATACATATTGTAACTCTTTTTCAGTCTGCTCTAACATCGAAACCTCCTGTTTAGCCAGACTCATTTCACGTCACGGTGATAGTATACACATCCCAGACTGTCACTGGGTAATATTGGACTAGTCTGATATAGGATTTAAAAATTAAAGGTTTAAATGTCCACCCAAAGCTATATTTCAACTTTTTTTCAGGCTTCTAATTGAAGCCATATTGTAACTCTTTTTCAGGCTGCTCTAACATCGAAACCTCCTGTTTAGCCAGACTCATTTCATGTCAGGATGATAGTATACACATCCCAGACTGTCACTGGGTAATATCGGACTATTCTGATATAGGATTTAAAAATTAAAGGTTTAAATGTCCACCCAAAGCTATATTTCAACTCTTTTTCAGGCTTCTAATTGAAGCCATATTGTAAGTCTTTTTCAGGCTGCTCTAACATCGAAACCTCCTGTTTAACCAGACTCATTTCACGTCAGGGTGATAGTAAACACATCCCAGACTGTCACTGGGTAATATTGGACTATTCTGATATAGGATTTTAAAATTAAAGTCTTAAATGTCCAACTAAATCTATATTTCGTCTATATTTTGGCTGCTAATTAAAGACATATTGTAACTCTTTTTCAGGCTGCTCTAACATCGAAACCTCCTGTTTAGCCAGACTCATTTCATGTCAGGATGATAGTATACACATCCCAGACTGTCACTGGGTAATATCGGACTATTCTGATATAGGATTTAAAAATTAAAGGTTTAAATGTCCACCCAAAGCTATATTTCAACTCTTTTTCAGGCTTCTAATTGAAGCCATATTGTAACTCTTTTTCAGGCTGCTCTAACATCGAAACCTCTTGTTTAGCCAGACTCATTTCACGTCAGGGTGATAGTATACACATCCCAGACTGTCACTGGGTAATATTGGACTATTCTGATATAGGATTTAAAAATTAAAGGTTTAAATGTCCACTTAAAGCTATATTTCAACTTTTTTTCAGGCTGCTAATTAAATACATATTGTAACTCTTTTTCAGGCTGCTCTAACATCGAAACCTCCTGTTTAGCCAGATTCATTTCATGTCAGGATGATAGTATACACATCCCAGACTGTCACTGGGTAATATCGGACTATTCTGATATAGGATTTAAAAATTAAAGGTTTAAATGCCCACCCAAAGCTGTATTTCAACTCTTTTTCAGGCTTCTAATTGAAGCCATATTGTAACTCTTTTTCAGGCTGCTCTAACATCGAAACCTCTTGTTTAGCCAGACTAATTTCACATCAGGGTGATAGTAAACACATCCCAGACTGTCACTGGGTAATATTGGACTATTCTGATATAGGATTTAAAAATTAAAGGTTTAAATGTCCACCCAAAGCTATATTTCAACTATTTTTCATGCTTCTAATTGAAGCCATATTGTAACTCTTTTTCAGGCTGCTCTAACATCGAAACCTCCTGTTTAACCAGACTCATTTCACGTCAGGGTGATAGTAAACACATCCCAGACTGTCACTGGGTAATATTGGACTATTCTGATATAGGATTTTAAAATTAAAGTCTTAAATGTCCAACTAAATCTATATTTCGTCTATATTTTGGCTGCTAATTAAAGACATATTGTAACTCTTTTTCAGGCTGCTCTAACATCGAAACCTCCTGTTTAGCCAGACTCATTTCACGTCAGGGTGATAGTAAACACATCCCAGACTGTCACTGGGTAATATTGGACTATTCTGATATAGGATTTAAAAATTAAAGGTTCAAATGTCCACCCAAAGCTATATTTCAACTCTTTTTCAGGCTTCTAATTGAAGCCATATTGTAACTCTTTTTCAGGCTGCTCTAACATCGAAACCTCTTGTTTAGCCAGACTCATTTCACGACAAGGTGATAGTAAACACATCCCAGACTGTCACTGGGTAATATTGGACTATTCTGATACAGGATTTTAAAATTAAAGTCTTAAATGTCCAATTAAATCTATATTTCGTCTATATTTTGGCTGCTAATTAAATACATGTTGTAACTCTTTTTAAGTCTGCTCTAACTTCGAAACCTCCTGTATAGCCAGACTCATTTCACGTCACGGTGATAGTATGCACATCCCAGACTGTCACTGGGTAATATTGGACTAGTCTGATATAGGATTTAAAAATTAAAGGTTTAAATGTCCACCCAAAGCTATATCTCAACTCTTTTTCAGGCTTCTAATTGAAGCCATATTGTAACTCTTTTTCAGGCTGCTCTAACATCGAAACCTCTTGTTTAGCCAGACTAATTTCACATCAGGGTGATAGTAAACACATCCCAGACTGTCACTGGGTAATATTGGACTATTCTGATATAGGATTTTAAAATTAAAGTCTTAAATGTCCAACTAAATCTATATTTCGTCGATATTTTGGCTGCTAATTAAAGACATATTGTAACTCTTTTTCAGGCTGCTCTAACATCGAAACCTCCTGTTTAGCCAGACTCATTTCATGTCAGGATGATAGTATACACATCCCAGACTGTCACTGGGTAATATTGGACTATTCTGATACAGGATTTTAAAATTAAAGTCTTAAATGTCCAATTAAATCTATATTTCGTCTATATTTTGGCTGCTAATTAAATACATGTTGTAACTCTTTTTAAGTCTGCTCTAACTTCGAAACCTCCTGTTTAGCCAGACTCATTTCACGTCACGGTGATAGTATGCACATCCCAGACTGTCACTGGGTAATATTGGACTAGTCTGATATAGGATTTAAAAATTAAAGGTTTAAATGTCCACCCAAAGCTATATTTCAACTCTTTTTCAGGCTTCTAATTGAAGCCATATTGTAACTCTTTTTCAGGCTGCTCTAACATCGAAACCTCCTGTTTAGCCAGACTCATTTCACGTCAAGGTGATAGTAAACACATAACAGACTGTCACTGGGTAATATTGGACTATTCTGATATAGGATTTTAAAATTAAAGTATTAAATGTCCAATTAAATCTATATTTCGTCTATATTTTGGCTGCTAATTAAATACATATTGTAACTCTTTTTCAGGCTGCTCTAACATCGAAACCTCCTGTTTAGCCAGACTCATTTCACGTCAGGGTGATAGTAAACACATCCCAGACTGTCACTGGGTAATATTGGACTATTCTGATATAGGATTTAAAAATTAAAGGTTTAAATGTCCACCCAAAGCTATATTTAAACTATTTTTCAGGCTTCTAATTGAAGCCATATTGTAACTCTTTTCAGGCTGCTCTAACATCGAAACCTCCTGTTTAGCCAGACTCATTTCACGTCAGGGTGATAGTATACACATCCCAGACTGTCACTGGGTAATATTGGACTATTCTGATATAGGATTTTAAAATTAAAGGTTTAAATGTCCACTTAAAGCTATATTTCAACTTTTTTTCAGGCTGCTAATTAAAGACATATTGTAACTCTTTTTCAGGCTGCTCTAACATCGAAACCTCCTGTTTAGCCAGACTCATTTCATGTCAGGATGATAGTATACACATCCCAGACTGTCACTGGGTAATATTGGACTATTCCGATATAGGATTTAAAAATTAAAGGTTCAAATGTCCACCCAAAGCTATATTTCAACCCTTTTTCAGGCTTCTATTTGAAGCCATATTGTAACTCTTTTTCAGGCTGCTCTAACATCGAAACCTCTTGTTTAGCCAGACTCATTTCACGTCAAGGTGATAGTAAACACATAACAGACTGTCAATGGGTAATATTGGACTATTCTGATATAGGATTTTAAAATTAAAGTCTTAAATGTCCAATTAAATCTATATTTCGTCTATATTTTGGCTGCTAATTAAATACATATTGTAACTCTTTTTCAGTCTGCTCTAACATCGAAACCTCCTGTTTAGCCAGACTCATTTCACGTCACGGTGATAGTATACACATCCCAGACTGTCACTGGGTAATATTGGACTAGTCTGATATAGGATTTAAAAATTAAAGGTTTAAATGTCCACCCAAAGCTATATTTCAACTTTTTTTCAGGCTTCTAATTGAAGCCATATTGTAACTCTTTTTCAGGCTGCTCTAACATCGAAACCTCCTGTTTAGCCAGACTCATTTCATGTCAGGATGATAGTATACACATCCCAGACTGTCACTGGGTAATATCGGACTATTCTGATATAGGATTTAAAAATTAAAGGTTTAAATGTCCACCCAAAGCTATATTTCAACTCTTTTTCAGGCTTCTAATTGAAGCCATATTGTAAGTCTTTTTCAGGCTGCTCTAACATCGAAACCTCCTGTTTAACCAGACTCATTTCACGTCAGGGTGATAGTAAACACATCCCAGACTGTCACTGGGTAATATTGGACTATTCTGATATAGGATTTTAAAATTAAAGTCTTAAATGTCCAACTAAATCTATATTTCGTCTATATTTTGGCTGCTAATTAAAGACATATTGTAACTCTTTTTCAGGCTGCTCTAACATCGAAACCTCCTGTTTAGCCAGACTCATTTCATGTCAGGATGATAGTATACACATCCCAGACTGTCACTGGGTAATATCGGACTATTCTGATATAGGATTTAAAAATTAAAGGTTTAAATGTCCACCCAAAGCTATATTTCAACTCTTTTTCAGGCTTCTAATTGAAGCCATATTGTAACTCTTTTTCAGGCTGCTCTAACATCGAAACCTCTTGTTTAGCCAGACTCATTTCACGTCAGGGTGATAGTATACACATCCCAGACTGTCACTGGGTAATATTGGACTATTCTGATATAGGATTTAAAAATTAAAGGTTTAAATGTCCACTTAAAGCTATATTTCAACTTTTTTTCAGGCTGCTAATTAAATACATATTGTAACTCTTTTTCAGGCTGCTCTAACATCGAAACCTCCTGTTTAGCCAGATTCATTTCATGTCAGGATGATAGTATACACATCCCAGACTGTCACTGGGTAATATCGGACTATTCTGATATAGGATTTAAAAATTAAAGGTTTAAATGCCCACCCAAAGCTATATTTCAACTCTTTTTCAGGCTTCTAATTGAAGCCATATTGTAACTCTTTTTCAGGCTGCTCTAACATCGAAACCTCCTGTTTAGCCAGACTCATTTCACGTCAGGGTGATAGTAAACACATCCCAGACTGTCACTGGGTAATATTGGACTATTCTGATATAGGATTTAAAAATTAAAGGTTTAAATGTCCACCCAAAGCTATATTTCAACTCTTTTTCAGGCTTCTAATTGAAGCCATATTGTAAGTCTTTTTCAGGCTGCTCTAACATCGAAACCTCCTGTTTAACCAGACTCATTTCACGTCAGGGTGATAGTAAACACATCCCAGACTGTCACTGGGTAATATTGGACTATTCTGATATAGGATTTTAAAATTAAAGTCTTAAATGTCCAACTAAATCTATATTTCGTCTATATTTTGGCTGCTAATTAAAGACATATTGTAACTCTTTTTCAGGCTGCTCTAACATCGAAACCTCCTGTTTAGCCAGACTCATTTCATGTCAGGATGATAGTATACACATCCCAGACTGTCACTGGGTAATATCGGACTATTCTGATATAGGATTTAAAAATTAAAGGTTTAAATGTCCACCCAAAGCTATATTTCAACTCTTTTTCAGGCTTCTAATTGAAGCCATATTGTAACTCTTTTTCAGGCTGCTCTAACATCGAAACCTCTTGTTTAGCCAGACTCATTTCACGTCAGGGTGATAGTATACACATCCCAGACTGTCACTGGGTAATATTGGACTATTCTGATATAGGATTTAAAAATTAAAGGTTTAAATGTCCACTTAAAGCTATATTTCAACTTTTTTTCAGGCTGCTAATTAAATACATATTGTAACTCTTTTTCAGGCTGCTCTAACATCGAAACCTCCTGTTTAGCCAGATTCATTTCATGTCAGGATGATAGTATACACATCCCAGACTGTCACTGGGTAATATCGGACTATTCTGATATAGGATTTAAAAATTAAAGGTTTAAATGCCCACCCAAAGCTGTATTTCAACTCTTTTTCAGGCTTCTAATTGAAGCCATATTGTAACTCTTTTTCAGGCTGCTCTAACATCGAAACCTCTTGTTTAGCCAGACTAATTTCACATCAGGGTGATAGTAAACACATCCCAGACTGTCACTGGGTAATATTTGACTATTCTGATACAGGATTTTAAAATTAAAGTCTTAAACGTCCAATTAAATCTATATTTCGTCTATATTTTGGCTGCTAATTAAATACATGTTGTAACTCTTTTTAAGTCTGCTCTCACTTCAAAACCTCCTGTTTAGCCAGACTCATTTCACGTCACGGTGATAGTATGCACATCCCAGACTGTCACTGGGTAATATTGGACTAGTCTGATATAGGATTTAAAAATTAAAGGTTTAAATGTCCACCCAAAGCTATATTTCAACTCTTTTTCAGGCTTCTAATTGAAGCCATATTGTAACTCTTTTTCAGGCTGCTCTAACATCGAAACCTCTTGTTTAGCCAGACTAATTTCACATCAGGGTGATAGTAAACACATCCCAGACTGTCACTGGGTAATATTGGACTATTCTGATATAGGATTTTAAAATTAAAGTCTTAAATGTCCAACTAAATCTATATTTCGTCTATATTTTGGCTGCTAATTAAAGACATATTGTAACTCTTTTTCAGGCTGCTCTAACATCGAAACCTCCTGTTTAGCCAGACTCAGTTCATGCCAGGATGATAGTATACACATCCCAGACTGTCACTGGGTAATATCGGACTATTCTGATATAGGATTTAAAAATTAAAGGTTCAAATGTCCACCCAAAGCTATATTTCAACTCTTTTTCAGGCTTCTAATTGAAGCCATATTGTAACTCTTTTTCAGGCTGCTCTAACATCGAAACCTCTTGTTTAGCCAGACTAATTTCACATCAGGGTGATAGTAAACACATCCCAGACTGTCACTGGGTAATATTGGACTATTCTGATATAGGATTTTAAAATTAAAGTCTTAAATGTCCAACTAAATCTATATTTCGTCTATATTTTGGCTGCTAATTAAAGACATATTGTAACTCTTTTTCAGGCTGCTCTAACATCGAAACCTCCTGTTTAGCCAGACTCAGTTCATGCCAGGATGATAGTATACACATCCCAGACTGTCACTGGGTAATATCGGACTATTCTGATATAGGATTTTAAAATTAAAGTCTTAAATGTCCAACTAAATCTATATTTCGTCTATATTTTGGCTGCTAATTAAATACATGTTGTAACTCTTTTTAAGTCTGCTCTCACTTCGAAACCTCCTGTTTAGCCAGACTCATTTCACGTCACGGTGATAGTATGCACATCCCAGACTGTCACTGGGTAATATTGGACTAGTCTGATATAGGATTTAAAAATTAAAGGTTTAAATGTCCACCCAAAGCTATATTTCAACTCTTTTTCAGGCTTCTAATTGAAGCCATATTGTAACTCTTTTTCAGGCTGCTCTAACATCGAAACCTCTTGTTTAGCCAGACTAATTTCACATCAGGGTGATAGTAAACACATCCCAGACTGTCACTGGGTAATATTGGACTATTCTGATATAGGATTTTAAAATTAAAGTCTTAAATGTCCAACTAAATCTATATTTCGTCTATATTTTGGCTGCTAATTAAAGACATATTGTAACTCTTTTTCAGGCTGCTCTAACATCGAAACCTCCTGTTTAGCCAGACTCAGTTCATGCCAGGATGATAGTATACACATCCCAGACTGTCACTGGGTAATATCGGACTATTCTGATATAGGATTTAAAAATTAAAGGTTCAAATGTCCACCCAAAGCTATATTTCAACTCTTTTTCAGGCTTCTAATTGAAGCCATATTGTAACTCTTTTTCAGGCTGCTCTAACATCGAAACCTCTTGTTTAGCCAGACTAATTTCACATCAGGGTGATAGTAAACACATCCCAGACTGTCACTGGGTAATATTGGACTATTCTGATATAGGATTTTAAAATTAAAGTCTTAAATGTCCAACTAAATCTATATTTCGTCTATATTTTGGCTGCTAATTAAAGACATATTGTAACTCTTTTTCAGGCTGCTCTAACATCGAAACCTCCTGTTTAGCCAGACTCAGTTCATGCCAGGATGATAGTATACACATCCCAGACTGTCACTGGGTAATATCGGACTATTCTGATATAGGATTTAAAAATTAAAGGTTCAAATGTCCACCCAAAGCTATATTTCAACTCTTTTTCAGGCTTCTAATTGAAGCCATATTGTAACTCTTTTTCAGGCTGCTCTAACATCGAAACCTCTTGTTTAGCCAGACTCATTTCACGTCAGGGTGATAGTATACACATCCCAGACTGTCACTGGGTAATATTGGACTATTCTGATATAGGATTTAAAAATTAAAGGTTCAAATGTCCACCCAAAGCTATATTTCAACTCTTTTTCAGGCTTCTAATTGAAGCCATATTGTAACTCTTTTTCAGGCTGCTCTAACATCGAAACCTCTTGTTTAGCCAGACTCATTTCACGTCAAGGTGATGGTAAACACATCCCAGACTGTCACTGGGTAATATTTGACTATTCTGATACAGGATTTTAAAATTAAAGTCTTAAATGTCCAATTAAATCTATATTTCGTCTATATTTTGGCTGCTAATTAAATACATGTTGTAACTCTTTTTAAGTCTGCTCTAACTTCGAAACCTCCTGTTTAGCCAGACTCATTTCACGTCACGGTGATAGTATGCACATCCCAGACTGTCACTGGGTAATATTGGACTAGTCTGATATAGGATTTAAAAATTAAAGGTTTAAATGTCCACCCAAAGCTATATTTCAACTCTTTTTCAGGCTTCTAATTGAAGACATATTGTAACTCTTTTTCAGGCTGCTCTAACATCGAAACCTCTTGTTTAGCCAGACTAATTTCACATCAGGGTGATAGTAAACACATCCCAGACTGTCACTGGGTAATATTGGACTATTCTGATACAGGATTTAAAAAATAAAGGTTTAAATGTCCACACAAAGCTATATTTCAACTATTTTTCATGCTTCTAATTGAAGCCATATTGTAACTCTTTTTCAGGCTGCTCTAACATCGAAACCTCCTGTTTAGCCAGACTCATTTCACGTCAGGGTGATAGTAAACACATCCCAGACTGTCACTGGGTAATATTGGACTATTCTGATATAGGATTTAAAAATTAAAGGTTTAAATGTCCACTTAAAGCTATATTTCAACTTTTTTTCAGGCTGCTAATTAAATACATATTGTAACTCTTTTTCAGGCTGCTCTAACATCGAAACCTCCTGTTTAGCCAGACTCATTTCATGTCAGGATGATAGTATACACATCCCAGACTGTCACTGGGTAATATCGGACTATTCTGATATAGGATTTAAAAATTAAAGGTTTAAATGCCCACCCAAAGCTATATTTCAACTCTTTTTCAGGCTTCTAATTGAAGCCATATTGTAACTCTTTTTCAGGCTGCTCTAACATCGAAACCTCCTGTTTAGCCAGACTCATTTCACGTCAGGGTGATAGTAAACACATCCCAGACTGTCACTGGGTAATATTGGACTATTCTGATATAGGATTTAAAAATTAAAGGTTTAAATGTCCACCCAAAGCTATATTTAAACTATTTTTCAGGCTTCTAATTGAAGCCATATTGTAACTCTTTTCAGGCTGCTGTAACATCGAAACCTCCTGTTTAGCCAGACTCATTTCATGTCAGGGTGATAGTAAACACATCCCAGACTGTCACTGGGTAATATTGGACTATTCTGATATAGGATTTAAAAATTAAAGGTTCAAATGTCCACCCAAAGCTATATTTCAACTCTTTTTCAGGCTTCTAATTGAAGCCATATTGTAACTCTTTTTCAGGCTGCTCTAACATCGAAACCTCTTGTTTAGCCAGACTCATTTCACGTCAGGGTGATAGTATACACATCCCAGACTGTCACTGGGTAATATTGGACTATTCTGATATAGGATTTTAAAATTAAAGGTTTAAATGTCCACTTAAAGATATATTTCAACTTTTTTTCAGGCTTCTAATTAAAGACATATTGTAACTCTTTTTCAGGCTGCTCTAACATCGAAACCTCCTGTTTAGCCAGACTCATTTCATGTCAGGATGATAGTATACACATCCCAGACTGTCACTGGGTAATATCGGACTATTCTGATATAGGATTTAAAAATTAAAGGTTTAAATGCCCACCCAAAGCTATATTTCAACTCTTTTTCAGGCTTCTAATTGAAGCCATATTGTAACTCTTTTTCAGGCTGCTCTAACATCGAAACCTCCTGTTTAGCCAGACTCATTTCACGTCAGGGTGATAGTAAACACATCCCAGACTGTCACTGGGTAATATTGGACTATTCTGATATAGGATTTAAAAATTAAAGGTTTAAATGTCCACCCAAAGCTATATTTCAACTCTTTTTCAGGCTTCTAATTGAAGCAATATTGTAACTCTTTTTCAGGCTGCTCTAACATCGAAACCTCCTGTTTAGCCAGACTCATTTCACGTCAGGGTGATAGTAAACACATCCCAGACTGTCACTGGGTAATATTGGACTATTTTGATATAGGATTTAAAAATTAAAGGTTTAAATGTCCACCCAAAGCTATATTTCAACTCTTTTTCAGGCTTCTAATTGAAGCAATATTGTAACTCTTTTTCAGGCTGCTCTAACATCGAAACCTCCTGTTTAGCCAGACTCATTTCACGTCAGGGTGATAGTAAACACATCCCAGACTGTCACTGGGTAATATTGGACTATTCTGATATAGGATTTAAAAATTAAAGGTTCAAATGTCCACCCAAAGCTATATTTCAACTCTTTTTCAGGCTTCTAATTGAAGCCATATTGTAACTCTTTTTCAGGCTGCTCTAACATCGAAACCTCTTGTTTAGCCAGACTCATTTCACGAAAAGGTGATAGTAAACACATCCCAGACTGTCACTGGGTAATATTGGACTATTCTGATACAGGATTTTAAAATTAAAGTCTTAAATGTCCAATTAAATCTATATTTCGTCTATATTTTGGCTGCTAATTAAATACATGTTGTAACTCTTTTTAAGTCTGCTCTAACTTCGAAACCTCCTGTATAGCCAGACTCATTTCACGTCACGGTGATAGTATGCACATCCCAGACTGTCACTGGGTAATATTGGACTAGTCTGATATAGGATTTAAAAATTAAAGGTTTAAATGTCCACCCAAAGCTATATCTCAACTCTTTTTCAGGCTTCTAATTGAAGCCATATTGTAACTCTTTTTCAGGCTGCTCTAACATCGAAACCTCTTGTTTAGCCAGACTAATTTCACATCAGGGTGATAGTAAACACATCCCAGACTGTCACTGGGTAATATTGGACTATTCTGATATAGGATTTTAAAATTAAAGTCTTAAATGTCCAACTAAATCTATATTTCGTCGATATTTTGGCTGCTAATTAAAGACATATTGTAACTCTTTTTCAGGCTGCTCTAACATCGAAACCTCCTGTTTAGCCAGACTCATTTCACGTCAGGGTGATAGTAAACACATCCCAGACTGTCACTGGGTAATATTGGACTATTCTGATATAGGATTTAAAAATTAAAGGTTTAAATGTCCACCCAAAGCTATATTTAAACTATTTTTCAGGCTTCTAATTGAAGCCATATTGTAACTCTTTTCAGGCTGCTGTAACATCGAAACCTCCTGTTTAGCCAGACTCATTTCATGTCAGGGTGATAGTAAACACATCCCAGACTGTCACTGGGTAATATTGGACTATTCTGATATAGGATTTAAAAATTAAAGGTTCAAATGTCCACCCAAAGCTATATTTCAACTCTTTTTCAGGCTTCTAATTGAAGCCATATTGTAACTCTTTTTCAGGCTGCTCTAACATCGAAACCTCTTGTTTAGCCAGACTCATTTCACGTCAGGGTGATAGTATACACATCCCAGACTGTCACTGGGTAATATTGGACTATTCTGATATAGGATTTTAAAATTAAAGGTTTAAATGTCCACTTAAAGATATATTTCAACTTTTTTTCAGGCTTCTAATTAAAGACATATTGTAACTCTTTTTCAGGCTGCTCTAACATCGAAACCTCCTGTTTAGCCAGACTCATTTCATGTCAGGATGATAGTATACACATCCCAGACTGTCACTGGGTAATATCGGACTATTCTGATATAGGATTTAAAAATTAAAGGTTTAAATGCCCACCCAAAGCTATATTTCAACTCTTTTTCAGGCTTCTAATTGAAGCCATATTGTAACTCTTTTTCAGGCTGCTCTAACATCGAAACCTCCTGTTTAGCCAGACTCATTTCACGTCAGGGTGATAGTAAACACATCCCAGACTGTCACTGGGTAATATTGGACTATTCTGATATAGGATTTAAAAATTAAAGGTTTAAATGTCCACCCAAAGCTATATTTCAACTCTTTTTCAGGCTTCTAATTGAAGCAATATTGTAACTCTTTTTCAGGCTGCTCTAACATCGAAACCTCCTGTTTAGCCAGACTCATTTCACGTCAGGGTGATAGTAAACACATCCCAGACTGTCACTGGGTAATATTGGACTATTGTGATATAGGATTTAAAAATTAAAGGTTTAAATGTCCACCCAAAGCTATATTTCAACTCTTTTTCAGGCTTCTAATTGAAGCAATATTGTAACTCTTTTTCAGGCTGCTCTAACATCGAAACCTCCTGTTTAGCCAGACTCATTTCACGTCAGGGTGATAGTAAACACATCCCAGACTGTCACTGGGTAATATTGGACTATTCTGATATAGGATTTAAAAATTAAAGGTTCAAATGTCCACCCAAAGCTATATTTCAACTCTTTTTCAGGCTTCTAATTGAAGCCATATTGTAACTCTTTTTCAGGCTGCTCTAACATCGAAACCTCTTGTTTAGCCAGACTCATTTCACGAAAAGGTGATAGTAAACACATCCCAGACTGTCACTGGGTAATATTGGACTATTCTGATACAGGATTTTAAAATTAAAGTCTTAAATGTCCAATTAAATCTATATTTCGTCTATATTTTGGCTGCTAATTAAATACATGTTGTAACTCTTTTTAAGTCTGCTCTAACTTCGAAACCTCCTGTATAGCCAGACTCATTTCACGTCACGGTGATAGTATGCACATCCCAGACTGTCACTGGGTAATATTGGACTAGTCTGATATAGGATTTAAAAATTAAAGGTTTAAATGTCCACCCAAAGCTATATCTCAACTCTTTTTCAGGCTTCTAATTGAAGCCATATTGTAACTCTTTTTCAGGCTGCTCTAACATCGAAACCTCTTGTTTAGCCAGACTAATTTCACATCAGGGTGATAGTAAACACATCCCAGACTGTCACTGGGTAATATTGGACTATTCTGATATAGGATTTTAAAATTAAAGTCTTAAATGTCCAACTAAATCTATATTTCGTCGATATTTTGGCTGCTAATTAAAGACATATTGTAACTCTTTTTCAGGCTGCTCTAACATCGAAACCTCCTGTTTAGCCAGACTCATTTCATGTCAGGATGATAGTATACACATCCCAGACTGTCACTGGGTAATATTGGACTATTCTGATACAGGATTTTAAAATTAAAGTCTTAAATGTCCAATTAAATCTATATTTCGTCTATATTTTGGCTGCTAATTAAATACATGTTGTAACTCTTTTTAAGTCTGCTCTAACTTCGAAACCTCCTGTTTAGCCAGACTCATTTCACGTCACGGTGATAGTATGCACATCCCAGACTGTCACTGGGTAATATTGGACTAGTCTGATATAGGATTTAAAAATTAAAGGTTTAAATGTCCACCCAAAGCTATATTTCAACTCTTTTTCAGGCTTCTAATTGAAGCCATATTGTAACTCTTTTTCAGGCTGCTCTAACATCGAAACCTCTTGTTTAGCCAGACTAATTTCACATCAGGGTGATAGTAAACACATCCCAGACTGTCACTGGGTAATATTGGACTATTCTGATATAGGATTTTAAAATTAAAGTCTTAAATGTCCAACTAAATCTATATTTCGTCGATATTTTGGCTGCTAATTAAAGACATATTGTAACTCTTTTTCAGGCTGCTCTAACATCGAAACCTCCTGTTTAGCCAGACTCATTTCACGTCAAGGTGATAGTAAACACATAACAGACTGTCACTGGGTAATATTGGACTATTCTGATATAGGATTTTAAAATTAAAGTATTAAATGTCCAATTAAATCTATATTTCGTCTATATTTTGGCTGCTAATTAAATACATATTGTAACTCTTTTTCAGGCTGCTCTAACATCGAAACCTCCTGTTTAGCCAGACTCATTTCACGTCAGGGTGATAGTAAACACATCCCAGACTGTCACTGGGTAATATTGGACTATTCTGATATAGGATTTAAAAATTAAAGGTTTAAATGTCCACCCAAAGCTATATTTAAACTATTTTTCAGGCTTCTAATTGAAGCCATATTGTAACTCTTTTCAGGCTGCTCTAACATCGAAACCTCCTGTTTAGCCAGACTCATTTCACGTCAGGGTGATAGTATACACATCCCAGACTGTCACTGGGTAATATTGGACTATTCTGATATAGGATTTTAAAATTAAAGGTTTAAATGTCCACTTAAAGCTATATTTCAACTTTTTTTCAGGCTGCTAATTAAAGACATATTGTAACTCTTTTTCAGGCTGCTCTAACATCGAAACCTCCTGTTTAGCCAGACTCATTTCATGTCAGGATGATAGTATACACATCCCAGACTGTCACTGGGTAATATTGGACTATTCCGATATAGGATTTAAAAATTAAAGGTTCAAATGTCCACCCAAAGCTATATTTCAACCCTTTTTCAGGCTTCTATTTGAAGCCATATTGTAACTCTTTTTCAGGCTGCTCTAACATCGAAACCTCTTGTTTAGCCAGACTCATTTCACGTCAAGGTGATAGTAAACACATAACAGACTGTCAATGGGTAATATTGGACTATTCTGATATAGGATTTTAAAATTAAAGTCTTAAATGTCCAATTAAATCTATATTTCGTCTATATTTTGGCTGCTAATTAAATACATATTGTAACTCTTTTTCAGTCTGCTCTAACATCGAAACCTCCTGTTTAGCCAGACTCATTTCACGTCACGGTGATAGTATACACATCCCAGACTGTCACTGGGTAATATTGGACTAGTCTGATATAGGATTTAAAAATTAAAGGTTTAAATGTCCACCCAAAGCTATATTTCAACTTTTTTTCAGGCTTCTAATTGAAGCCATATTGTAACTCTTTTTCAGGCTGCTCTAACATCGAAACCTCCTGTTTAGCCAGACTCATTTCATGTCAGGATGATAGTATACACATCCCAGACTGTCACTGGGTAATATCGGACTATTCTGATATAGGATTTAAAAATTAAAGGTTTAAATGTCCACCCAAAGCTATATTTCAACTCTTTTTCAGGCTTCTAATTGAAGCCATATTGTAAGTCTTTTTCAGGCTGCTCTAACATCGAAACCTCCTGTTTAACCAGACTCATTTCACGTCAGGGTGATAGTAAACACATCCCAGACTGTCACTGGGTAATATTGGACTATTCTGATATAGGATTTTAAAATTAAAGTCTTAAATGTCCAACTAAATCTATATTTCGTCTATATTTTGGCTGCTAATTAAAGACATATTGTAACTCTTTTTCAGGCTGCTCTAACATCGAAACCTCCTGTTTAGCCAGACTCATTTCATGTCAGGATGATAGTATACACATCCCAGACTGTCACTGGGTAATATCGGACTATTCTGATATAGGATTTAAAAATTAAAGGTTTAAATGTCCACCCAAAGCTATATTTCAACTCTTTTTCAGGCTTCTAATTGAAGCCATATTGTAACTCTTTTTCAGGCTGCTCTAACATCGAAACCTCTTGTTTAGCCAGACTCATTTCACGTCAGGGTGATAGTATACACATCCCAGACTGTCACTGGGTAATATTGGACTATTCTGATATAGGATTTAAAAATTAAAGGTTTAAATGTCCACTTAAAGCTATATTTCAACTTTTTTTCAGGCTGCTAATTAAATACATATTGTAACTCTTTTTCAGGCTGCTCTAACATCGAAACCTCCTGTTTAGCCAGATTCATTTCATGTCAGGATGATAGTATACACATCCCAGACTGTCACTGGGTAATATCGGACTATTCTGATATAGGATTTAAAAATTAAAGGTTTAAATGCCCACCCAAAGCTGTATTTCAACTCTTTTTCAGGCTTCTAATTGAAGCCATATTGTAACTCTTTTTCAGGCTGCTCTAACATCGAAACCTCTTGTTTAGCCAGACTAATTTCACATCAGGGTGATAGTAAACACATCCCAGACTGTCACTGGGTAATATTGGACTATTCTGATATAGGATTTAAAAATTAAAGGTTTAAATGTCCACCCAAAGCTATATTTCAACTATTTTTCATGCTTCTAATTGAAGCCATATTGTAACTCTTTTTCAGGCTGCTCTAACATCGAAACCTCCTGTTTAACCAGACTCATTTCACGTCAGGGTGATAGTAAACACATCCCAGACTGTCACTGGGTAATATTGGACTATTCTGATATAGGATTTTAAAATTAAAGTCTTAAATGTCCAACTAAATCTATATTTCGTCTATATTTTGGCTGCTAATTAAAGACATATTGTAACTCTTTTTCAGGCTGCTCTAACATCGAAACCTCCTGTTTAGCCAGACTCATTTCACGTCAGGGTGATAGTAAACACATCCCAGACTGTCACTGGGTAATATTGGACTATTCTGATATAGGATTTAAAAATTAAAGGTTCAAATGTCCACCCAAAGCTATATTTCAACTCTTTTTCAGGCTTCTAATTGAAGCCATATTGTAACTCTTTTTCAGGCTGCTCTAACATCGAAACCTCTTGTTTAGCCAGACTCATTTCACGACAAGGTGATAGTAAACACATCCCAGACTGTCACTGGGTAATATTGGACTATTCTGATACAGGATTTTAAAATTAAAGTCTTAAATGTCCAATTAAATCTATATTTCGTCTATATTTTGGCTGCTAATTAAATACATGTTGTAACTCTTTTTAAGTCTGCTCTAACTTCGAAACCTCCTGTATAGCCAGACTCATTTCACGTCACGGTGATAGTATGCACATCCCAGACTGTCACTGGGTAATATTGGACTAGTCTGATATAGGATTTAAAAATTAAAGGTTTAAATGTCCACCCAAAGCTATATCTCAACTCTTTTTCAGGCTTCTAATTGAAGCCATATTGTAACTCTTTTTCAGGCTGCTCTAACATCGAAACCTCTTGTTTAGCCAGACTAATTTCACATCAGGGTGATAGTAAACACATCCCAGACTGTCACTGGGTAATATTGGACTATTCTGATATAGGATTTTAAAATTAAAGTCTTAAATGTCCAACTAAATCTATATTTCGTCGATATTTTGGCTGCTAATTAAAGACATATTGTAACTCTTTTTCAGGCTGCTCTAACATCGAAACCTCCTGTTTAGCCAGACTCATTTCATGTCAGGATGATAGTATACACATCCCAGACTGTCACTGGGTAATATTGGACTATTCTGATACAGGATTTTAAAATTAAAGTCTTAAATGTCCAATTAAATCTATATTTCGTCTATATTTTGGCTGCTAATTAAATACATGTTGTAACTCTTTTTAAGTCTGCTCTAACTTCGAAACCTCCTGTTTAGCCAGACTCATTTCACGTCACGGTGATAGTATGCACATCCCAGACTGTCACTGGGTAATATTGGACTAGTCTGATATAGGATTTAAAAATTAAAGGTTTAAATGTCCACCCAAAGCTATATTTCAACTCTTTTTCAGGCTTCTAATTGAAGCCATATTGTAACTCTTTTTCAGGCTGCTCTAACATCGAAACCTCCTGTTTAGCCAGACTCATTTCACGTCAAGGTGATAGTAAACACATAACAGACTGTCACTGGGTAATATTGGACTATTCTGATATAGGATTTTAAAATTAAAGTATTAAATGTCCAATTAAATCTATATTTCGTCTATATTTTGGCTGCTAATTAAATACATATTGTAACTCTTTTTCAGGCTGCTCTAACATCGAAACCTCCTGTTTAGCCAGACTCATTTCACGTCAGGGTGATAGTAAACACATCCCAGACTGTCACTGGGTAATATTGGACTATTCTGATATAGGATTTAAAAATTAAAGGTTTAAATGTCCACCCAAAGCTATATTTAAACTATTTTTCAGGCTTCTAATTGAAGCCATATTGTAACTCTTTTCAGGCTGCTCTAACATCGAAACCTCCTGTTTAGCCAGACTCATTTCACGTCAGGGTGATAGTATACACATCCCAGACTGTCACTGGGTAATATTGGACTATTCTGATATAGGATTTTAAAATTAAAGGTTTAAATGTCCACTTAAAGCTATATTTCAACTTTTTTTCAGGCTGCTAATTAAAGACATATTGTAACTCTTTTTCAGGCTGCTCTAACATCGAAACCTCCTGTTTAGCCAGACTCATTTCATGTCAGGATGATAGTATACACATCCCAGACTGTCACTGGGTAATATTGGACTATTCCGATATAGGATTTAAAAATTAAAGGTTCAAATGTCCACCCAAAGCTATATTTCAACCCTTTTTCAGGCTTCTATTTGAAGCCATATTGTAACTCTTTTTCAGGCTGCTCTAACATCGAAACCTCTTGTTTAGCCAGACTCATTTCACGTCAAGGTGATAGTAAACACATAACAGACTGTCAATGGGTAATATTGGACTATTCTGATATAGGATTTTAAAATTAAAGTCTTAAATGTCCAATTAAATCTATATTTCGTCTATATTTTGGCTGCTAATTAAATACATATTGTAACTCTTTTTCAGTCTGCTCTAACATCGAAACCTCCTGTTTAGCCAGACTCATTTCACGTCACGGTGATAGTATACACATCCCAGACTGTCACTGGGTAATATTGGACTAGTCTGATATAGGATTTAAAAATTAAAGGTTTAAATGTCCACCCAAAGCTATATTTCAACTTTTTTTCAGGCTTCTAATTGAAGCCATATTGTAACTCTTTTTCAGGCTGCTCTAACATCGAAACCTCCTGTTTAGCCAGACTCATTTCATGTCAGGATGATAGTATACACATCCCAGACTGTCACTGGGTAATATCGGACTATTCTGATATAGGATTTAAAAATTAAAGGTTTAAATGTCCACCCAAAGCTATATTTCAACTCTTTTTCAGGCTTCTAATTGAAGCCATATTGTAAGTCTTTTTCAGGCTGCTCTAACATCGAAACCTCCTGTTTAACCAGACTCATTTCACGTCAGGGTGATAGTAAACACATCCCAGACTGTCACTGGGTAATATTGGACTATTCTGATATAGGATTTTAAAATTAAAGTCTTAAATGTCCAACTAAATCTATATTTCGTCTATATTTTGGCTGCTAATTAAAGACATATTGTAACTCTTTTTCAGGCTGCTCTAACATCGAAACCTCCTGTTTAGCCAGATTCATTTCATGTCAGGATGATAGTATACACATCCCAGACTGTCACTGGGTAATATCGGACTATTCTGATATAGGATTTAAAAATTAAAGGTTTAAATGCCCACCCAAAGCTATATTTCAACTCTTTTTCAGGCTTCTAATTGAAGCCATATTGTAACTCTTTTTCAGGCTGCTCTAACATCGAAACCTCCTGTTTAGCCAGACTCATTTCACGTCAGGGTGATAGTAAACACATCCCAGACTGTCACTGGGTAATATTGGACTATTCTGATATAGGATTTAAAAATTAAAGGTTTAAATGTCCACCCAAAGCTATATTTCAACTCTTTTTCAGGCTTCTAATTGAAGCCATATTGTAAGTCTTTTTCAGGCTGCTCTAACATCGAAACCTCCTGTTTAACCAGACTCATTTCACGTCAGGGTGATAGTAAACACATCCCAGACTGTCACTGGGTAATATTGGACTATTCTGATATAGGATTTTAAAATTAAAGTCTTAAATGTCCAACTAAATCTATATTTCGTCTATATTTTGGCTGCTAATTAAAGACATATTGTAACTCTTTTTCAGGCTGCTCTAACATCGAAACCTCCTGTTTAGCCAGACTCATTTCATGTCAGGATGATAGTATACACATCCCAGACTGTCACTGGGTAATATCGGACTATTCTGATATAGGATTTAAAAATTAAAGGTTTAAATGTCCACCCAAAGCTATATTTCAACTCTTTTTCAGGCTTCTAATTGAAGCCATATTGTAACTCTTTTTCAGGCTGCTCTAACATCGAAACCTCTTGTTTAGCCAGACTCATTTCACGTCAGGGTGATAGTATACACATCCCAGACTGTCACTGGGTAATATTGGACTATTCTGATATAGGATTTAAAAATTAAAGGTTTAAATGTCCACTTAAAGCTATATTTCAACTTTTTTTCAGGCTGCTAATTAAATACATATTGTAACTCTTTTTCAGGCTGCTCTAACATCGAAACCTCCTGTTTAGCCAGATTCATTTCATGTCAGGATGATAGTATACACATCCCAGACTGTCACTGGGTAATATCGGACTATTCTGATATAGGATTTAAAAATTAAAGGTTTAAATGCCCACCCAAAGCTGTATTTCAACTCTTTTTCAGGCTTCTAATTGAAGCCATATTGTAACTCTTTTTCAGGCTGCTCTAACATCGAAACCTCTTGTTTAGCCAGACTAATTTCACATCAGGGTGATAGTAAACACATCCCAGACTGTCACTGGGTAATATTGGACTATTCTGATATAGGATTTAAAAATTAAAGGTTTAAATGTCCACCCAAAGCTATATTTCAACTCTTTTTCAGGCTTCTAATTGAAGCCATATTGTAACTCTTTTTCAGGCTGCTCTAACATCGAAACCTCCTGTTTAACCAGACTCATTTCACGTCAGGGTGATAGTAAACACATCCCAGACTGTCACTGGGTAATATTGGACTATTCTGATATAGGATTTTAAAATTAAAGTCTTAAATGTCCAACTAAATCTGTATTTCGTCTATATTTTGGCTGCTAATTAAAGACATATTGTAACTCTTTTTCAGGCTGCTCTAACATCGAAACCTCCTGTTTAGCCAGACTCATTTCATGTCAGGATGATAGTATACACATCCCAGACTGTCACTGGGTAATATCGGACTATTCTGATATAGGATTTAAAAATTAAAGGTTTAAATGTCCACCCAAAGCTATATTTCAACTCTTTTTCAGGCTTCTAATTGAAGCCATATTGTAACTCTTTTTCAGGCTGCTCTAACATCGAAACCTCTTGTTTAGCCAGACTCATTTCACGTCAGGGTGATAGTATACACATCCCAGACTGTCACTGGGTAATATTGGACTATTCTGATATAGGATTTAAAAATTAAAGGTTTAAATGTCCACTTAAAGCTATATTTCAACTTTTTTTCAGGCTGCTAATTAAATACATATTGTAACTCTTTTTCAGGCTGCTCTAACATCGAAACCTCCTGTTTAGCCAGATTCATTTCATGTCAGGATGATAGTATACACATCCCAGACTGTCACTGGGTAATATCGGACTATTCTGATATAGGATTTAAAAATTAAAGGTTTAAATGCCCACCCAAAGCTATATTTCAACTCTTTTTCAGGCTTCTAATTGAAGCCATATTGTAACTCTTTTTCAGGCTGCTCTAACATCGAAACCTCCTGTTTAGCCAGACTCATTTCACGTCAGGGTGATAGTAAACACATCCCAGACTGTCACTGGGTAATATTGGACTATTCTGATATAGGATTTAAAAATTAAAGGTTTAAATGTCCACCCAAAGCTATATTTAAACTATTTTTCAGGCTTCTAATTGAAGCCATATTGTAACTCTTTTCAGGCTGCTCTAACATCGAAACCTCCTGTTTAGCCAGACTCATTTCACGTCAGGGTGATAGTATACACATCCCAGACTGTCACTGGGTAATATTGGACTATTCTGATATAGGATTTTAAAATTAAAGGTTTAAATGTCCACTTAAAGCTATATTTCAACTTTTTTTCAGGCTGCTAATTAAAGACATATTGTAACTCTTTTTCAGGCTGCTCTAACATCGAAACCTCCTGTTTAGCCAGACTCATTTCATGTCAGGATGATAGTATACACATCCCAGACTGTCACTGGGTAATATTGGACTATTCCGATATAGGATTTAAAAATTAAAGGTTCAAATGTCCACCCAAAGCTATATTTCAACCCTTTTTCAGGCTTCTATTTGAAGCCATATTGTAACTCTTTTTCAGGCTGCTCTAACATCGAAACCTCTTGTTTAGCCAGACTCATTTCACGTCAAGGTGATAGTAAACACATAACAGACTGTCACTGGGTAATATTGGACTATTCTGATATAGGATTTTAAAATTAAAGTCTTAAATGTCCAATTAAATCTATATTTCGTCTATATTTTGGCTGCTAATTAAATACATATTGTAACTCTTTTTCAGGCTGCTCTAACATCGAAACCTCCTGTTTAGCCAGACTCATTTCACGTCAGGGTGATAGTAAACACATCCCAGACTGTCACTGGGTAATATTGGACTATTCTGATATAGGATTTAAAAATTAAAGGTTTAAATGTCCACCCAAAGCTATATTTAAACTATTTTTCAGGCTTCTAATTGAAGCCATATTGTAACTCTTTTCAGGCTGCTCTAACATCGAAACCTACTGTTTAGCCAGACTCATTTCACGTCAGGGTGATAGTATACACATCCCAGACTGTCTCTGGGTAATATTGGACTATTCTGATATAGGATTTTAAAATTAAAGGTTTAAATGTCCACTTAAAGCTATATTTCAACTTTTTTTCAGGCTGCTAATTAAAGACATATTGTAACTCTTTTTCAGGCTGCTCTAACATCGAAACCTCCTGTTTAGCCAGACTTATTTCATATCAGGATGATAGTATACACATCCCAGACTGTCACTGGGTAATATTGGACTATTCCGATATAGGATTTAAAATTTAAAGGTTCAAATGTCCACCCAAAGCTATATTTCAACCCTTTTTCAGGCTTCTAATTGAAGCCATATTGTAACTCTTTTTCAGGCTGCTCTAACATCGAAACCTCTTGTTTAGCCAGACTCATTTCACGTCAAGGTGATAGTAAACACATAACAGACTGTCACTGGGTAATATTGGACTATTCTGATATAGGATTTTAAAATTAAAGTCTTAAATGTCCAATTAAATCTATATTTCGTCTATATTTTGGCTGCTAATTAAATACATATTGTAACTCTTTTTCAGTCTGCTCTAACATCGAAACCTCCTGTTTAGCCAGACTCATTTCACGTCAGGGTGATAGTAAACACATCCCAGACTGTCACTGGGTAATATTGGACTATTCTGATATAGGATTTAAAAATTAAAGGTTTAAATGTCCACCCAAAGCTATATTTCAACTCTTTTTCAGGCTTCTAATTGAAGCCATATTGTAACTCTTTTTCAGGCTGCTCTAACATCGAAACCTCCTGTTTAGCCAGACTCATTTCATGTCAGGATGATAGTATACACATCCCAGACTGTCACTGGGTAATATCGGACTATTCTGATATAGTATTTAAACATTAAATGTTTAAATGTCCACCCAAAGCTATATTTCAACTCTTTTTCAGGCTTCTAATTGAAGCCATATTGTAAGTCTTTTTCAGGCTGCTCTAACATCGAAACCTCCTGTTTAGCCAGACTCATTTCACGTCAGGGTGATAGGAAACACATCCCAGACTGTCACTGGGTAATATTGGACTATTCTGATACAGGATTTTAAAATTAAAGTCTTAAATGTCCAACTAAATCTATATTTCGTCGATATTTTGGCTGCTAATTAAAAACATATTGTAACTCTTTTTCAGCCTGCTCTAACATCGAAACCTCCTGTTTAGCCAGACTCATTTCATGTCAGGATGATAGTATACACATCCCAGACTGTCACTGGGTAATATCGGACTATTCTGATATAGGATTTAAAAATTAAAGGTTTAAATGCCCACCCAAAGCTATATTTCAACTCTTTTTCAGGCTTCTAATTTAAGCCATATTGTAACTCTTTTTCAGGCTGCTCTAACATCGAAACCTCCTGTTTAGCCAGACTCATTTCACGTCAGGGTGATAGTAAACACATCCCAGACTGTCACTGGGTAATATTGGACTATTCTGATATAGGATTTAAAAATTAAAGGTTTAAATGTCCACCCAAAGCTATATTTCAACTCTTTTTCAGGCTTCTAATTGAAGCCATATTGTAACTCTTTTTCAGGCTGCTCTAACATCGAAACCTCCTGTTTAGCCAGACTCATTTCACGTCAGGGTGATAGTAAACACATCCCAGACTGTCACTGGGTAATATTGGACTATTCTGATATAGGATTTTAAAATTAAAGTCTTAAATGTCCAACTAAATCTATATTTCGTCTATATTTTGGCTGCTAATTAAAGACATATTGTAACTCTTTTTCAGGCTGCTCTAACATCGAAACCTCCTGTTTAGCCAGACTCATTTCATGTCAGGATGATAGTATACACATCCCAGACTGTCACTGGGTAATATCGGACTATTCTGATATAGGATTTAAAAATTAAAGGTTTAAAAGTCCACCCAAAGCTATATTTCAACTCTTTTTCAGGCTTCTAATTGAAGCCATATTGTAACTCTTTTTCAGGCTGCTCTAACATCAAAACCTCTTGTTTAGCCAGACTCATTTCACGTCAGGGTGATAATATACACATCCCAGACTGTCACTGGGTAATATTGGACTATTCTGATATAGGATTTTAAAATTAAAGGTTTAAATGTCCACTTAAAGCTATATTTCAACTTTTTTTCAGGCTGTTAATTAAAGACATATTGTAACTCTTTTTCAGGCTGCTCTAACATCGAAACCTCCTGTTTAGCCAGACTCATTTCATGTCAGGATGATAGTATACACATCCCAGACTGTCACTGGGTAATATCAGACTATTCTGATATAGGATTTAAAAATTAAAGGTTTAAATGCCCACCCAAAGCTATATTTCAACTCTTTTTCAGGCTTCTAATTGAAGCCATATTGTAACTCTTTTTCAGGCTGCTCTAACATCGAAACCTCCTGTTTAGCCAGACTCATTTCACGTCAGGGTGATAGTAAACACATCCCAGACTGTCACTGGGTAATATTGGACTATTCTGATATATGATTTAAAAATTAAAGGTTTAAATGTCCACCCAAAGCTATATTTCAACTCTTTTTCAGGCTTCTAATTGAAGCAATATTGTAACTCTTTTTCAGGCTGCTCTAACATCGAAACCTCCTGTTTAGCCAGACTCATTTCACGTCAGGGTGATAGTAAACACATCCCAGACTGTCACTGGGTAATATTGGACTATTCTGATATAGGATTTAGAAATTAAAGGTTTAAATGTCCACCCAAAGCTATATTTCAACTCTTTTTCAGGCTTCTAATTGAAGCAATATTGTAACTCTTTTTCAGGCTGCTCTAACATCGAAACCTCCTGTTTAGCCAGACTCATTTCACGTCAGGGTGATAGTAAACACATCCCAGACTGTCACTGGGTAATATTGGACTATTCTGATATAGGATTTAAAAATTAAAGGTTCAAATGTCCACCCAAAGCTATATTTCAACTCTTTTTCAGGCTTCTAATTGAAGCCATATTGTAACTCTTTTTCAGGCTGCTCTAACATCGAAACTTCTTGTTTAGCCAGACTCATTTCACGTCAAGGTGATAGTAAACACATCCCAGACTGTCACTGGGTAATATTGGACTATTCTGATATAGGATTTTAAAATTAAAGTCTTAAATGTCCAATTAAATCTATATTTCGTCTATATTTTGGCTGCTAATTAAATACATGTTGTAACTCTTTTTAAGTCTGCTCTAACATCGAAACCTCCTGTTTAGCCAGACTCATTTCACATCACGGTGATAGTATGCACATCCCAGACTGTCACTGGGTAATATTGGACTAGTCTGATATAGGATTTAAAAATTAAAGGTTTAAATGTCCACCCAAAGCTATATTTCAACTCTTTTTCAGGCTTCTAATTGAAGCCATATTGTAAGTCTTTTTCAGGCTGCTCTAACATCGAAACCTCTTGTTTAGCCAGACTAATTTCACATCAGGGTGATAGTAAACACATCCCAGACTGTCACTGGGTAATATTGGACTATTCTGATATAGGATTTAAAAATTAAAGGTTTAAATGTCCACCCAAAGCTATATTTCAACTATTTTTCATGCTTCTAATTGAAGCCATATTGTAACTCTTTTTCAGGCTGCTCTAACATCGAAACCTCCTGTTTAGCCAGACTCATTTCACGTCAGGGTGATAGTAAACACATCCCAGACTGTCACTGGGTAATATTGGACTATTCTGATGTAGGATTTTAAAATTAAAGTCTTAAATGTCCAATTAAATCTATATTTCGTCTATATTTTGGCTGCTAATTAAATACATGTTGTAACTCTTTTTAAGTCTGCTCTAACATCGAAACCTCCTGTTTAGCCAGACTCATTTCATGTCACGGTGATAGTATGCACATCCCAGACTGTCACTGGGTAATATTGGACTAGTCTGATATAGGATTTAAAAATTAAAGGTTTAAATGTCCACCCAAAGCTATATTTCAACTCTTTTTCAGGCTTCTAATTGAAGCCATATTGTAAGTCTTTTTCAGGCTGCTCTAACATCGAAACCTCCTGTTTAGCCAGACTCATTTCACGTCAGGGTGATAGTAAACACATCCCAGACTGTCAATGGGTAATATTGGACTATTCTGATATAGGATTTAAAAATTAAAGGTTTAAATGTCCACCCAAAGCTATATTTCAACTCTTTTTCAGGCTTCTAATTGAAGCAATATTGTAACTCTTTTTCAGGCTGCTCTAACATCGAAACCTCCTGTTTAGCCAGACTCATTTCACGTCAGGGTGATAGTAAACACATCCCAGACTGTCACTGGGTAATATTGGACTATTCTGATATAGGATTTAAAAATTAAAGGTTCAAATGTCCACCCAAAGCTATATTTCAACTCTTTTTCAGGCTTCTAATTGAAGCCATATTGTAACTCTTTTTCAGGCTGCTCTAACATCGAAACCTCTTGTTTAGCCAGACTCATTTCACGTCAAGGTGATAGTAAACACATCCCAGACTGTCACTGGGTAATATTTGACTATTCTGATACAGGATTTTAAAATTAAAGTCTTAAATGTCCAATTAAATCTATATTTCGTCTATATTTTGGCTGCTAATTAAATACATGTTGTAACTCTTTTTAAGTCTGCTCTAACTTCGAAACCTCCTGTTTAGCCAGACTCATTTCACATCACGGTGATAGTATGCACATCCCAGACTTTCACTGGGTAATATTGGACTAGTCTGATATAGGATTTAAAAATTAAAGGTTTAAATGTCCACCCAAAGCTATATTTCAACTCTTTTTCAGGCTTCTAATTGAAGACATATTGTAACTCTTTTTCAGGCTGCTCTAACATCGAAACCTCTTGTTTAGCCAGACTAATTTCACATCAGGGTGATAGTAAACACATCCCAGACTGTCACTGGGTAATATTGGACTATTCTGATATAGGATTTTAAAATTAAAGTCTTAAATGTCCAACTAAATCTATATTTCGTCTATATTTTGGCTGCTAATTAAAGACATATTGTAACTCTTTTTCAGGCTGCTCTAACATCGAAACCTCCTGTTGAGCCAGACTCATTTCATGCCAGGATGATAGTATACACATCCCAGACTGTCACTGGGTAATATCGGACTATTCTGATATAGGATTTAAAAATTAAAGGTTTAAATGTCCACCCAAAGCTATATTTCAAATCTTTTTCAGGCTTCTAATTGAAGCCATATTGTAACTCTTTTTCAGGCTGCTCTAACATCGAAACCTCTTGTTTAGCCAGAATCATTTCACGTCAGGGTGATAGTATACACATCCCAGACTGTCACTGGGTAATATTGGACTATTCTGATATAGGATTTTAAAATTAAAGGTTTAAATGTCCACTTAAAGATATATTTCAACTTTTTTTCAGGCTTCTAATTAAAGACATATTGTAACTCTTTTTCAGGCTGCTCTAACATCGAAACCTCCTGTTTAGCCAGACTCATTTCATGTCAGGATGATAGTATACACATCCCAGACTGTCACTGGGTAATATCGGACTATTCTGATATATGATTTAAAAATTAAAGGTTTAAATGCCCACCCAAAGCTATATTTCAACTCTTTTTCAGGCTTCTAATTTAAGCCATATTGTAACTCTTTTTCAGGCTGCTCTAACATCGAAACCTCCTGTTTAGCCAGACTCATTTCACGTCAGGGTGATAGTAAACACATACCAGACTGTCACTGGGTAATATTGGACTATTCTGATATAGGATTTAAAAATTAAAGGTTTAAATGTCCACCCAAAGCTATATTTCAACTCTTTTTCAGGCTTCTAATTGAAGCAATATTGTAACTCTTTTTCAGGCTGCTCTAACATCGAAACCTCCTGTTTAGCCAGACTCATTTCACGTCAGGGTGATAGTAAACACATCCCAGACTGTCACTGGGTAATATTGGACTATTTTGATATAGGATTTAAAAATTAAAGGTTTAAATGTCCACCCAAAGCTATATTTCAACTCTTTTTCAGGCTTCTAATTGAAGCAATATTGTAACTCTTTTTTCAGGCTGCTCTAACATCGAAACCTCCTGTTTAGCCAGACTCATTTCACATCAGGGTGATAGTAAACACATCCCAGACTGTCACTGGGTAATATTGGACTATTCTGATACAGGATTTTAAAATTAAAGTCTTAAATGTCCAATTAAATCTATATTTCGTCTATATTTTGGCTGCTAATTAAATACATGTTGTAACTCTTTTTAAGTCTGCTCTAACTTCGAAACCTCCTGTTTAGCCAGACTCATTTCACGTCACGGTGATAGTATGCACATCCCAGACTGTCACTGGGTGATATTGGACTAGTCTGATATAGGATTTAAAAATTAAAGGTTTAAATGTCCACCCAAAGCTATATTTCAACTCTTTTTCAGGCTTCTAATTGAAGCCATATTGTAACTCTTTTTCAGGCTGCTCTAACATCGAAACCTCTTGTTTAGCCAGACTAATTTCACATCAGGGTGATAGTAAACACATCCCAGACTGTCACTGGGTAATATTGGACTATTCTGATACAGGATTTAAAAATTAAAGGTTTAAATGTCCACCCAAAGCTATATTTCAACTATTTTTCATGCTTCTAATTGAAGCTATATTGTAACTCTTTTTCAGGCTGCTCTAACATCGAAACCTCCTGTTTAGCCAGACTCATTTCACGTCAGGGTGATAGTAAACACATCCCAGACTGTCAATGGGTAATATTGGACTATTCTGATATAGGATTTAAAAATTAAAGGTTTAAATGTCCACCCAAAGCTATATTTCAACTCTTTTTCAGGCTTCTAATTGAAGCAATATTGTAACTCTTTTTCAGGCTGCTCTAACATCGAAACCTCCTGTTTAGCCAGACTCATTTCACGTCAGGGTGATAGTAAACACATCCCAGACTGTCACTGGGTAATATTGGACTATTCTGATATAGGATTTAAAAATTAAAGGTTCAAATGTCCACACAAAGCTATATTTCAACTCTTTTTCAGGCTTCTAATTGAAGCCATATTGTAACTCTTTTTCAGGCTGCTCTAACATCGAAACCTCTTGTTTAGCCAGACTCATTTCACGTCAAGGTGATAGTAAACACATCCCAGACTGTCACTGGGTAATATTTGACTATTCTGATACAGGATTTTAAAATTAAAGTCTTAAATGTCCAATTAAATCTATATTTCGTCTATATTTTGGCTGCTAATTAAATACATGTTGTAACTCTTTTTAAGTCTGCTCTAACTTCGAAACCTCCTGTTTAGCCAGACTCATTTCACGTCAGGGTGATAGTAAACACATCCCAGACTGTCACTGGGTAATATTGGACTATTCTGATATAGGATTTAAAAATTAAAGGTTTAAATGTCCACCCAAAGCTATATTTCAACTCTTTTTCAGGCTTCTAATTGAAGCCATATTGTAACTCTTTTTCAGGCTGCTCTAACATCGAAACCTCCTGTTTAGCCAGACTCATTTCACGTCAGGGTGATAGTAAACACATCCCAGACTGTCACTGGGTAATATTGGACTATTCTGATATAGGATTTTAAAATTAAAGTCTTAAATGTCCAACTAAATCTATATTTCGTCTATATTTTGGCTGCTAATTAAAGACATATTGTAACTCTTTTTCAGGCTGCTCTAACATCGAAACCTCCTGTTTAGCCAGACTCATTTCATGTCAGGATGATAGTATACACATCCCAGACTGTCACTGGGTAATATCGGACTATTCTGATATAGGATTTAAAAATTAAAGGTTTAAATGTCCACCCAAAGCTATATTTCAACTCTTTTTCAGGCTTCTAATTGAAGCCATATTGTAACTCTTTTTCAGGCTGCTCTAACATCAAAACCTCTTGTTTAGCCAGACTCATTTCACGTCAGGGTGATAATATACACATCCCAGACTGTCACTGGGTAATATTGGACTATTCTGATATAGGATTTTAAAATTAAAGGTTTAAATGTCCACTTAAAGCTATATTTCAACTTTTTTTCAGGCTGTTAATTAAAGACATATTGTAACTCTTTTTCAGGCTGCTCTAACATCGAAACCTCCTGTTTAGCCAGACTCATTTCATGTCAGGATGATAGTATACACATCCCAGACTGTCACTGGGTAATATCAGACTATTCTGATATAGGATTTAAAAATTAAAGGTTTAAATGCCCACCCAAAGCTATATTTCAACTCTTTTTCAGGCTTCTAATTGAAGCCATATTGTAACTCTTTTTCAGGCTGCTCTAACATCGAAACCTCCTGTTTAGCCAGACTCATTTCACGTCAGGGTGATAGTAAACACATCCCAGACTGTCACTGGGTAATATTGGACTATTCTGATATATGATTTAAAAATTAAAGGTTTAAATGTCCACCCAAAGCTATATTTCAACTCTTTTTCAGGCTTCTAATTGAAGCAATATTGTAACTCTTTTTCAGGCTGCTCTAACATCGAAACCTCCTGTTTAGCCAGACTCATTTCACGTCAGGGTGATAGTAAACACATCCCAGACTGTCACTGGGTAATATTGGACTATTCTGATATAGGATTTAAAAATTAAAGGTTCAAATGTCCACCCAAAGCTATATTTCAACTCTTTTTCAGGCTTCTAATTGAAGCCATATTGTAACTCTTTTTCAGGCTGCTCTAACATCGAAACTTCTTGTTTAGCCAGACTCATTTCACGTCAAGGTGATAGTAAACACATCCCAGACTGTCACTGGGTAATATTGGACTATTCTGATATAGGATTTTAAAATTAAAGTCTTAAATGTCCAATTAAATCTATATTTCGTCTATATTTTGGCTGCTAATTAAATACATGTTGTAACTCTTTTTAAGTCTGCTCTAACATCGAAACCTCCTGTTTAGCCAGACTCATTTCACATCACGGTGATAGTATGCACATCCCAGACTGTCACTGGGTAATATTGGACTAGTCTGATATAGGATTTAAAAATTAAAGGTTTAAATGTCCACCCAAAGCTATATTTCAACTCTTTTTCAGGCTTCTAATTGAAGCCATATTGTAAGTCTTTTTCAGGCTGCTCTAACATCGAAACCTCTTGTTTAGCCAGACTAATTTCACATCAGGGTGATAGTAAACACATCCCAGACTGTCACTGGGTAATATTGGACTATTCTGATATAGGATTTAAAAATTAAAGGTTTAAATGTCCACCCAAAGCTATATTTCAACTATTTTTCATGCTTCTAATTGAAGCCATATTGTAACTCTTTTTCAGGCTGCTCTAACATCGAAACCTCCTGTTTAGCCAGACTCATTTCACGTCAGGGTGATAGTAAACACATCCCAGACTGTCACTGGGTAATATTGGACTATTCTGATGTAGGATTTTAAAATTAAAGTCTTAAATGTCCAATTAAATCTATATTTCGTCTATATTTTGGCTGCTAATTAAATACATGTTGTAACTCTTTTTAAGTCTGCTCTAACTTCGAAACCTCCTGTTTAGCCAGACTCATTTCACGTCAGGGTGATAGTAAACACATCCCAGACTGTCACTGGGTAATATTGGACTATTCTGATATAGGATTTAAAAATTAAAGGTTTAAATGTCCACCCAAAGCTATATTTCAACTCTTTTTCAGGCTTCTAATTGAAGCCATATTGTAACTCTTTTTCAGGCTGCTCTAACATCGAAACCTCCTGTTTAGCCAGACTCATTTCACGTCAGGGTGATAGTAAACACATCCCAGACTGTCACTGGGTAATATTGGACTATTCTGATGTAGGATTTTAAAATTAAAGTCTTAAATGTCCAACTAAATCTATATTTCGTCTATATTTTGGCTGCTAATTAAAGACATATTGTAACTCTTTTTCAGGCTGCTCTAACATCGAAACCTCCTGTTTAGCCAGACTCATTTCATGTCAGGATGATAGTATACACATCCCAGACTGTCACTGGGTAATATCGGACTATTCTGATATAGGATTTAAAAATTAAAGGTTTAAAAGTCCACCCAAAGCTATATTTCAACTCTTTTTCAGGCTTCTAATTGAAGCCATATTGTAACTCTTTTTCAGGCTGCTCTAACATCAAAACCTCTTGTTTAGCCAGACTCATTTCACGTCAGGGTGATAATATACACATCCCAGACTGTCACTGGGTAATATTGGACTATTCTGATATAGGATTTTAAAATTAAAGGTTTAAATGTCCACTTAAAGCTATATTTCAACTTTTTTTCAGGCTGTTAATTAAAGACATATTGTAACTCTTTTTCAGGCTGCTCTAACATCGAAACCTCCTGTTTAGCCAGACTCATTTCATGTCAGGATGATAGTATACACATCCCAGACTGTCACTGGGTAATATCAGACTATTCTGATATAGGATTTAAAAATTAAAGGTTTAAATGCCCACCCAAAGCTATATTTCAACTCTTTTTCAGGCTTCTAATTGAAGCCATATTGTAACTCTTTTTCAGGCTGCTCTAACATCGAAACCTCCTGTTTAGCCAGACTCATTTCACGTCAGGGTGATAGTAAACACATCCCAGACTGTCACTGGGTAATATTGGACTATTCTGATATATGATTTAAAAATTAAAGGTTTAAATGTCCACCCAAAGCTATATTTCAACTCTTTTTCAGGCTTCTAATTGAAGCAATATTGTAACTCTTTTTCAGGCTGCTCTAACATCGAAACCTCCTGTTTAGCCAGACTCATTTCACGTCAGGGTGATAGTAAACACATCCCAGACTGTCACTGGGTAATATTGGACTATTCTGATATAGGATTTAGAAATTAAAGGTTTAAATGTCCACCCAAAGCTATATTTCAACTCTTTTTCAGGCTTCTAATTGAAGCAATATTGTAACTCTTTTTCAGGCTGCTCTAACATCGAAACCTCCTGTTTAGCCAGACTCATTTCACGTCAGGGTGATAGTAAACACATCCCAGACTGTCACTGGGTAATATTGGACTATTCTGATATAGGATTTAAAAATTAAAGGTTCAAATGTCCACCCAAAGCTATATTTCAACTCTTTTTCAGGCTTCTAATTGAAGCCATATTGTAACTCTTTTTCAGGCTGCTCTAACATCGAAACTTCTTGTTTAGCCAGACTCATTTCACGTCAAGGTGATAGTAAACACATCCCAGACTGTCACTGGGTAATATTGGACTATTCTGATATAGGATTTTAAAATTAAAGTCTTAAATGTCCAATTAAATCTATATTTCGTCTATATTTTGGCTGCTAATTAAATACATGTTGTAACTCTTTTTAAGTCTGCTCTAACATCGAAACCTCCTGTTTAGCCAGACTCATTTCACATCACGGTGATAGTATGCACATCCCAGACTGTCACTGGGTAATATTGGACTAGTCTGATATAGGATTTAAAAATTAAAGGTTTAAATGTCCACCCAAAGCTATATTTCAACTCTTTTTCAGGCTTCTAATTGAAGCCATATTGTAAGTCTTTTTCAGGCTGCTCTAACATCGAAACCTCTTGTTTAGCCAGACTAATTTCACATCAGGGTGATAGTAAACACATCCCAGACTGTCACTGGGTAATATTGGACTATTCTGATATAGGATTTAAAAATTAAAGGTTTAAATGTCCACCCAAAGCTATATTTCAACTATTTTTCATGCTTCTAATTGAAGCCATATTGTAACTCTTTTTCAGGCTGCTCTAACATCGAAACCTCCTGTTTAGCCAGACTCATTTCACGTCAGGGTGATAGTAAACACATCCCAGACTGTCACTGGGTAATATTGGACTATTCTGATGTAGGATTTTAAAATTAAAGTCTTAAATGTCCAATTAAATCTATATTTCGTCTATATTTTGGCTGCTAATTAAATACATGTTGTAACTCTTTTTAAGTCTGCTCTAACATCGAAACCTCCTGTTTAGCCAGACTCATTTCATGTCACGGTGATAGTATGCACATCCCAGACTGTCACTGGGTAATATTGGACTAGTCTGATATAGGATTTAAAAATTAAAGGTTTAAATGTCCACCCAAAGCTATATTTCAACTCTTTTTCAGGCTTCTAATTGAAGCCATATTGTAAGTCTTTTTCAGGCTGCTCTAACATCGAAACCTCCTATTTAGCCAGACTCATTTCACGTCAGGGTGATAGTAAACACATCCCAGACTGTCAATGGGTAATATTGGACTATTCTGATATAGGATTTAAAAATTAAAGGTTTAAATGTCCACCCAAAGCTATATTTCAACTCTTTTTCAGGCTTCTAATTGAAGCAATATTGTAACTCTTTTTCAGGCTGCTCTAACATCGAAACCTCCTGTTTAGCCAGACTCATTTCACGTCAGGGTGATAGTAAACACATCCCAGACTGTCACTGGGTAATATTGGACTATTCTGATATAGGATTTAAAAATTAAAGGTTCAAATGTCCACCCAAAGCTATATTTCAACTCTTTTTCAGGCTTCTAATTGAAGCCATATTGTAACTCTTTTTCAGGCTGCTCTAACATCGAAACCTCTTGTTTTAGCCAGACTCATTTCACGTCAAGGTGATAGTAAACACATCCCAGACTGTCACTGGGTAATATTTGACTATTCTGATACAGGATTTTAAAATTAAAGTCTTAAATGTCCAATTAAATCTATATTTCGTCTATATTTTGGCTGCTAATTAAATACATGTTGTAACTCTTTTTAAGTCTGCTCTAACTTCGAAACCTCCTGTTTAGCCAGACTCATTTCACATCACGGTGATAGTATGCACATCCCAGACTTTCACTGGGTAATATTGGACTAGTCTGATATAGGATTTAAAAATTAAAGGTTTAAATGTCCACCCAAAGCTATATTTCAACTCTTTTTCAGGCTTCTAATTGAAGCCATATTGTAACTCTTTTTCAGGCTGCTCTAACATCGAAACCTCTTGTTTAGCCAGACTAATTTCACATCAGGGTGATAGTAAACACATCCCAGACTGTCACTGGGTAATATTGGACTATTCTGATATAGGATTTTAAAATTAAAGTCTTAAATGTCCAACTAAATCTATATTTCGTCTATATTTTGGCTGCTAATTAAAGACATATTGTAACTCTTTTTCAGGCTGCTCTAACATCGAAACCTCCTGTTGAGCCAGACTCATTTCATGCCAGGATGATAGTATACACATCCCAGACTGTCACTGGGTAATATCGGACTATTCTGATATAGGATTTAAAAATTAAAGGTTTAAATGTCCACCCAAAGCTATATTTCAAATCTTTTTCAGGCTTCTAATTGAAGCCATATTGTAACTCTTTTTCAGGCTGCTCTAACATCGAAACCTCTTGTTTAGCCAGAATCATTTCACGTCAGGGTGATAGTATACACATCCCAGACTGTCACTGGGTAATATTGGACTATTCTGATATAGGATTTTAAAATTAAAGGTTTAAATGTCCACTTAAAGATATATTTCAACTTTTTTTCAGGCTTCTAATTAAAGACATATTGTAACTCTTTTTCAGGCTGCTCTAACATCGAAACCTCCTGTTTAGCCAGACTCATTTCATGTCAGGATGATAGTATACACATCCCAGACTGTCACTGGGTAATATCGGACTATTCTGATATATGATTTAAAAATTAAAGGTTTAAATGCCCACCCAAAGCTATATTTCAACTCTTTTTCAGGCTTCTAATTGAAGCCATATTGTAACTCTTTTTCAGGCTGCTCTAACATCGAAACCTCCTGTTTAGCCAGACTCATTTCACGTCAGGGTGATAGTAAACACATACCAGACTGTCACTGGGTAATATTGGACTATTCTGATATAGGATTTAAAAATTAAAGGTTTAAATGTCCACCCAAAGCTATATTTCAACTCTTTTTCAGGCTTCTAATTGAAGCAATATTGTAACTCTTTTTCAGGCTGCTCTAACATCGAAACCTCCTGTTTAGCCAGACTCATTTCACGTCAGGGTGATAGTAAACACATCCCAGACTGTCACTGGGTAATATTGGACTATTTTGATATATGATTTAAAAATTAAAGGTTTAAATGTCCACCCAAAGCTATATTTCAACTCTTTTTCAGGCTTCTAATTGAAGCAATATTGTAACTCTTTTTTCAGGCTGCTCTAACATCGAAACCTCCTGTTTAGCCAGACTCATTTCACATCAGGGTGATAGTAAACACATCCCAGACTGTCACTGGGTAATATTGGACTATTCTGATACAGGATTTTAAAATTAAAGTCTTAAATGTCCAATTAAATCTATATTTCGTCTATATTTTGGCTGCTAATTAAATACATGTTGTAACTCTTTTTAAGTCTGCTCTAACTTCGAAACCTCCTGTTTAGCCAGACTCATTTCACGTCAGGGTGATAGTAAACACATCCCAGACTGTCACTGGGTAATATTGGACTATTCTGATATAGGATTTAAAAATTAAAGGTTCAAATGTCCACCCAAAGCTATATTTCAACTCTTTTTCAGGCTTCTAATTGAAGCCATATTGTAACTCTTTTTCAGGCTGCTTTAACATCGAAACCTCTTGTTTAGCCAGACTCATTTCACGTCAAGGTGATAGTAAACACATCCCAGACTGTCACTGGGTAATATTGGACTATTCTGATACAGGATTTTAAAATTAAAGTCTTAAATGTCCAATTAAATCTATATTTCTTCTATATTTTGGCTGCTAATTAAATACATGTTGTAACTCTTTTTAAGTCTGCTCTAACTTCGAAACCTCCTGTTTAGCCAGACTCATTTCACGTCACGGTGATAGTATGCACATCCCAGACTGTCACTGGGTGATATTGGACTAGTCTGATATAGGATTTAAAAATTAAAGGTTTAAATGTCCACCCAAAGCTATATTTCAACTCTTTTTCAGGCTTCTAATTGAAGCCATATTGTAACTCTTTTTCAGGCTGCTCTAACATCGAAACCTCTTGTTTAGCCAGACTAATTTCACATCAGGGTGATAGTAAACACATCCCAGACTGTCACTGGGTAATATTGGACTATTCTGATACAGGATTTAAAAATTAAAGGTTTAAATGTCCACCCAAAGCTATATTTCAACTATTTTTCATGCTTCTAATTGAAGCCATATTGTAACTCTTTTTCAGGCTGCTCTAACATCGAAACCTCCTGTTTAGCCAGACTCATTTCACGTCAGGGTGATAGTAAACACATCCCAGACTGTCAATGGGTAATATTGGACTATTCTGATATAGGATTTAAAAATTAAAGGTTTAAATGTCCACCCAAAGCTATATTTCAACTCTTTTTCAGGCTTCTAATTGAAGCAATATTGTAACTCTTTTTCAGGCTGCTCTAACTTCGAAACCTCCTGTTTAGCCAGACTCATTTCACGTCACGGTGATAGTATGCACATCCCAGACTGTCACTGGGTGATATTGGACTAGTCTGATATAGGATTTTAAAATTAAAGTCTTAAATGTCCAACTAAATCTATATTTCGTCTATATTTTGGCTGCTAATTAAAGACATAGTGTAACTCTTTTTCAGGCTGCTCTAACATCGAAACCTCCTGTTTAGCCAGACTCATTTCATGCCAGGATGATAGTATACACATCCCAGACTGTCACTGGGTAATATCGGACTATTCTGATATAGGATTTTAAAATTAAAGTCTTAAATGTCCAACTAAATCTATATTTCGTCTATATTTTGGCTGCTAATTAAACACATATTGTAACTCTTTTTCAGGCTGCTCTAACATCGAAACCTCCTGTTTAGCCAGACTCATTTCACGTCACGGTGATAGTATGCACATCCCAGACTGTCACTGGGTGATATTGGACTAGTCTGATATAGGATTTAAAAATTAAAGGTTTAAATGTCCACCCAAAGCTATATTTCAACTCTTTTTCAGGCTTCTAATTGAAGCCATATTGTAACTCTTTTTCAGGCTGCTCTAACATCGAAACCTCTTGTTTAGCCAGACTAATTTCACATCAGGGTGATAGTAAACACATCCCAGACTGTCACTGGGTAATATTGGACTATTCTGATACAGGATTTAAAAATTAAAGGTTTAAATGTCCACCCAAAGCTATATTTCAACTATTTTTCATGCTTCTAATTGAAGCCATATTGTAACTCTTTTTCAGGCTGCTCTAACATCGAAACCTCCTGTTTAGCCAGACTCATTTCACGTCAGGGTGATAGTAAACACATCCCAGACTGTCAATGGGTAATATTGGACTATTCTGATATAGGATTTAAAAATTAAAGGTTTAAATGTCCACCCAAAGCTATATTTCAACTCTTTTTCAGGCTTCTAATTGAAGCAATATTGTAACTCTTTTTCAGGCTGCTCTAACTTCGAAACCTCCTGTTTAGCCAGACTCATTTCACGTCACGGTGATAGTATGCACATCCCAGACTGTCACTGGGTGATATTGGACTAGTCTGATATAGGATTTTAAAATTAAAGTCTTAAATGTCCAACTAAATCTATATTTCGTCTATATTTTGGCTGCTAATTAAAGACATAGTGTAACTCTTTTTCAGGCTGCTCTAACATCGAAACCTCCTGTTTAGCCAGACTCATTTCATGCCAGGATGATAGTATACACATCCCAGACTGTCACTGGGTAATATCGGACTATTCTGATATAGGATTTTAAAATTAAAGTCTTAAATGTCCAACTAAATCTATATTTCGTCTATATTTTGGCTGCTAATTAAACACATATTGTAACTCTTTTTCAGGCTGCTCTAACATCGAAACCTCCTGTTTAGCCAGACTCATTTCATGCCAGGATGATAGTATACACATCCCAGACTGTCACTGGGTAATATCGGACTATTCTGATATAGGATTTAAAAATTAAAGGTTTAAATGTCCACCCAAAGCTATATTTCAAATCTTTTTCAGGCTTCTAATTGAAGCCATATTGTAACTCTTTTTCAGGCTGCTCTAACATCGAAACCTCTTGTTTAGCCAGAATCATTTCACGTCAGGGTGATAGTATACACATCCCAGACTGTCACTGGGTAATATTGGACTATTCTGATATAGGATTTTAAAATTAAAGGTTTAAATGTCCACTTAAAGATATATTTCAACTTTTTTTCAGGCTTCTAATTAAAGACATATTGTAACTCTTTTTCAGGCTGCTCTAACATCGAAACCTCCTGTTTAGCCAGACTCATTTCATGTCAGGATGATAGTATACACATCCCAGACTGTCACTGGGTAATATCGGACTATTCTGATATATGATTTAAAAATTAAAGGTTTAAATGCCCACCCAAAGCTATATTTCAACTCTTTTTCAGGCTTCTAATTGAAGCCATATTGTAACTCTTTTTCAGGCTGCTCTAACATCGAAACCTCCTGTTTAGCCAGACTCATTTCACGTCAGGGTGATAGTAAACACATCCCAGACTGTCACTGGGTAATATTGGACTATTCTGATATAGGATTTAAAAATTAAAGGTTTAAATGTCCACCCAAAGCTATATTTCAACTCTTTTTCAGGCTTCTAATTGAAGCAATATTGTAACTCTTTTTCAGGCTGCTCTAACATCGAAACCTCCTGTTTAGCCAGACTCATTTCACGTCAGGGTGATAGTAAACACATCCCAGACTGTCACTGGGTAATATTGGACTATTTTGATATAGGATTTAAAAATTAAAGGTTTAAATGTCCACCCAAAGCTATATTTCAACTCTTTTTCAGGCTTCTAATTGAAGCAATATTGTAACTCTTTTTTCAGGCTGCTCTAACATCGAAACCTCCTGTTTAGCCAGACTCATTTCACGTCAGGGTGATAGTAAACACATCCCAGACTGTCACTGGGTAATATTGGACTATTCTGATATAGGATTTAAAAATTAAAGGTTCAAATGTCCACCCAAAGCTATATTTCAACTATTTTTCAGGCTTCTAATTGAAGCCATATTGTAACTCTTTTTCAGGCTGCTTTAACATCGAAACCTCTTGTTTAGCCAGACTAATTTCACATCAGGGTGATAGTAAACACATCCCAGACTGTCACTGGGTAATATTGGACTATTCTGATACAGGATTTTAAAATTAAAGTCTTAAATGTCCAATTAAATCTATATTTCGTCTATATTTTGGCTGCTAATTAAATACATGTTGTAACTCTTTTTAAGTCTGCTCTAACTTCGAAACCTCCTGTTTAGCCAGACTCATTTCACGTCACGGTGATAGTATGCACATCCCAGACTGTCACTGGGTGATATTGGACTAGTCTGATATAGGATTTAAAAATTAAAGGTTTAAATGTCCACCCAAAGCTATATTTCAACTCTTTTTCAGGCTTCTAATTGAAGCCATATTGTAACTCTTTTTCAGGCTGCTCTAACATCGAAACCTCTTGTTTAGCCAGACTAATTTCACATCAGGGTGATAGTAAACACATCCCAGACTGTCACTGGGTAATATTGGACTATTCTGATACAGGATTTAAAAATTAAAGGTTTAAATGTCCACCCAAAGCTATATTTCAACTATTTTTCATGCTTCTAATTGAAGCCATATTGTAACTCTTTTTCAGGCTGCTCTAACATCGAAACCTCCTGTTTAGCCAGACTCATTTCACGTCAGGGTGATAGTAAACACATCCCAGACTGTCAATGGGTAATATTGGACTATTCTGATATAGGATTTAAAAATTAAAGGTTTAAATGTCCACCCAAAGCTATATTTCAACTCTTTTTCAGGCTTCTAATTGAAGCAATATTGTAACTCTTTTTCAGGCTGCTCTAACATCGAAACCTCCTGTTTAGCCAGACTCATTTCACGTCAGGGTGATAGTAAACACATCCCAGACTGTCACTGGGTAATATTGGACTATTCTGATATAGGATTTAAAAATTAAAGGTTCAAATGTCCACACAAAGCTATATTTCAACTCTTTTTCAGGCTTCTAATTGAAGCCATATTGTAACTCTTTTTCAGGCTGCTCTAACATCGAAACCTCTTGTTTAGCCAGACTCATTTCACGTCAAGGTGATAGTAAACACATCCCAGACTGTCACTGGGTAATATTTGACTATTCTGATACAGGATTTTAAAATTAAAGTCTTAAATGTCCAATTAAATCTATATTTCGTCTATATTTTGGCTGCTAATTAAATACATGTTGTAACTCTTTTTAAGTCTGCTCTAACTTCGAAACCTCCTGTTTAGCCAGACTCATTTCACGTCAGGGTGATAGTAAACACATCCCAGACTGTCACTGGGTAATATTGGACTATTCTGATATAGGATTTAAAAATTAAAGGTTCAAATGTCCACCCAAAGCTATATTTCAACTCTTTTTCAGGCTTCTAATTGAAGCCATATTGTAACTCTTTTTCAGGCTGCTTTAACATCGAAACCTCTTGTTTAGCCAGACTCATTTCACGTCAAGGTGATAGTAAACACATCCCAGACTGTCACTGGGTAATATTGGACAATTCTGATACAGGATTTTAAAATTAAAGTCTTAAATGTCCAATTAAATCTATATTTCGTCTATATTTTGGCTGCTAATTAAATACATGTTGTAACTCTTTTTAAGTCTGCTCTAACTTCGAAACCTCCTGTTTAGCCAGACTCATTTCACGTCACGGTGATAGTATGCACATCCCAGACTGTCACTGGGTGATATTGGACTAGTCTGATATAGGATTTAAAAATTAAAGGTTTAAATGTCCACCCAAAGCTATATTTCAACTCTTTTTCAGGCTTCCAATTGAAGCCATATTGTAACTCTTTTTCAGGCTGCTCTAACATCGAAACCTCTTGTTTAGCCAGACTAATTTCACATCAGGGTGATAGTAAACACATCCCAGACTGTCACTGGGTAATATTGGACTATTCTGATACAGGATTTAAAAATTAAAGGTTTAAATGTCCACCCAAAGCTATATTTCAACTATTTTTCATGCTTCTAATTGAAGCCATATTGTAACTCTTTTTCAGGCTGCTCTAACATCGAAACCTCCTGTTTAGCCAGACTCATTTCACGTCAGGGTGATAGTAAACACATCCCAGACTGTCAATGGGTAATATTGGACTATTCTGATATAGGATTTAAAAATTAAAGGTTTAAATGTCCACCCAAAGCTATATTTCAACTCTTTTTCAGGCTTCTAATTGAAGCCATATTGTAACTCTTTTTCAGGCTGCTCTAACATCGAAATCTCTTGTTTAGCCAGACTAATTTCACATCAGGGTGATAGTAAACACATCCCAGACTGTCACTGGGTAATATTGGACTATTCTGATATAGGATTTAAAAATTAAAGGTTTAAATGTCCACCCAAAGCTATATTTCAACTATTTTTCAAGCTTCTAATTGAAGCCATATTGTAACTCTTTTTCAGGCTGCTCTAACATCGAAACCTCCTGTTTAGCCAGACTCATTTCATGTCAGGATGATAGTACACACATCCCAGACTGTCACTGGGTAATATCGGACTATTCTGATATAGGATTTAAAAATTAAAGGTTTAAATGCCCACCCAAAGCTATATTTCAACTCTTTTTCAGGCTTCTAATTGAAGCCATATTGTAACTCTTTTTCAGGCTGCTCTAACATCGAAACCTCCTGTTTAGCCAGACTCATTTCACGTCAGGGTGATAGTAAACACATCCCAGACTGTCACTGGGTAATATCGGACTATTCTGATATAGGATTTAAAAATTAAAGGTTTAAATGCCCACCCAAAGCTATATTTCAACTCTTTTTCAGGCTTCTAATTGAAGCCATATTGTAACTCTTTTTCAGGCTGCTCTAACATCGAAACCTCCTGTTTAGCCAGACTCATTTCACGTCAGGGTGATAGTAAACACATCCCAGACTGTCACTGGGTAATATTGGACTATTCTGATATAGGATTTAAAAATTAAAGGTTTAAATGTCCACCCAAAGCTATATTTCAACTCTTTTTCAGGCTTCTAATTGAAGCCATATTGTAACTCTTTTTCAAGCTGCTCTAACATCGAAACCTCTTGTTTAGCCAGACTAATTTCACATCAGGGTGATAGTAAACACATCCCAGACTGTCACTGGGTAATATTGGACTATTCTGATATAGGATTTAAAAATTAAAGGTTTAAATGTCCACCCAAAGCTATATTTCAACTCTTTTTCAGGCTTCTAATTGAAGCAATATTGTAACTCTTTTTCAGGCTGCTCTAACATCGAAACCTCCTGTTTAGCCAGACTCATTTCACGTCAGGGTGATAGTAAACACATCCCAGACTGTCACTGGGTAATATTGGACTATTTTGATATAGGATTTAAAAATTAAAGGTTTAAATGTCCACCCAAAGCTATATTTCAACTCTTTTTCAGGCTTCTAATTGAAGCAATATTGTAACTCTTTTTTCAGGCTGCTCTAACATCGAAACCTCCTGTTTAGCCAGACTCATTTCACGTCAGGGTGATAGTAAACACATCCCAGACTGTCACTGGGTAATATTGGACTATTCTGATATAGGATTTAAAAATTAAAGGTTCAAATGTCCACCCAAAGCTATATTTCAACTATTTTTCAGGCTTCTAATTGAAGCCATATTGTAACTCTTTTTCAGGCTGCTTTAACATCGAAACCTCTTGTTTAGCCAGACTCATTTCACGTCAAGGTGATAGTAAACACATCCCAGACTGTCACTGGGTAATATTGGACTATTCTGATACAGGATTTTAAAATTAAAGTCTTAAATGTCCAATTAAATCTATATTTCGTCTATATTTTGGCTGCTAATTAAATACATGTTGTAACTCTTTTTAAGTCTGCTCTAACTTCGAAACCTCCTGTTTAGCCAGACTCATTTCACATCACGGTGATAGTATGCACATCCCAGACTGTCACTGGGTGATATTGGACTAGTCTGATATAGGATTTAAAAATTAAAGGTTTAAATGTCCACCCAAAGCTATATTTCAACTCTTTTTCAGGCTTCTAATTGAAGCCATATTGTAACTCTTTTTCAGGCTGCTCTAACATCGAAACCTCTTGTTTAGCCAGACTAATTTCACATCAGGGTGATAGTAAACACATCCCAGACTGTCACTGGGTAATATTGGACTATTCTGATACAGGATTTAAAAATTAAAGGTTTAAATGTCCACCCAAAGCTATATTTCAACTATTTTTCATGCTTCTAATTGAAGCCATATTGTAACTCTTTTTCAGGCTGCTCTAACATCGAAACCTCCTGTTTAGCCAGACTCATTTCACGTCAGGGTGATAGTAAACACATCCCAGACTGTCAATGGGTAATATTGGACTATTCTGATATAGGATTTAAAAATTAAAGGTTTAAATGTCCACCCAAAGCTATATTTCAACTCTTTTTCAGGCTTCTAATTGAAGCAATATTGTAACTCTTTTTCAGGCTGCTCTAACATCGAAACCTCCTGTTTAGCCAGACTCATTTCACGTCAGGGTGATAGTAAACACATCCCAGACTGTCACTGGGTAATATTGGACTATTCTGATATAGGATTTAAAAATTAAAGGTTCAAATGTCCACACAAAGCTATATTTCAACTCTTTTTCAGGCTTCTAATTGAAGCCATATTGTAACTCTTTTTCAGGCTGCTCTAACATCGAAACCTCTTGTTTAGCCAGACTCATTTCACGTCAAGGTGATAGTAAACACATCCCAGACTGTCACTGGGTAATATTTGACTATTCTGATACAGGATTTTAAAATTAAAGTCTTAAATGTCCAATTAAATCTATATTTCGTCTATATTTTGGCTGCTAATTAAATACATGTTGTAACTCTTTTTAAGTCTGCTCTAACTTCGAAACCTCCTGTTTAGCCAGACTCATTTCACGTCAGGGTGATAGTAAACACATCCCAGACTGTCACTGGGTAATATTGGACTATTCTGATATAGGATTTAAAAATTAAAGGTTCAAATGTCCACCCAAAGCTATATTTCAACTCTTTTTCAGGCTTCTAATTGAAGCCATATTGTAACTCTTTTTCAGGCTGCTTTAACATCGAAACCTCTTGTTTAGCCAGACTCATTTCACGTCAAGGTGATAGTAAACACATCCCAGACTGTCACTGGGTAATATTGGACAATTCTGATACAGGATTTTAAAATTAAAGTCTTAAATGTCCAATTAAATCTATATTTCGTCTATATTTTGGCTGCTAATTAAATACATGTTGTAACTCTTTTTAAGTCTGCTCTAACTTCGAAACCTCCTGTTTAGCCAGACTCATTTCACGTCACGGTGATAGTATGCACATCCCAGACTGTCACTGGGTGATATTGGACTATTCTGATACAGGATTTAAAAATTAAAGGTTTAAATGTCCACCCAAAGCTATATTTCAACTCTTTTTCAGGCTTCCAATTGAAGCCATATTGTAACTCTTTTTCAGGCTGCTCTAACATCGAAACCTCTTGTTTAGCCAGACTAATTTCACATCAGGGTGATAGTAAACACATCCCAGACTGTCACTGGGTAATATTGGACTATTCTGATACAGGATTTAAAAATTAAAGGTTTAAATGTCCACCCAAAGCTATATTTCAACTATTTTTCATGCTTCTAATTGAAGCCATATTGTAACTCTTTTTCAGGCTGCTCTAACATCGAAACCTCCTGTTTAGCCAGACTCATTTCACGTCAGGGTGATAGTAAACACATCCCAGACTGTCAATGGGTAATATTGGACTATTCTGATATAGGATTTAAAAATTAAAGGTTTAAATGTCCACCCAAAGCTATATTTCAACTCTTTTTCAGGCTTCTAATTGAAGCAATATTGTAACTCTTTTTCAGGCTGCTCTAACATCGAAACCTCCTGTTTAGCCAGACTCATTTCACGTCAGGGTGATAGTAAACACATCCCAGACTGTCACTGGGTAATATTGGACTATTCTGATATAGGATTTAAAAATTAAAGGTTCAAATGTCCACCCAAAGCTATATTTCAACTCTTTTTCAGGCTTCTAATTGAAGCCATATTGTAACTTTTTCAGGCTGCTCTAACATCGAAACCTCTTGTTTAGCCAGACTCATTTCACGTCAAGGTGATAGTAAACACATCCCAGACTGTCACTGGGTAATATTGGACTATTCTGATACAGGATTTTAAAATTAAAGTCTTAAATGTCCAATTAAATCTATATTTCGTCTATATTTTGGCTGCTAATTAAATACATGTTGTAACTCTTTTTAAGTCTGCTCTAACTTCGAAACCTCCTGTTTAGCCAGACTCATTTCACGTCACGGTGATAGTATGCACATCCCAGACTGTCACTGGGTAATATTGGACTAGTCTGATATAGGATTTAAAAATTAAACGTTTAAATGTCCACCCAAAGCTATATTTCAACTCTTTTTCAGGCTTCTAATTGAAGCCATATTGTAACTCTTTTTCAGGCTGCTCTAACATCGAAACCTCTTGTTTAGCCAGACTAATTTCACATCAGGGTGATAGTAAACACATCCCAGACTGTCACTGGGTAATATTGGACTATTCTGATATAGGATTTAAAAATTAAAGGTTTAAATGTCCACCCAAAGCTATATTTCAACTATTTTTCAAGCTTCTAATTGAAGCCATATTGTAACTCTTTTTCAGGCTGCTCTAACATCGAAACCTCCTGTTTAGCCAGACTCATTTCATGTCAGGATGATAGTATACACATCCCAGACTGTCACTGGGTAATATCGGACTATTCTGATATAGGATTTAAAAATTAAAGGTTTAAATGCCCACCCAAAGCTATATTTCAACTCTTTTTCAGGCTTCTAATTGAAGCCATATTGTAACTCTTTTTCAGGCTGCTCTAACATCGAAACCTCCTGTTTAGCCAGACTCATTTCATGTCAGGATGATAGTATACACATCCCAGACTGTCACTGGGTAATATCGGACTATTGTGATATAGGATTGAAAAATTAAAGGTTTAAATGTCCACCCAAAGCTATATTTCAACTCTTTTACAGGCTTCTAATTGAAGCCATATTGTAACTCTTTTTCAGGCTGCTCTAACATCGAAACCTCTTGTTTAGCCAGACTAATTTCACATCAGGGTGATAGTAAACACATCCCAGACTGTCACTGGGTAATATTGGACTATTCTGATATAGGATTTTAAAATTAAAGTCTTAAATGTCCAACTAAATCTATATTTCGTCGATATTTTGGCTGCTAATTAAAGACATATTGTAACTCTTTTTCAGGCTGCTCTAACATCGAAACCTCCTGTTTAGCCAGACTCATTTCACGTCAGGGTGATAGTAAACACATCCCAGACTGTCACTGGGTAATATTGGACTATTCTGATATAGGATTTAAAAATTAAAGGTTTAAATGTCCACCCAAAGCTATATTTCAACTATTTTTCATGCTTCTAATTGAAGCCATATTGTAACTCTTTTTCAGGCTGCTCTAACATCGAAACCTCCTGTTTAGCCAGACTCATTTCATGTCAGGATGATAGTATACACATCCCAGACTGTCACTGGGTAATATCGGACTATTCTGATATAGGATTGAAAAATTAAAGGTTTAAATGTCCACCCAAAGCTATATTTCAACTCTTTTACAGGCTTCTAATTGAAGCCATATTGTAACTCTTTTTCAGGCTGCTCTAACATCGAAACCTCTTGTTTAGCCAGACTAATTTCACATCAGGGTGATAGTAAACACATCCCAGACTGTCACTGGGTAATATTGGACTATTCTGATATAGGATTTTAAAATTAAAGTCTTAAATGTCCAACTAAATCTATATTTCGTCGATATTTTGGCTGCTAATTAAAGACATATTGTAACTCTTTTTCAGGCTGCTCTAACATCGAAACCTCCTGTTTAGCCAGACTCATTTCACGTCAGGGTGATAGTAAACACATCCCAGACTGTCACTGGGTAATATTGGACTATTCTGATATAGGATTTAAAAATTAAAGGTTTAAATGTCCACCCAAAGCTATATTTCAACTCTTTTTCAGGCTTCTAATTGAAGCCATATTGTAACTCTTTTTCAGGCTGCTCTAACATCGAAACCTCTTGTTTAGCCAGACTAATTTCACATCAGGGTGATAGTAAACACATCCCAGACTGTCACTGGGTAATATTGGACTATTCTGATATAGGATTTAAAAATTAAAGGTTTAAATGTCCACCCAAAGCTATATTTCAACTATTTTTCATGCTTCTAATTGAAGCCATATTGTAACTCTTTTTCAGGCTGCTCTAACATCGAAACCTCCTGTTTAGCCAGACTCATTTCACGTCAGGGTGATAGTAAACACATCCCAGACTGTCACTGGGTAATATTGGACTATTCTGATATAGGATTTTAAAATTAAAGTCTTAAATGTCCAACTAAATCTATATTTCGTCTATATTTTGGCTGCTAATTAAAGACATATTGTAACTCTTTTTCAGGCTGCTCTAACATCGAAACCTCCTGTTTAGCCAGACTTATTTCACGTCAGGGTGATAGTATACACATCCCAGACTGTCACTGGGTAATATTGGACTATTCTGATATAGGATTTTAAAATTAAAGGTTTAAATGTCCACTTAAAGATATATTTCAACTTTTTTTCAGACTTCTAATTAAAGACATATTGTAACTCTTTTTCAGGCTGCTCTAACATCGAAACCTCTTGTTTAGCCAGACTCATTTCACGTCAGGGTGATAGTAAACACATCCCAGACTGTCACTGGGTAATATTGGACTATTCTGATATAGGATTTAAAAATTAAAGGTTTAAATGTCCACCCAAAGCTATATTTCAACTCTTTTTCAGGCTTCTAATTGAAGCAATATTGTAACTCTTTTTCAGGCTGCTCTAACATCGAAACCTCCTGTTTAGCCAGACTCATTTCACGTTAGGGTGATAGTAAACACATCCCAGACTGTCACTGGGTAATACTGGACTATTCTGATATAGAATTTAAAAATTAAAGGTTCAAATGTCCACCCAAAGCTATATTTCAACTCTTTTTCAGGCTTCTAATTGAAGCCATATTGTAACTCTTTTTCAGGCTGCTCTAACATCGAAACCTCTTGTTTAGCCAGACTCATTTCACGTCAAGGTGATAGTAAACACATCCCAGACTGTCACTGGGCAATATTGGACTATTCTGATATAGGATTTAAAAATTAAAGGTTTAAATGTCCACCCAAAGCTATATTTCAACTATTCTTCATGCTTCTAATTGAAGCCATATTGTAACTCTTTTTCAGGCTGCTCTAACATCGAAACCTCCTGTTTAGCCAGACTCATTTCACGTCAGGGTGATAGTAAACACATCCCAGACTGTCACTGGGTAATATTGGACTATTCTGATATAGGATTTTAAAATTAAAGTCTTAAATGTCCACTTAAAGATATATTTCAACTTTTTTTCAGGCTTCTAATTGAAGCAATATTGTAACTCTTTTTCAGGCTGCTCTAACATCGAAACCTCCTGTTTAGCCAGACTCATTTCACGTCAGGGTGATAGTAAACACATCCCAGACTGTCACTGGGTAATATTGGACTATTCTGATATAGGATTTAAAAATTAAAGGTTCAAATGTCCACCCAAAGCTATATTTCAACTCTTTTTCAGGCTTCTAATTGAAGCCATATTGTAACTCTTTTTCAGGCTGCTCTAACATCGAAACCTCTTGTTTAGCCAGACTCATTTCACGTCAAGGTGATAGTAAACACATCCCAGACTGTCACTGGGTAATATTGGACTATTCTGATACAGGATTTTAAAATTAAAGTCTTAAATGTCCAATTAAATCTATATTTCGTCTATATTTTGGCTGCTAATTAAATACATGTTGTAACTCTTTTTAAGTCTGCTCTAACTTCGAAACCTCCTGTTTAGCCAGACTCATTTCACGTCACGGTGATAGTATGCACATCCCAGACTGTCACTGGGTAATATTGGACTAGTCTGATATAGGATTTAAAAATTAAAGGTTTAAATGTCCACCCAAAGCTATATTTCAACTCTTTTTCAGGCTTCTAATTGAAGCCATATTGTAACTCTTTTTCAGGCTGCTCTAACATCGAAACCTCTTGTTTAGCCAGACTAATTTCACATCAGGGTGATAGTAAACACATCCCAGACTGTCACTGGGTAATATTGGACTATTCTGATATAGGATTTAAAAATTAAAGGTTTAAATGTCCACCCAAAGCTATATTTCAACTATTTTTCAAGCTTCTAATTGAAGCCATATTGTAACTCTTTTTCAGGCTGCTCTAACATCGAAACCTCCTGTTTAGCCAGACTCATTTCATGTCAGGATGATAGTATACACATCCCAGACTGTCACTGGGTAATATCGGACTATTCTGATATAGGATTGAAAAATTAAAGGTTTAAATGTCCACCCAAAGCTATATTTCAACTCTTTTACAGGCTTCTAATTGAAGCCATATTGTAACTCTTTTTCAGGCTGCTCTAACATCGAAACCTCTTGTTTAGCCAGACTAATTTCACATCAGGGTGATAGTTAACACATCCCAGACTGTCACTGGGTAATATTGGACTATTCTGATATAGGATTTTAAAATTAAAGTCTTAAATGTCCAACTAAATCTATATTTCGTCGATATTTTGGCTGCTAATTAAAGACATATTGTAACTCTTTTTCAGGCTGCTCTAACATCGAAACCTCCTGTTTAGCCAGACTCATTTCACGTCAGGGTGATAGTAAACACATCCCAGACTGTCACTGGGTAATATTGGACTATTCTGATATAGGATTTAAAAATTAAAGGTTTAAATGTCCACCCAAAGCTATATTTCAACTATTTTTCATGCTTCTAATTGAAGCCATATTGTAACTCTTTTTCAGGCTGCTCTAACATCGAAACCTCCTGTTTAGCCAGACTCATTTCATGTCAGGATGATAGTATACACATCCCAGACTGTCACTGGGTAATATCGGACTATTCTGATATAGGATTGAAAAATTAAAGGTTTAAATGTCCACCCAAAGCTATATTTCAACTCTTTTACAGGCTTCTAATTGAAGCCATATTGTAACTCTTTTTCAGGCTGCTCTAACATCGAAACCTCTTGTTTAGCCAGACTAATTTCACATCAGGGTGATAGTAAACACATCCCAGACTGTCACTGGGTAATATTGGACTATTCTGATATAGGATTTTAAAATTAAAATCTTAAATGTCCAACTAAATCTATATTTCGTCGATATTTTGGCTGCTAATTAAAGACATATTGTAACTCTTTTTCAGGCTGCTCTAACATCGAAACCTCCTGTTTAGCCAGACTCATTTCACGTCAGGGTGATAGTAAACACATCCCAGACTGTCACTGGGTAATATTGGACTATTCTGATATAGGATTTAAAAATTAAAGGTTTAAATGTCCACCCAAAGCTATATTTCAACTATTTTTCATGCTTCTAATTGAAGCCATATTGTAACTCTTTTTCAGGCTGCTCTAACATCGAAACCTCCTGTTTAGCCAGACTCATTTCACGTCAGGGTGATAGTAAACACATCCCAGACTGTCACTGGGTAATATTGGACTATTCTGATATAGGATTTTAAAATTAAAGTCTTAAATGTCCAACTAAATCTATATTTCGTCTATATTTTGGCTGCTAATTAAAGACATATTGTAACTCTTTTTCAGGCTGCTCTAACATCGAAACCTCCTGTTTAGCCAGACTTATTTCACGTCAGGGTGATAGTATACACATCCCAGACTGTCACTGGGTAATATTGGACTATTCTGATATAGGATTTTAAAATTAAAGGTTTAAATGTCCACTTAAAGATATATTTCAACTTTTTTTCAGACTTCTAATTAAAGACATATTGTAACTCTTTTTCAGGCTGCTCTAACATCGAAACCTCCTGTTTAGCCAGACTCATTTCATGTCAGGATGATAGTATACACATCCCAGACTGTCACTGGGTAATATTGGACTAGTCCTATTATAGGATTTAAAAATGAAAGGTTTAAATGTCCACCCAAAGCTATATTTCAACTCTTTTTCAGGCTTCTAATTGAAGCCATATTGTAACTCTTTTTCAGGCTGCTCTAACATCGAAACCGCTTGTTTAGCCAGACTCATTTCACGTCAGGGTGATAGTAAACACATCCCAGACTGTCACTGGGTAATATTGGACTATTCTGATATAGGATTTAAAAATTAAAGGTTTAAATGTCCACCCAAAGCTATATTTCAACTCTTTTTCAGGCTTCTAATTGAAGCCATATTGTAACTCTTTTTCAGGCTGCTCTAACATCGAAACCTCTTGTTTAGCCAGACTAATTTCACATCAGGGTGATAGTAAACACATCCCAGACTGTCACTGGGTAATATTGGACTATTCTGATATAGGATTTAAAAATTAAAGGTTTAAATGTCCACCCAAAGCTATATTTCAACTATTTTTCATGCTTCTAATTGAAGCCATATTGTAACTCTTTTTCAGGCTGCTCTAACATCGAAACCTCCTGTTTAGCCAGACTCATTTCATGTCAGGATGATAGTATACACATCCCAGACTGTCACTGGGTAATATTGGACTATTCTGATATAGGATTTTAAAATTAAAGTCTTAAATGTCCAACTAAATCTATATTTCGTCGATATTTTGGCTGCTAATTAAAGACATATTGTAACTCTTTTTCAGGCTGCTCTAACATCGAAACCTCCTGTTTAGCCAGACTCATTTCACGTCAGGGTGATAGTAAACACATCCCAGACTGTCACTGGGTAATATTGGACTATTCTGATATAGGATTTAAAAATTAAAGGTTTAAATGTCCACCCAAAGCTATATTTCAACTCTTTTTCAGGCTTCTAATTGAAGCCATATTGTAACTCTTTTTCAGGCTGCTCTAACATCGAAACCTCTTGTTTAGCCAGACTCATTTCACGTCAGGGTGATAGTAAACACATCCCAGACTGTCACTGGGTAATATTGGACTATTCTGATATAGGATTTAAAAATTAAAGGTTTAAATGTCCACCCAAAGCTATATTTCAACTCTTTTTCAGGCTTCTAATTGAAGCAATATTGTAACTCTTTTTCAGGCTGCTCTAACATCGAAACCTCCTGTTTAGCCAGACTCATTTCACGTCAGGGTGATAGTAAACACATCCCAGACTGTCACTGGGTAATACTGGACTATTCTGATATAGAATTTAAAAATTAAAGGTTCAAATGTCCACCCAAAGCTATATTTCAACTCTTTTTCAGGCTTCTAATTGAAGCCATATTGTAACTCTTTTTCAGGCTGCTCTAACATCGAAACCTCTTGTTTAGCCAGACTCATTTCACGTCAAGGTGATAGTAAACACATCCCAGACTGTCACTGGGCAATATTGGACTATTCTGATATAGGATTTAAAAATTAAAGGTTTAAATGTCCACCCAAAGCTATATTTCAACTATTCTTCATGCTTCTAATTGAAGCCATATTGTAACTCTTTTTCAGGCTGCTCTAACATCGAAACCTCCTGTTTAGCCAGACTCATTTCACGTCAGGGTGATAGTAAACACATCCCAGACTGTCACTGGGTAATATTGGACTATTCTGATATAGGATTTTAAAATTAAAGTCTTAAATGTCCACTTAAAGATATATTTCAACTTTTTTTCAGGCTTCTAATTGAAGCAATATTGTAACTCTTTTTCAGGCTGCTCTAACATCGAAACCTCCTGTTTAGCCAGACTCATTTCACGTCAGGGTGATAGTAAACACATCCCAGACTGTCACTGGGTAATATTGGACTATTCTGATATAGGATTTAAAAATTAAAGGTTCAAATGTCCACCCAAAGCTATATTTCAACTCTTTTTCAGGCTTCTAATTGAAGCCATATTGTAACTCTTTTTCAGGCTGCTCTAACATCGAAACCTCTTGTTTAGCCAGACTCATTTCACGTCAAGGTGATAGTAAACACATCCCAGACTGTCACTGGGTAATATTGGACTATTCTGATACAGGATTTTAAAATTAAAGTCTTAAATGTCCAATTAAATCTATATTTCGTCTATATTTTGGCTGCTAATTAAATACATGTTGTAACTCTTTTTAAGTCTGCTCTAACTTCGAAACCTCCTGTTTAGCCAGACTCATTTCACGTCACGGTGATAGTATGCACATCCCAGACTGTCACTGGGTAATATTGGACTAGTCTGATATAGTATTTAAAAATTAAAGGTTTAAATGTCCACCCAAAGCTATATTTCAACTCTTTTTCAGGCTTCTAATTGAAGCCATATTGTAACTCTTTTTCAGGCTGCTCTAACATCGAAACCTCTTGTTTAGCCAGACTAATTTCACATCAGGGTGATAGTAAACACATCCCAGACTGTCACTGGGTAATATTGGACTATTCTGATATAGGATTTAAAAATTAAAGGTTTAAATGTCCACCCAAAGCTATATTTCAACTATTTTTCAAGCTTCTAATTGAAGCCATATTGTAACTCTTTTTCAGGCTGCTCTAACATCGAAACCTCCTGTTTAGCCAGACTCATTTCATGTCAGGATGATAGTATACACATCCCAGACTGTCACTGGGTAATATCGGACTATTCTGATATAGGATTTAAAAATTAAAGGTTTAAATGCCCACCCAAAGCTATATTTCAACTCTTTTTCAGGCTTCTAATTGAAGCCATATTGTAACTCTTTTTCAGGCTGCTCTAACATCGAAACCTCCTGTTTAGCCAGACTCATTTCACGTCAGGGTGATAGTAAACACATCCCAGACTGTCACTGGGTAATATTGGACTATTCTGATATAGGATTGAAAAATTAAAGGTTTAAATGTCCACCCAAAGCTATATTTCAACTCTTTTACAGGCTTCTAATTGAAGCCATATTGTAACTCTTTTTCAGGCTGCTCTAACATCGAAACCTCTTGTTTAGCCAGACTAATTTCACATCAGGGTGATAGTAAACACATCCCAGACTGTCACTGGGTAATATTGGACTATTCTGATATAGGATTTTAAAATTAAAGTCTTAAATGTCCAACTAAATGTATATTTCGTCGATATTTTGGCTGCTAATTAAAGACATATTGTAACTCTTTTTCAGGCTGCTCTAACATCGAAACCTCCTGTTTAGCCAGACTCATTTCACGTCAGGGTGATAGTAAACACATCCCAGACTGTCACTGGGTAATATTGGACTATTCTGATATAGGATTTAAAAATTAAAGGTTTAAATGTCCACCCAAAGCTATATTTCAACTCTTTTTCAGGCTTCTAATTGAAGCCATATTGTAACTCTTTTTCAGGCTGCTCTAACATCGAAACCTCTTGTTTAGCCAGACTAATTTCACATCAGGGTGATAGTAAACACATCCCAGACTGTCACTGGGTAATATTGGACTATTCTGATATAGGATTTAAAAATTAAAGGTTTAAATGTCCACCCAAAGCTATATTTCAACTATTTTTCATGCTTCTAATTGAAGCCATATTGTAACTCTTTTTCAGGCTGCTCTAACATCGAAACCTCCTGTTTAGCCAGACTCATTTCACGTCAGGGTGATAGTAAACACATCCCAGACTGTCACTGGGTAATATTGGACTATTCTGATATAGGATTTTAAAATTAAAGTCTTAAATGTCCAACTAAATCTATATTTCGTCTATATTTTGGCTGCTAATTAAAGACATATTGTAACTCTTTTTCAGGCTGCTCTAACATCGAAACCTCCTGTTTAGCCAGACTTATTTCACGTCAGGGTGATAGTATACACATCCCAGACTGTCACTGGGTAATATTGGACTATTCTGATATAGGATTTTAAAATTAAAGGTTTAAATGTCCACTTAAAGATATATTTCAACTTTTTTCAGACTTCTAATTAAAGACATATTGTAACTCTTTTTCAGGCTGCTCTAACATCGAAACCTCCTGTTTAGCCAGACTCATTTCATGTCAGGATGATAGTATACACATCCCAGACTGTCACTGGGTAATATTGGACTAGTCCTATTATAGGATTTAAAAATGAAAGGTTTAAATGTCCACCCAAAGCTATATTTCAACTCTTTTTCAGGCTTCTAATTGAAGCCATATTGTAACTCTTTTTCAGGCTGCTCTAACATCAAAACCTCCTGTTTAGCCAGACTCATTTCACGTCAGGGTGATAGTAAACACATCCCAGACTGTCACTGGGTAATATTGGACTATTCTGATATAGGATTTAAAAATTAAAGGTTTAAATGTCCACCCAAAGCTATATTTCAACTCTTTTTCAGGCTTCTAATTGAAGCCATATTGTAACTCTTTTTCAGGCTGCTCTAACATCGAAACCTCTTGTTTAGCCAGACTCATTTCACGTCAGGGTGATAGTAAACACATCCCAGTCTGTCACTGGGTAATATTGGACTATTCTGATATAGGATTTAAAAATTAAAGGTTTAAATGTCCACCCAAAGCTATATTTCAACTCTTTTTCAGGCTTCTAATTGAAGCAATATTGTAACTCTTTTTCAGGCTGCTCTAACATCGAAACCTCCTGTTTAGCCAGACTCATTTCACGTCAGGGTGATAGTAAACACATCCCAGACTGTCACTGGGTAATACTGGACTATTCTGATATAGAATTTAAAAATTAAAGGTTCAAATGTCCACCCAAAGCTATATTTCAACTCTTTTTCAGGCTTCTAATTGAAGCCATATTGTAACTCTTTTTCAGGCTGCTCTAACATCGAAACCTCTTGTTTAGCCAGACTCATTTCACGTCAAGGTGATAGTAAACACATCCCAGACTGTCACTGGGTAATATTGGACTATTCTGATATAGGATTTTAAAATTAAAGTCTTAAATGTCCACTTAAAGATATATTTCAACTTTTTTTCAGGCTTCTAATTAAAGACATATTGTAACTCTTTTTCAGGCTGCTCTAACATCGAAACCTCCTGTTTAGCCAGACTCATTTCATGTCAGGATGATAGTATACACATCCCAGACTGTCACTGGGTAATATCGGACTATTCTGATATAGGATTTAAAAATTAAAGGTTTAAATGCCCACCCAAAGCTATATTTCAACTCTTTTTCAGGCTTCTAATTAAAGACATATTGTAACTCTTTTTCAGGCTGCTCTAACATCGAAACCTCCTGTTTAGCCAGACTCATTTCATGTCAGGATGATAGTATACACATCCCAGACTGTCACTGGGTAATATCGGACTATTCTGATATAGGATTTAAAAATTAAAGGTTTAAATGCCCACCCAAAGCCATATTTCAACTCTTTTTCAGGCTTCTAATTGAAGCCATATTGTAACTCTTTTTCAGGCTGCTCTAACATCGAAACCTCCTGTTTAGCCAGATTCATTTCACGTCAGGGTGATAGTAAACACATCCCAGACTGTCACTGGGTAATATTGGACTATTCTGATATAGGATGTAAAAATTAAAGGTTTAAATGTCCACCCAAAGCTATATTTCAACTCTTTTTCAGGCTTCTAATTGAAGCAATATTGTAACTCTTTTTCAGGCTGCTCTAACATCGAAACCTCCTGTTTAGCCAGACTCATTTCACGTCAGGGTGATAGTAAACACATCCCAGACTGTCACTGGGTAATATTGGACTATTCTGATATAGGATTTAAAAATTAAAGGTTTAAATGTCCACCCAAAGCTATATTTCAACTCTTTTTCAGGCTTCTAATTGAAGAAATATTGTAACTCTTTTTCAGGCTGCTCTAACATCGAAACCTCCTGTTTAGCCAGACTCATTTCACGTCAGGGTGATAGTAAACACATCCCAGACTGTCACTGGGTAATACTGGACTATTCTGATATAGGATTTAAAAATTAAAGGTTCAAATGTCCACCCAAAGCTATATTTCAACTCTTTTTCAGGCTTCTATTTGAAGCCATATTGTAACTCTTTTTCAGGCTGCTCTAACATCGAAACCTCTTGTTTAGCCAGACTCATTTCACGTCAAGGTGATAGTAAACACATCCCAGACTGTCACTGGGTAATATTGGACTATTCTGATATAGGATTTTAAAATTAAAGTCTTAAATGTCCAACTAAATCTATATTTCGTCTATATTTTGGCTGCTAATTAAAGACATATTGTAACTCTTTTTCAGGCTGCTCTAACATCGAAACCTCCTGTTTAGCCAGACTCATTTCATGTCAGGATGATAGTATACACATCCCAGACTGTCACTGGGTATTATCGGACTATTCTGATATAGGATTTAAAAATTAAAGGTTTAAATGTCCACTAAAAGCTATATTTCAACTCTTTTTCAGGCTTCTAATTGAAGCCATATTGTAACTCTTTTTCAGGCTGCTCTAACATCGAAACCTCTTGTTTAGCCAGACTCATTTCACGTCAGGGTGATAGTAAACACATCCCAGTCTGTCACTGGGTAATATTGGACTATTCTGATATAGGATTTAAAAATTAAAGGTTTAAATGTCCACCCAAAGCTATATTTCAACTCTTTTTCAGGCTTCTAATTGAAGCAATATTGTAACTCTTTTTCAGGCTGCTCTAACATCGAAACCTCCTGTTTAGCCAGACTCATTTCACGTCAGGGTGATAGTAAACACATCCCAGACTGTCACTGGGTAATACTGGACTATTCTGATATAGAATTTAAAAATTAAAGGTTCAAATGTCCACCCAAAGCTATATTTCAACTCTTTTTCAGGCTTCTAATTGAAGCCATATTGTAACTCTTTTTCAGGCTGCTCTAACATCGAAACCTCTTGTTTAGCCAGACTCATTTCACGTCAAGGTGATAGTAAACACATCCCAGACTGTCACTGGGTAATATTGGACTATTCTGATATAGGATTTTAAAATTAAAGTCTTAAATGTCCACTTAAAGATATATTTCAACTTTTTTTCAGGCTTCTAATTAAAGACATATTGTAACTCTTTTTCAGGCTGCTCTAACATCGAAACCTCCTGTTTAGCCAGACTCATTTCATGTCAGGATGATAGTATACACATCCCAGACTGTCACTGGGTAATATCGGACTATTCTGATATAGGATTTAAAAATTAAAGGTTTAAATGCCCACCCAAAGCTATATTTCAACTCTTTTTCAGGCTTCTAATTAAAGACATATTGTAACTCTTTTTCAGGCTGCTCTAACATCGAAACCTCCTGTTTAGCCAGACTCATTTCATGTCAGGATGATAGTATACACATCCCAGACTGTCACTGGGTAATATCGGACTATTCTGATATAGGATTTAAAAATTAAAGGTTTAAATGCCCACCCAAAGCCATATTTCAACTCTTTTTCAGGCTTCTAATTGAAGCCATATTGTAACTCTTTTTCAGGCTGCTCTAACATCGAAACCTCCTGTTTAGCCAGATTCATTTCACGTCAGGGTGATAGTAAACACATCCCAGACTGTCACTGGGTAATATTGGACTATTCTGATATAGGATGTAAAAATTAAAGGTTTAAATGTCCACCCAAAGCTATATTTCAACTCTTTTTCAGGCTTCTAATTGAAGCAATATTGTAACTCTTTTTCAGGCTGCTCTAACATCGAAACCTCCTGTTTAGCCAGACTCATTTCACGTCAGGGTGATAGTAAACACATCCCAGACTGTCACTGGGTAATATTGGACTATTCTGATATAGGATTTAAAAATTAAAGGTTTAAATGTCCACCCAAAGCTATATTTCAACTCTTTTTCAGGCTTCTAATTGAAGAAATATTGTAACTCTTTTTCAGGCTGCTCTAACATCGAAACCTCCTGTTTAGCCAGACTCATTTCACGTCAGGGTGATAGTAAACACATCCCAGACTGTCACTGGGTAATACTGGACTATTCTGATATAGGATTTAAAAATTAAAGGTTCAAATGTCCACCCAAAGCTATATTTCAACTCTTTTTCAGGCTTCTATTTGAAGCCATATTGTAACTCTTTTTCAGGCTGCTCTAACATCGAAACCTCTTGTTTAGCCAGACTCATTTCACGTCAAGGTGATAGTAAACACATCCCAGACTGTCACTGGGTAATATTGGACTATTCTGATATAGGATTTTAAAATTAAAGTCTTAAATGTCCAACTAAATCTATATTTCGTCTATATTTTGGCTGCTAATTAAAGACATATTGTAACTCTTTTTCAGGCTGCTCTAACATCGAAACCTCCTGTTTAGCCAGACTCATTTCATGTCAGGATGATAGTATACACATCCCAGACTGTCACTGGGTATTATCGGACTATTCTGATATAGGATTTAAAAATTAAAGGTTTAAATGTCCACTAAAAGCTATATTTCAACTCTTTTTCAGGCTTCTAATTGAAGCCATATTGTAACTCTTTTTCAGGCTGCTCTAACATCGAAACCTCTTGTTTAGCCAGACTCATTTCACGTCAGGGTGATAGTATACACATCCCAGACTGTCACTGGGTAATATTGGACTATTCTGATATAGGATTTTAAAATTATAGGTTTAAATGTCCACTTAAAGATATATTTCAACTTTTTTCAGGCTTCTAATTAAAGACATATTGTAACTCTTTTTCAGGCTGCTCTAACATCGAAACCTCCTGTTTAGCCAGACTCATTTCACGTCAGGGTGATAGTAAACACATCCCAGACTGTCACTGGGTAATATTGGACTATTCTGATATAGGATTTAAAAATTAAAGGTTCAAATGTCCACCCAAAGCTATATTTCAACTCTTTTTCAGGCTTCTAATTGAAGCCATATTGTAACTCTTTTTCAGGCTGCTCTAACATCGAAACCTCTTGTTTAGCCAGACTCATTTCACGTCAAGGTGATAGTAAACACATCCCAGACTGTCACTGGGTAATATTGGACTATTCTGATATAGGATTTTAAAATTAAAGTCTTAAATGTCCATTTAAATCTATATTTCGTCTATATTTTGGCTGCTAATTAAATACATGTTGTAACTCTTTTTAAGTCTGCTCTAACATCGAAACCTCCTGTTTAGCCAGACTCATTTCACATCACGGTGATAGTACGCACATCCCAGACTGTCACTGGGTAATATTGGACTAGTCTGATATAGGATTTAAAAATTAAAGGTTTAAATGTCCACCCAAAACTATATTTCAACTCTTTTTCATGCTTCTAATTGAAGCCATATTGTAACTCTTTTTCAG